>OZ005734.1:25376276-25976276 GCA_963930755.1 Eudasyphora cyanicolor
AACGGCTAATGCCGACGTCATCGTACCTAATGTGTTTGTATGTGTTGTTGTTATTTTGTATTTGTTTCTATTTATTTTGTTGCAATAGACAGAAAGTAACTGAAACGTATGGTCTTAAACCAAATAAATTCTGACTGAATAACAAAAACACAGACCAACAATAAATAACAACAACACATACGTGTTAATTTTTTTTATTTTTGTACGATTCCTTTAAATAATAAATGGATTTACTCTTATATTTAACAAAATATATTTTGGAAAATTTGGAATTTAAAAATTATTTGTGACTGAATTGTGCTTAGTGACTAAGTACACTTTGACGTGGAGGTTTTGAACAACAGATTTCAGGCACTTGAATTTAGTTATTTTCCAAAAAAAAATTTAAATTATTCAACAAATTCTATAGAAATATAAAATCTATTTACAATGATTATTATGGCAAAAAATTCGAATTTTAGAATAAACATGCTTTAGAGAAATGATAAATATGAACAAACCGAAAGGAACTTCAAAAGGTACACCACATACATTTATAAAGTGGGTGTTTGTTTTTAGCAAAAAAAATTAAGAAAAAATAAATAATTACAGTGAACAAGAATAAGAGGAGGAAAAAAAGTGAAGAAACATACCTAAAATTTACTACGTTGTATGTAGATGGTTTTTTATATTTTCTATCTAGATTTTTTTGTTATTATGCCAAATAAGTAGCTTTTTATGGTTTTTGTTTTTTGGTAGATAACAAGATGAGGAATGGGGATATTTTCAATATGTATATATTGGCGGTTTGAATTGTTTTTAATTTTTGTTCGGTTAAATGCTGTGTTTTGTTTTTTGTGACTAAGTTTAAAAACAGTAACGAAACTCTCTAAAGGGGGGTGTACGAGTATGTAAACGGATGTAAGTAATATTTGTAATTGCATAAGCCAAACTACGTTTAGGTATAGTTTTTTTCGTTCCTTTGTAAATAACTGTGTACTATATATATGTATAGGAATAAAGAAATGTTTGTGTGGGAGGACATCATCTACTATCTGCTGAATATTTTGTTTCTTTTTGGCAATTTGTTGAGTGTTTTTTATTCGTCTAGTTTTCTTTCCTAGTTTGAGATTATGCTGGTGTTGTGTAGCGAGGGACGTGTGTTTCTAAATATATTTTTTTGTTATTTTGAGGGGGAGTGGGGCTTGAGTTGTTTAAAATTTTAAATTAAGTGATTCAAGCGATGCTAGTGATGAGCGCCTAGATAAACCTGTATTGGCAGGACAACTGACCAGGGAGGTGGTGCCGAACAGTTTGTACCAGCCAATCACAATGCCATTGGAGAGATCGATTTGATCGAGCATTATTTGGGCCACGCCCATAAACACTTTCTTTTCGATGCGTCCATAATCGCCCCAAACGGTAACCTGTAAATAAGAACAAAAAACAGTAAATGTGTATTTTAGTAAACGATTCAAACATATTTTATATTGATGTTATACTATAATTTTCTGGTTAATGCAAAATTACTCATATCATTTAAAAACCCCGGACCGAAAATCATAGAACTCAGCCATAGGTTGTACAGACATGGTAGTGGTTACCAATGACCTTTTCGTATAGAAAAGTCATCAACGACGACCTTTTCTTATGGAAAAGTTATGAAAGATTGCCTTTTCGTATAGAAAAGTTATCAACGATGACCTTTTTGTATAGAAACGTCATCAACGATGACCTTTTCGTATAGAAAAGTCATCAACGATGACGTTTTCGTATAGAAAAGTCATCAACGACGTCCTTTTCGTATAGAAAAGTTATCAACGATGACCTTTTCGTATAGAAAAGTCATCAACGATGACCTTTTCTTATGGAAAAGTTATGAAAGATTGCCTTTTCGTATAGAAAAGTTATCAACGATGACCTTTTCGTATAGAAAAGTCATCAACGATGACCTTTTCTTATGGAAAAGTTATGAAAGATGGCCTTTTCTTATGGAACAGTCATCAACGATGACCTTTTTGTATAGAAACGTCATCAAGGATGACCTTTTCGTATAGAAAAGTCATCAACGATGACGTTTTCGTATAGAAAAGTCATCAACGACGTCCTTTTCGTATAGAAAAGTTATCAACGACGTCCTTTTCGTATAGAAAAGTTATCAACGATGACCTTTTCGTATAGAAAAGTCATCAACGATGACCTTTTCTTATGGAAAAGTTATGAAAGATGGCCTTTTCTTATTGAACAGTCATCAACGATGACCTTTTCATATAGAAAAGTCATCAATGATGACCTTTTCGTATAGAAAAGTCATCAACGATTACCTTTTCGTATAGAAAAGTCATCAACGATTACCTTTTCGTATATAAAAGTCATCAACGATGACCTTTTCGTATAGAAAAGTCATGAACGATCACCTTTTCGTATAGAAAAGTCATCAACGATGACCTTTTCTTATGGAAAAGTTATGAAAGATGGCCTTTTCTTATGGAACAGTCATCAACGATGACCTTTTCGTATAGAAAAGTCATCAACGATTACCTTTTCGTATAGAAAAGTCATCAACGATGACATTTTCGTATAGAAAATTCATCGACAATGACATTTTCGTATAGAAAAGTCATCAACGATGACCTTCCCTTATGGAAAAGTCATCAACGATGACCTTTTCTTATGGAAAAGTTATGAAAGATGGGCTTTTCTTATGGAACAGTCATCAACGATGACCTTTTCGTATAGAAAAGTCATCAATGATGACCTTGCGTATAGAAATTTCAATAATTTTTTTAAATTAGATTTGTATATAAGAATTACTTACTTGTAAAACACAGCCTTTTGTGTTGCAATGCTGGAACACCAATTGTTGCTGATACAGCGGCTCCAGCGTCCTTCGAGCCGTTGATGTTTTCATTTTGTCTATGCACTTTTTACCGGAAACCAAATAGACTTTTACATAAGGTGCTGGTAACATTTTCGAGGTGGGTTTTTGCTGAAATAAATTAAAAATATTTTTTAAAATTTAAATAGCGAAAACAGGTGTGCGAGACCCTCTTTACAAACCTGCAAACCCCTTGCTCGTATAACCTCCACTTCTAGGCAATTTTTCTGGCAGCACAGCGACAGTTGTATATCACCCAAAGAGGGGGCACCCAGAACTTGGCGCCCCACCAGTTGTCCAGGACCCAAGCCCTCGACAAACTGATTGATTTGTTCATCAGCTCGAATTGTAGGCGAAAATCTATGTAGCAGTTTTCGAACGGGAACGTTGAAATAAAAAATTACGGTTAATTCAAATATTTTGAAAAATTGAGAAACTTTATTTGTTTATTGTTTTTGGAAAAGTATATAGAGAAAGAAAGAAAGTAAGAAATAACTCAATAACTCATAAAAAAACTTTGTATAATACACAGGGAGATATAGTAGGCAAACTTTATTGGTAAGAATTTTGGAATTTAAAAGTATTACTTTAGTTTTGTTCATATTTTTTTTTGCTGTTGGTAAACGTGCATTACTTTTGTTGCATAGTGTAACGTTCTTTTCCATTTCTTTTGGTTCTCTGTTTTTTTTTTTTGCTTTATACAACATGCTTTAAAAAGTATGTACTTATTGTGTAGTATATGTACAGACAGGCGTTTACACCGAGAGAGAGAGAGAAAGAAAATTTATTTCAATATTGACCATTTAGATTTTTATAAGGCTTAAAATAAATTTTATACACAGGATTACACTCGAAAAATGAGGTTCGTTCATGTTAAATATCGATAATGGGAAGTGTGTGTGCGGTGAACGATAATGGAGCGAGGATGAATGCGGATATGATATGATAATTATCAATTGCGATGAATGATCTGGAGATGTGCCGACGAGGTATTACGGAAATATTAGAAATAAAGAAAAATTTTGTTCCCTGGAAAAATAATTTTAGGCAACTACTAATTTTTATTCACAAAAAAAAGGAATTTCCGTTGCTGGTAACTAACACCCATTGTAGTTGTCTAAAATTTCGTTCTTGTCGAATGTACCTTTTCTTTGCGTGCCTTGTCGATTTAGTGGGAAATTTTTTCGAATTGATTTCAGTTGTGACATTTTTATTTTTGTTACTTGAAATAATTAAAAGAGTGCCAAAGCTGAGTTTTTGGACCACATAAAAATGGTGGTACAAAAAAAAAAAAACAATTTACAATCCGTCCGTGATAGTTGTGTAGTTGTTTTGGCACTACCAATACCCAGATGTGGTTTCCAGAAATTCTCTTGAAAATATTTCCAATTTTGGGGAAGTAATTATGAATTATATATCCTAGTATATAAGTGACGTTTGGGGTTATAAATTTAAAACACTGTTAACCTTTTTTCTACAACCAATCGAAGTGGTTGTAGAAAATATTAAATAAAAACATCTGTGTTTATAATAGGACAAATCTGAGCACATATGTATTCAGTAAAATAAATTGACGAATATTTTTTCTCTCTCTTTAGTCAAAAATAAAAATAAATCTCAAAAAATGGATTCCTCGACCCAAAAAAGCCCTTATCAACACACATTTGGGTAGAGTAAATAACATGTTTTGTCACTTTACTTGAATATTTTGGAAAAAATACATATTTTGACAAATCCGGGAGATCGATATTTATTTTTAACCTATGGTTTTTTGGGCCAAGTTTCTTGAAAAGTCGCATAGAAGAAGGTGCGCCTTTGGCACGAAAAAAAATTTTCCCGTCCTAATATACATACATAAATATGCAAAAAAACAAGTAAGAAAGTAAACCGACTTAGGAATCCCCTCACCTTGAGTCCCAAAAAAATATTCGTAAATTTATTTATTTTTTTTTTGTTTTAATGAAATTATTATCAATTTAAATTTCATGTAATAACTTTAAAGTATGTACTGGTATTAAAGTTAAAAGCTGTTTTCATTTGGTACAAAATAGTCCATATGTGTGGGAGGTACCAAATAGGGCGTGCCAATAACGGTCACTTTTCTCTTGACTCTAGATACTATAAAAGCATTAAACCGTAAAAAACTGCAGGTATTTGTATTCACTGGTATTAAAGTAAAAATCAGCTAAAAAGGTCCTCTTGTGTGGGAGGTACCAAAAAAGGAGTGGCCACTTCGCCCATTTTTATTGACGTGTTAGCGACTGACAAACTAATACTCAGATTCGACAAGACAAACTAATACTAAGAAAGTAGTATAGAAGGTATTATAGCATCAATATTTTACTAAAAGTTAAACCTTTGTGTGGGAGGTACTAGAAGGAGTGGACCAATATGGCCCACCTTCGAACATAGCCGGAGATAGGCAGCAGACAGACGGATGGACGGACTTTGCTCAAATGATTTAAACTGATCCAAAACAGAGTTACGACGATCATACTCAGGGTCTTAGGTCCTAGACTTTGGAATCAGTCTCTTCTCTAAATAAAATTGTAACTACATTAATGTTTTTTGTTTTATTCGACATTTTTCATTATTAATTTTTCTTTTAATTGTTTCATGCTCGAGGTCTGGTTTTTCAATATTTAGTATTTATTTTTTTTCCAATATTTCGGAATTATCATCGAATTCCTTCATCAATAATAAATAATCAAAAGAAAAATTAATTATAACTACCGTACTTCAGTAAGTACGTGATCGGTCTGGAGACTGTCCTTAATATGAAACCAACCAGTAACTTTAACGTGTACATATTTTTCTTTGAAGATGGTGAATTGCCACATTCTGACATATTTAAGTATTTGTCTAAAAGTAGCAGCTGACCTAACATGGCATTTACTAAGAAGTAGATAAAACAAATGGTTCTCAATTAAGGAGTAGATAACCCAACTTGCCATCTACTAAGGAGTAGATAGCACAACTGGCGGTATAATAAGGAGAAGATAATCCAACTGGTCGTGAAATATGGAGAAGATAACCCAACTCGTCGTTTACTAAGGAGTAGATAACCCAATTTGTCGTTAACTACGGCGTTGACAACCAACTGGTCCTATACTAAGGTGTATAAAATCAAACTCGTCGTTTAGTAGGGACTAGATAACTCAATTTGTCGTAAATTAAGGAGTTGATAACCCAATTGTTGATATATGTACTAAGGAGTAGATAACCAAGGAGAAAATAAACCAATTTGTCGTCAACTAAGGAGTAGATAACCCAACTGGCCCTCACATAAGGAGTAGATAGCCAAAGCTGTCGTCAACTTAGGCGTTGATAACCTAACTAGACCTATACTAAGAAGTATATAACCAAACTCGTTGTTTACTAAGCAGTATAATACCCAATTTATCATTAATTAAGGATTATATAATCCAAGTGGCGTTCTACCGAGGAGTAGATAACCCAATTGGGTCCAACTGGCCCTCTACTAAGGAATATATCATTCAACTGGCCCTCTACTAATGAGTAGATAGCCCAGTTTGTCGTCTACTAACTACACCATTTCCAATTGAAATTAAGAATTCGTCAATATTCAGATATTCAAATTAAAGTTCAGAACTCATCAATTGAAATTCAGAATATCCATTTATAATTCAGAATTTTCCTATTTGACATTCCCCAATCCTCAATATAAAACCAGTAAGGAAAGACAGAAAGTCGGGCGGGGCCGACTATATAATACCCTACACCTACCTACCAATACGATAATGGGCATTGCGATAAGAATTTGGCAGTGTTCATACATGTAATAAGCAAACTCTCTGCCGATTTTCGTACTGATCGGATATAAAACACGGTTTCTACAGCGCTTACATGTCAAATCGGGTGTAACATATATATTGGGACTATGTTTAAACCTGAACCGATTTTCCCCGAATTTGGCAGTGTTCATACATGTAATAAAAAAACTCTCTCTGTTAAATTTCGTACTGATCGGATATAAAACACGATTTCTACAGCGCTTAAATGTTAAATCGGGTGAAACATATATATGAGGGCTATATCTAAATCTGAACCGATTTTCCCCGAATTTGGCAGTGTTTATTCATGTAATAAGAGAACTTTCTCTGCCGAATTTCGTACAGGTCGGATGTAAAATACGGTTTCTACAGCGCTTACATGTCAAATCGGGTGAAACATATATATGGGCGCTATATCTAAATCTGAACGGATTTTCTCCGAATTTGGTAGTGTTCATTCACGTAATAATAAAACTCTCTCTGCCGAATTTCATTAAGATCGGATGTAAAATGTGGTTTCTACAGCGCTTACATGTCAAATCGGGTGAAACATATATATGGGGACTATATCCAAATCTGAACCGATTTTAACCAATTTCAATAGGGATTGTCCTTGGGCCAAAAAAGAGCACTATGCTAAATTTCATCACAATCGGACCATAAATACAATCTGCACTTTGATTACAAGAATACATGGACAGACGGACAGGCGGACAGACGGGCAGACAGACGGACATGGCTAAATCGACTCAGAAAGTGATTCTGAGTCGATCGGTATAATAAACAATGGGTCTATCTCTTCTCCTTTTAGGTGTTACAAACAAATGCACAAAGTCATAATACCCTGTACCACAGTGTGGTGTAGGGTATAATGATGATTTCAAATGAAAAAATCTTTATTTAAATGTCGAGTTCTTGATTTCATATGGAAAATCTGAATTTTAAACGACGTGTTCTGAATTTGAACTAGAAATTCATACTTTCAGGTGTCGAATTCTGAAAATTAAAAGAAAAATCTGAATTTCAAGTGACGAATTCTGAATCTCAATTGATATTTTCTGAATTGCATTTGCAAATGGTTTTTTATATTTAATATAACAGTCGTTATTGTCCCTCATTAAAAAAAATAATTTGGTATTGAGTTGACGCCGAAGACAATAAAACTTTAAAATGATACCATTCTCTAACAAAATTCAAGATAATATAATTAGTATTAAATAAATTGTCTTCAGTTTAAATCACGCACCGGCAAAACCACTGCACACAGTGTGGTACATCGCAAATCTAACTGGACAAAATTAAAAAAAGGTCAGTAAATATTCCATCTAATCATGAACTTAACTTCTCAATATAATAGGTAACTTTAATTCATGTTTTGTTTTTTTTTTTTGATTTTAGATCTAATTAGGAAAAAGTAAGCTTTAAAGTCAGTTGTTGTCAACTCGTGCATTCTGATTTCAAAGTGAATCGTATTTTTTGTGTGACTTTGGTTTGTGATTAAAAAGGCTACGGTGATTTTATTGTCGTAATTTTTTATTATTATTAAGCTCAATTTCAAGGAAATATTTTACAATTTTTATTTAATAACTTCTGTTGTAAGCATTAAAAAAATTGGGTTAATCTTTTAAGTGTTTACTTTAAAGTAAATCAAAATCACATTGCGCTTTTTTGCAACCGCCATACATTTTTTCACTTTTCCAGTATCACCTCCACTCTTTCGCGAAAGGAAATGTTTGAAGAATGGCCAAAAACTCCCAAAATACAACGCAAAGACATATTATTGACATTAATAATGGTTAGGTATGGTCTTCAATATATACCAGACGATTTGAAAAAAATCTAAAGGCAAATCTGTGGTCACAAGGCATAACAGCATAACTCGAGTTATGCTCAAATTGCGTATTTGATGCCACGATGTTCCCCATATTCGATTACATATTGTGACAAATTTTGGTGATGATACCTTGTTTAGTTGTTCAGATACAAGGCAAGACATATTAGCATATCTCGCTGTATCACGACATTTCATAACGTACATAACAGCATATCTCACATTTTTTCCTTTGAAAACTATACTTGTGTTTTTATTCCCCATTTATCTTTGGATTATTGAAGATTTAAATTGAATGAAGTCGTAACAGCATATCTGAGTTATGTTATTAGTCCAAGTTGAACTAAGCCCTAGCACAAAAGCATAACTCAACTTATGCTGTTATTCCAAAATCTAATATTGACTACTGAATGTTGTAAATTTCGAAATCATCCTTTGATTTATCAGCATAAGTCGATATATTCTGCAATATATAATAAAATTTATTTTGTAATAACGACACAACTCGAGTTGTGTGTTTTGTAACTTAATTTATTTAAAAAGGGAATAACAGCATAAAACAGTTTTTAGCCTATAACATTTATAATTAAAATAATTATATAAATGTGTTCGTATTAATTAATTTCACTTCCAAGTCCTGAGAAATTGCAGTCTTTTAGATTCAACTGACCATCGAGAAATTATTAAAGCTAGTGAGCAAGTGTTTCGCAAAATAGGAAAGCGAGATTCAGCCAGACTTGTGAAAGATCTGTCGGAAGCTTCATCCAGTAAAGGTACGGAAGTGAAAAAAATTTGTAAGAAATTTAGCTTTGAGCTTGTGCCTTTAGGGAGCCTTCTCCCGATGAAGCCTTATCTATAATAGTTGGTGCCAATTTTTCGCAATGCAAAATGCAAAAATATTTCTCCCTCCTACACTAATGTTCAAAAAGCAAAAGAAAAATGTTATCCAGCTGTAACAGAAATCACTGAGATGCATGCAAAAAGTTCACTCCAGTCATTACACGCTGAAAAAAAATCGCTTCTGTAGTATATTGTCCCAAACATATTCGGCTTGAAACATATATATGTTTAGGGTACACTCTAAATATTTTCTAAATTTGGTACACACAAATATTAAATATTTGGGAAGGTGTTGGTCTAAACAATTCTTTGTTTCCATCCTAACAGGTTTTAATTTGGGTATATTACTTCCGAAACAAAGATTTATTTGCTTTTAAGTTTTCATAAAATACACCGATACCTTAATAACGTTAAGTTTCTCAGGATTCAAAATTAATTTTTTATTTTTAATGTTTATAAAAATATTTTATAATTGAAATCGTATAATCTCAAAACAATAATTTATAATAAAATAATTTACTCGAAGGACTTACAGCTAATGATGAATTGGGATATTTAGAAATTTAAAATTAATGCTTTTAAACAGAAGACAATCTTGCATATGCCATATTTAGTTGCCAGGTACATTTCGAAATCAAGGAAAAATTAAAACTGAAGTTCGAAAAGACAGCAAAGTTTTGAAAATCTTTTTTAAATAAAATATATTTGGAGAAATTCCTGAACAATACTTTTATTTGTATTTAAACAAATATTTTATTTGAGAAAATTAGACTGCAAATATATTTTGTTGTAATATATTAATATATGCGTTCCAAATAAATTTTATTGATTTTCAAATAAAATTTGTTTGCTGAAAAATATATAATATTTAAAAAATTGTGTTCCAAATATATTTTCTTTCTATTCAAACATATCAAAAAAGGCGATTTTGCCCCGTGTAGTGAATCATACTATTGAAAGACTTTGTTTAGCTCAAAATGAGGTTTTACTTGGTATTGATGAACTGAAAACGGATGAAATCGTCTTATATTTTGATAAAATGGGGATGTGATGGGGCTCAGCAAAAGCAGTATAAACAGAAGTTTTTCTCGGAGGAGGGCCATACAGATGATTCCTGATGAGGACCATACAGATGATTCCTTACGTAAAAACTCACTTAATAATTTTATTAATCATTAATCTTAGTTATATTCAATCTAAATAATGTTTTATATATGTAACTAGAAATAATCCCAGAGGATTTATTTAAGAAAAAAAATTATTTTTCTTGACTATGAGAACTTTTGAATTGTTGTGTCATTATATTAAAAAAATCTTATTTTTTAAAAAAAAGTAGATTTTTTATAATAATTTATATATATTTGAAATAATTTTTTATATAATTAATAAGTGAGAAGTGAACCCAACGCGATTTATTTTTTTTTCCAGTTAGATTTGCGATCTACCACACTGTGCTACGCTGCGTTTTGCTCTCACACATACATTAGCTCATACATTTAATGAGTTCGAGTGTGCGTTAAAACATTCAGTCTCGCTGAAGCATTCGATCGGTAAGGTTGTCTCGTCTGATGTCGTTTGTCGTTCGTACTCAGAGAAACAAATTAATGGGAGTATACTAAAATAATAAGGACATGTTGTATTTAAAATCAAGACAATAGAATACTTAATAGTAGGGAAATTGTAATAATTATAACTACAATTTCATAGTTTTAAAGATTAGGGTTTCATAGGTGCCAAATCTTTAAAAGTATTTCAGTATTAATTCTGCTGTTGAAATTAGATTGTCAAACCAGACACGCTTCTATACCTAACGTAGCTATACTCGCAGTGCGTCGAGAGGGGGAGAGCAGCAACTCACTAATACCAGGATTATATTCACATGTATGTTTTTGCCGGTTCCTGGTTTAGATATCAAATGTACTTGTCGTAATGCTTTATTTTCGATGCCACTATGTATATACCATTATTGTCTTTAATACCAAGACACTTTTCCATTTATTATGGTTAGTTATGCCAATGTCTTTGATATGAAGACACTTTTACCTTTTATTATGCTTATGAAAAAAATGTTCGCACTATCATCATCTCTTATGGAAAATATAGCAATGAAATGTCGGCTGGTGGGTGAGTATTAAAATGAATTACAATATAATGCTTACAAAGTGAACATGTCAATGGATCTAAATCTACTTATTTTTTTTTGTTGGTTATAAATGACAGGTTGGTTGTGATCTGTAGTTATGAAAAAAAAGTATTGGTAAATGAAAATTGTACAAGAAAAAAATAAATAAATAATATATACAGTTAATAACAGAAAATAAAGCAAATTACATTGAAGAAAACCAAACTAAAGGAATACAAAAATTTACATTTATGGTGAATTCGTTCTTTAAGCTAAAGGAACACAAAATCAAGGCAGTGATTCTTTCGATCATTACAATTTGGCGGAAAACACATTTAGAGCTTTTTCAACTTTATCACTATTTTTGTTTTGAAAAAAAAAGGAAACAGAGTTGTAATTTGCTAATCGTTTCAGAAGCATCAATCACACACACACGCACAACAACAACAGATGTAAGCAGTATCAAAGTTTCGAATATTCGATTAGATAGTTTCGAACAAAAACATTTAGAGAGCGAAAGAGACAGAGAGAGTGTGGAAACGTTTGAGAGAGAGAGAGAGAGAGAGAGGGTGAGAGAAAGAGTGTTTAAACAAAACGTAGCTTTGTTGTATTTCAGTTGTTAGGCGAGTGTTTTTCAGCTTAGACACAAACCAATAAATCAGATTTAGGTGAAAAGAAATCAATCAAAAAATAGATAACTTAAAATATAAAAACAAATTCGTTACTAATAATGTTTTTTTCATTTTCAACTTTATTCAGAGGACACAAAAACAGCCAAAATTATCTTTTCTTTTTCACACATACACGCACACACACTGAGAATAGCAAGTCAAAGTTTAGCTTTAGTTTTCGGGAGAACGACATAGACGGAAGATAGAGACAGATAGCAGAAGTTTGTAGCGGAGAGCTTTCGTTATTAACATTTTTTTGTATTTTGGTTAGATCTAAGCTCTCGTTATGATGCGTGTTTGTTTTTTTCTTTTTTTTGGTATGTATGTTGCTTGGTAAACTTACGATGAGCCTTCAGAGCTTGAGATCGAATGTATACTACCGGCACGATATTGCATTACAGATGTAGATGGCGGTACCTCAACAGATCTTTGGATACTACCAGCCGAACCACGTGACTGACGCTGATAATGATGTGGATGCAATTGATGGTGGTGGTGATGTTGTGACGATGTGGTTGTGGTGTTCGTGGCTGAGGAGGTGTTGTTATTGTTGGTTGTGGTGGAGGTGCTACTATCTCGTGCCTGATTTTTGTCTGTTTTGTAGAATAAAAAAAAAAACACAAAAAACATTTTTGCGAATTTCGTTTTCTATTTTGGTTGATTGAAATTTTATTTTTGCTGGGGGATTTTTTATTCCTAGAGTTTTCCTTAATTTCACGCTTTGTTGTTGTTGATTTGTATGAAATATTGGTCATATTGGGGGCATAGCAACACTTTTTTTCTCTCTCTCGGATAACGAATTTAAAAGGAAGCCAATAAAAACCAGTGTATTTCTCTTTACAAATATGCTTCAGATTTTGAATTATTGTAAGAAATATTTTAACACAGCTGCCTATGTTTCTTTTCTTAGAGTTTTTATTTTGTATATAACCTTAGTTTGCAGAAGCTATCGTGATAAAATTAATTTTCTGATCGCTCCTTATACAACTCGTATCGGTGTTTTAACATTTTCAACTCGCACTTGAGTGATTAGAATGAATGTAAAGTGGTAATGGTTCTATTTGGCCCTGGACCATTTTAACCCTCTAGCTACCTCACATAACGGTATTTTATGGCGCTATTTTAACAAAATCGTAAAAAACTACCCTAAAATAGGGATGGCAAGGAAATGTGGTGAAATGTTCTCCAAAAATTTTTGTGGATTCCGGTATACTGCATTAAAATAAACAACCTGACACATTTTTAGCGACCTACTATCAAAAATGGAAAATTTATTAATGAAATTCCAAAGATCCCAAGAACAAATGATGTCATTTTTCATAGTTCAAAATTCATATTTCACGCAATTTTCACAAACAAGTAAAAAAAATCATGTTTGTCTGAATTTACACAAGCATCATTATGTTTAGGTATTATCCTGAAAACCCCGTTTTTCTGACAACAACATTTTTCATTTTATTTATTTTTTGCTTCTCCTGTAAAATTTCATATTTTCAAATATGATGATAGGCCCTTACTCGTTTCTGATGACGATATGTGTCAGAATACACCAAAGCCCAAAACGTATCGTAAAACAGCAAAAAACATTCAAATTCCATTTTTAGTGTGTTCGAGTATGAATAACATACTCATACTCATTATTACTCATACGACATAGTGGTCGATGAATCTACGATATCTGTAAAGGAGGGTTCCACTTGAATTTGATTGTTTTTTTAGTGTTAAGTTCATCACATTTCCCCGCTTTCCCCATTTTAGAGTAGTTTTTTTTTACGATTTATTAAAATATATATTATATTCTTTTTTTACCCCCACTATCAGAATCTTCTTATTTTAGAAAAAGTTTCACTTTGTTCCATAGGGCTATCAATTTTAATAAACTTTAGCACAATAATTCTCTTTGTTGTAGTAAGGTGGCTTTCTAAAGAGGTTTTATTTTAATATTTAAGAAAACTACTACTTATAGTTTTAAGGGAAATCTTCGGATGTTTATTTCATTGTAAAGAGGATAATATGGCATTAATAACGCTAAGCTACAAATAAACACTTTTAAAAAAATAGACGGACTTGACAGTATAGGTTCGATTCTACTATCAAAGGGTAGTATAACCCTATACTCGGTTTGGCGAAATTGGTGACCATTTTTTTTATGGGTCTCCAAAGTTTCTGAAAATCAGTGGGCCCCTCGAAAAAGGTGTCATCAGTTTTTGTCCAACAACTAATTCAGACTTGGTGATACCGCTTAACTATATTTGACAATAATGTAGCTAAGAATATGCTGAACAAAGTTTCTTAACATTTTTTGCGAACAAAAATTTGTTTCCAGTACTTTTTTTTTGAAAAAGTGAAGGAAAATAATAATTTTTTTCACTTTTTTCAGCATAACTTTCAGGGACTCGGAATTTTTCACTAACAATGTTTGGCAAAATTGTAGCCAATGTAAATTCGAATAACTTTTGTGAACATATCAATTCAATCTGAAAGTGTCTAGGTACCCTATGGAGCTCAAAAAATCACACTGAACCCCAAAAATGTTAGTATTTCACTATTATGTAACAAATATATTTTTTTTGGTATAGGGTATGTTCAGCAACTTTATAGAAAATATTAAGGCCAATATTTTTGTGGAACATATTAACGCTCTAGCTCCGCAAAAAAATGTAATTTAGGGGGTTAATATGTTCCACAAAAATATCCGTAGAATAGATTCGCCCTAGGGACCAATTCATAGCCTAAATCATGGTAACTGCACATGTGCGCACCCTTCAATTGTCCTGGTGAAAAATTCCCAATTAATCGACCCAATAAGTTGACATTATATTCGCCATTGACTGATTTACCCTTTTAAAGGTAGTCAATGTGGATTATTCCGCGCGCATTCCAAAAAAGGGTTGGCACTATGCGCCCAAGATTTAGCGTAAAAGAAATAAATAATAATTCCAAAAAAGGTCGCAATGACTTTATTGGCTGACAAACACACATTGCCCCTATATGCATAGCATCGATTCGGCTCGAGAAACCCTCAGTTTTGACTGCTGTTTGATCTCTGGTGTGTTGTGGTGGTTCCACGTTTCCTTCAAGGTTATGAGACGGCACAAAAACTCGTCCATATTGCGGTTAAAAAACGTCAAACATTACTGCGGAGTTGTCACCCGATTGGGTTTATGCTCGATTGTGAGCAAACGTGGCACCCATTTTGCGGAAAGCTTTCTCAAACCCAAGTGATCATTCCAAATTGAAAACACTGAGCCATGTGTGATGCTTATGGCTTCTACAATCGCTCGCACTTTCAATCTCCTATTGGCCAACACAATATCGTGAATTTTTTCAATTGTTTTTGTTGTAAATACCTCAATTGGGGGTCCAAAACTTTCGGCATCTACCTTCTTACCTTATTAAAATTATCACAGAAGTCAGCTGACTGAAGCCTCTTGACAGGCGGGAAATTCAAAAGGTCACGGACTTATTGACACACGCCGATTAATATTGTGGCGAGAGAAGTTGCAACCGAAGCGGCAATAAGTTTAAACTGCCTATCAATGCGGAGGTACAAGAACTACGGTCAAATGAGGATATCAACGTGTAGTGCTATGGTAACCGACCGAGTGGACTATATACCAACTGTGTACACCTTCGAGAGAAGTTACATCACTATGATTCCCGCCAGAGATTAATGGGTTGGAAGAATACCAGGTAATAGAAACCATCTCCACTTTTACAGGGATTATTCGAAGCTTGATGAAAAGGTACACTGTGTAGAGCTTAGTTTGGATATAGCGCACAGAATACCAGATACCTGCAGTGTCTATCAAGCCGAAATAATGGCAATATGGGAAGTGGCTGAGTCGCAACATAGTAACCAACACTGGCGTTGTCATTTACTCGGACAGCCAGGCTGCCATCAATACTCTGGAGGCAACATCCCTCGACTGCCGCAGATCTCTTAACGAGATGGCTGAGCAGTTTAATATACACCTCATATGGGTGCCTGGGCATAGGGATATCCCGGGGAACTGCAAAGCCGATGAACTTGCTAGGAAAGGGACGACATTACAAATTCTCGAAGAATTTGCAAATATTGATACGCCACTATCCACGTGCAAGCTTTGGCTTAGGCAAGAGGCAATCAGGCAGTCCAACGAAAGATGGACAGAATCTGGACAAAATCTGGCCAACGTATGACCTGAGAAGATCAAAATATCTCCTCGCACTAGAGAGGCAAAGATTGCCTACGTTAGTATCAGTTCTGACGGGACACTGCCTGATCGGCTAACATGCCAAAAGATTGGGTATTGACTCTAATGACTTCTGCAGAAGCTGTGGAGATGAGGAAGAAGTAGAGAGCATTGAGCACTTGATATGCGACTGCCCGGCTCTGAGTAAACGACGAGTGGACATACTGGGGTCGGCCTTTCTAGGCATCCTAACATATTTTTACAGTACCGATATTCGTACTATCGATAAATTTGTATATTAAACAGGTTGGATTCGATGGGGGGCATTTCAACCCGTGGTAACACTAGGGACTTAAACTGGTCTATGTGAGCTTGTATAAAAAAAAATACGGCTGCCACCCTAACCTAACCTAACCTATTGATACACCCTCGTATAAATATCAACGGAAAGGTCTGCTGTTCCTCTTCAAAACAGTGCAATACAGTTTTGGGCTTTGGTGTTTTCTGACATATATTTGGTAAATTGTTAACCAACATTTTGTTGGAACATTATATCGACGCCCTCCCCAATTTTTGGGGTGTTTTTTTTAGATTTGTTAAAATAGGGCCAAAAATTACTTTAATGTGGGCGAGCTAGAGTGTTAATATGTTCCACAAAATGTTGGCCTTAATATTTTCTATAAGGCTGGTGAACACAACCTACAATAAAAAAAATATGTTTGTCTTAGAGTTACAAAATAGTGAAATACTATAATTTTTGAGGTACAATGTATGTAGTCTTTGTGAGCTATTCAACATATCAATATGATTGTATTGATATGTTCACAAAAGTTGTTCAGGTTCAGTAGCCACGGTACTACAAATTTGCGAAATATTGCTAGAGAAAATTGGGAGTTCTATAAATTATGCTGGAAAAGTGAAAAAAAAATATTTTTTTGGCATAAAAAAACTGATGATACCTTTTTCGAGGAGCCCACTGATTTTCAGAATCATCTGTGGCCCATAAAAAAATGGTCACCAAATTCGCAAAACCTAGTATAGGGTTATACTACCCTTTGATAGTAGAATCATTGCACAGTGTTATCAACTAACACTGAAAAACCCTAAATGGAGTCTTGAAGGACTTAAAAGGTATAGCATTTTTATTGAATCAATATTTGAATTTTCCTTGAATATTTTATATATTAGACGAATTTATGTTGACAAATTTATTACAATCCAAATGAATAATGTTCCCAGAAATTAGGAAACTTCTCAAATTAGGGACTGATTAAATTTAACATATTTCCTCAATAATAAAAAGAGAGAATATCGTATTATTTCAAATTCAGGATATATTATCCGATACCTGAAAATCGTATGTCCATTAGATCAAAGAAACATTCTTCATAAAATTAATGTATAAAGACATCTTTATATTTAATAAAATTCTGAATAGTTCTTCTTTAATTTTATGAACAAATATAATTTTCTTTGTTTCCAAAGTATTTGATATTTGATCTCCATGAGCTCATGCTTTTCAGTGTACGACTTTAAAATAAGACTTATTATTCTCTTCTCCCCTTTGTAGCCCAAAAAGTATGAGTTTGCAAAATACTATTTTTTATTTCTATTCTGGGATCTAACCATTTCTTACAGGAGATACTCTTACCTTTATCCGAGACATGGAAAAAATAATATTTTTTGCACTCCTCCAATAAATTTTTCTTTTGGAAACCCATTTATTGTTACAATATTTTAATCTTTTTTGTTTCTATTTCGGCCAAAGGATTAAAATCCTAACTATTTCCTATTGAGAATACACTGGTTTTTTGCTGGTTTATATCAGTTCCAAGTTTCACTTTTTTTGAGAAAATAATGTTATGCCGGTTTTCCCATTACCCTACACCATTGTTTAATCTATTTAAATTGAACAAAAAGTGAAGCAAAAATATGCATTGACAGAAAAAAAACTTATATTTATACATTTTGCTCCAGAGAATATGGACAATTCATACTTAGAATTAGGAAAAATAATTAAATATCAAGGAATTTTTTTTAATTTTTAATATATAGTTGGTTTTTAATAGATAAGGAAATTTTTGGAGAAAAGTCTATAGCATTGAGTGTTTTTTAAATTACTCGTATATATAAAATTATGTATGACCTTAAAAAAGAGTATATGGGGAGTTCCACGACAAATCGACGGTTTCAAAAAATGCCGGGTTTGATTTTTCCCATTTTTTAATATTTTTTAGTACCTCCGCAGAAACGCATTGTGGAATTTTTGAAATTTTTCCGATAACTCGTTCAGAAGTTATCGATATTTAAAAAATCGTAAGGATATCACTCTGTGTATATGGTTTTTGGTCATAACTTCTTAAGTTAGGGTCCGATTTGAAAAATCTTTGTTTTGAAATGTTGGTATTTTTCGGTACTTTTCAGAAAAAATTTAGAAAAAATATTAACAATTTTTTATGTGCGTTTCTTAGGTTTTACAATTTAAATGTCATTTCTTAAATTGTTTGTACTCTCCGATTTTGGCGAATTTTAAATTTCTATTAATTCTCTATCATATAAGCTTTGGATGGAAGTTGGCCTAAAATTATTTATATTCTTATTAATTTTTTAAAATTGTTAACAAAAAAATTCGCTGCTAGCCACTGTGCTTGTGACGTGAAGGCTTCGGACTAGATGTTCCGCGCCATAGAATAAAATAAACGAGACACTTCGTATTTCTTCAAAAACATACTTCACCTAAAAATCCATCGATTTCTACTACTTTTGATATAAAGTTAATTTGTAAGGAGATTATCAGTGGTAAGGGGATCAGCGGGGTTGGCAGGTGTTTTGGAAGAAATACTTCTTGAAGTATCTCCTTTATTGTGTTCTATGGCGTGGAACATCTAGTCCGAAGCCTTCAAGTCACAAGCAATTATGTTAAACATTTTAAAAAATGAAAAAAAAAATATAAATAATTTTAGGCACACTTCCATCAAAAGCTAATATGTTAGAGAATTAATAGATGTTTAAAATATAAAAAATTCGCAAAACTCTAAGAGTACAAACAATTTAAGAAATGACATTTAAATTGTAAAACCTTAAAATCGCACATAAAATTTTTTTAATATTTTTTTCTACATTTTTTTCTGAAAAGTACCGAAAAATACCAATATTTCAAAAAAAGATTTTTCAAATCGGACCATAATTTAAGAAGTTATGGCCAAAAACCAGATATACCGAGTGATATCTTTTGGATTTTATAAAAAAGGTCGATAACTTCTGAATGAGTTATCGGAAAAATCTCAAAAAATTTCACAAAGCGTTTTTTTTGTGGTACTAAAAATATAAAAAATGGAAAAAAACAAAACCGACATTTTTTTGAAACCGTCGATTTGTCGTGGAATTCCTCATTTGTACAATTACTAAAAAATATTTAAAAAAAATGGGATAAAACAAAACCGACTTCTTTTAAAACAATCGATTTGTCGTGGAATTCCCCATATGTACCATTTGATTCTTGCCCTTGGATTTTAAAAAACTTTCACACTGAAAAATATTGTCCTAATTTTAAAGACTTGACCCAAAAACCGCCCTAATCTTTAAAAAATAAGGATATTTCATATATAAAATAAAAACAAAATTGTACCCACTTTAAGAATTACATGTCGTTCTTTCTAAGATAAGGACCAAATTTTGGGCCAAATCTTTAGATTTGGTTAGTATTCTTTTCAGTGTATGTTTTTTTATAGAGAATCTAAGCCATGTTGTAGTCTATATCCAAATATTCAATCCTGTTAAAGACATATTTTCGTATATAATTTCCTAATGGTGTAGGGTCTACTTGCAACGCTGACCAATATTTTTACGTTTTCATTTCCTGTTCACATATTCTTATAGCAGCCGTTATATATAAAAAGACAAGATATTATATATATATTATATTTACAGAGCTAGTTGAGTAGCAGGTGTTAAGCCATTGAACGGAAAAATAATGAAACAGAAAATTACAAAGCTCAAATCAATAAAATAGACAATAATGTACTTAACGAAAAAAAGTAGACAAAAAAGCAACATAACAATAAGAAGCATTGTTCAAAATGAATTATTTGAGTAAGAAAATTTATATTAAATTGGTGATCAATTAATTTTTTTTTATTCAATTCGGTGAATTTATTTGGAGTTTATTTAAAAATGTTGTAACGCTGTTTTTGGTCATAACAAAACGGTTAAACCTTAGTGTGTAGAATTTTGTATTTAAATTGGGCCAATCTATTTAATATTTTCAAAATGATTGAAATTTTTTAAAAAAAAATCTAAGGTCTACCCATGATTTTTATTTTTTGTTTATTCGTGTAGTGGGCAATATTGTTGTAAATGTAAACTGATTTTATTTAAAAACCTATATCTCCCTGTTTTTTTGTTTGTTTGTTCTTAGTTTAGCAAAGAAAATATGTCTGTGAAAAGAAAGTGTAACTGTGTTAACTGCAATAAAGATGATAAACATTAGAAAGTTGGTTTAATTCAATCAACAATACATGCATTTCACCAGCGGTGAATAGATGAGCAAAATGATATTTGGCTAAAAAATCTTTAACGGATAAGTTGTTGATACTTCAAAGCGGTAGTTAAGTGAAGAATTTGAGATTGATGAAAATTAATTTGATTCTATGTTTTCAACTTGTTTTGTTTTTAATATAACGATTTTCTCACTAAAAAAATAGGCTGTAATTAATAAAAGTGTTCAGGAGCAAGATATTTTTTTCGATAAGCAATTTGAATGAAACAACTGATTAATATTCATAATTTGTTATATAAATTACTTTGCTATATTCAAAAACAATATTGTCGCTGCAAAAATCACTGCAAGCTCTTCCACAGGTTAGTAAGGTAGAGTTGTCGTATGATTTGATTAAAACCCGGATCTAAGCTGATTTTTATCCGATTTTTTTATCTTCACTAAGGCCCTGAAAAACGTCTTTCTTCTGCGGGCAATTTTACTCCTCACCCATACGATTTTCATGGAACTCTCTCTCACAGATAGAGGAAGAGGGCGCGCTTGACTGCGTAGAGCTGTCCATGTAGAATTAACGACAACTGTGTAATGCAGAGTTTCTGCATTAAATGAATTTTCGACTATGGTTTATGATATTGCATCTAATGCATGAAGATTTTCAGCAAAACTGTCTTTATTGTATGTACAGTAGGGCTAGTAATGGTCCTATAACATACATTACAGTAACCCAGAGAAGAAAAATTTATTAAGTGCAGAAACTCCACTTGACTCAGCTTACTAACCTGTGGTGTTTTTTTGCGGCGATGTCTGTCATTAATTGTAAACAGTTTTTGATGAAATTCTGTAGTGAGTTTAGAAGATGTCATAGCAAAATTAAAAATTTTAAATTTTAATCGGCTATAAAAAAGTTCTGAATTTTTTTTCAAATTTCTGGTTTTATTGGAAAGGTTGAACTTTGTCATTTAATAATGGAAATAATATCATTCATATGACCACCAAGACTGGCTCGGCAGTACCTCATCCGTCCATCCAATTTTTCAGTACATTTTCGATTGTTTCAACGCTTCAATTATCTCTGGATGCGTTGCGTAACATTTATCCTTAATGGCTTCCCACAGAAAATAATCCAAAGGGCTCAAATCACAAGTCAAAATAATCGATAGTTCAAATTTTAAATGACCCACCTTTCAATAAGTGTTCGACTCTACTGTAAATGTCGACTTCAGTGTTCGGGTCTAGTACAGAGGTCGGATCTAAATAGTATATACAACGATCCCAGTAGTCGTCTCCAGTATTTAAGACGACCTCAGTGTTCGTCTCTAATATAGAGTACGATCTTAGTGACCGGATCTAGTAGGGAGGAATGAGACTTCAGGAATGAAACTTCAGTGGTTGACTCTAATGTAGAGGACGATTTCAGTGTTTGATTCTAGTACAGATGACGAGCTCAGTGATCGACTCTAGTATACTTAGAGGACGATCTCAGTGACCGGATTTAGTATGGAGGCCAATCTCTTTTGTCGTATATAGTATAAACGGCGACCTAAGTTGTCGGGTCTAGCATAGAGGACGACCTCAGTCTTCGGCTCTAGCATACAGGGAAACCTAAGTGTTTGACTCTAGTATAGGCGGCTTCAATTGTCTGTTCTAGTATATATGACGATCTCAGTAATCGACTCAAGCATAGATGACAATCTCAGTGGCCCGATATAGTATAGAAGGCGACCACAGTTGTCCCATCCAGACAGAGGACGACCTCAGCGGTCGGGTCTAGTATAGAGGACTCTAGGATAAAAGACGACCTCAGTGGTCGACTCTAGGATAAAAGACAACCTCAGTGGTCGACTCTAGTATAGAGACCACCTCAGTGGTCGACTCTAGTGTAGAGGACGACCTCAGTGGTCGACTCTACTATAGAGGGCGACGTCAGTTGTCGCGTCAAGAATAGAGGGCGACCTTAGTGGTCGGATAAAGAAAGAGGAAGACCTCAGAGGTCGGCTCTAGTATAGAGGGAGACCTCAGTAGTCATCTCTATTATGAAGACTACCTCAGAGGTCGACTGTAGTATAGAGGACGACTTCAGTGGTGGGGTCTACCATTATGGACGACCTCGGTGTTTGGGTCTACTATCAAGAACGACCTCCGACATCGAGTCTACAATAGAGGACGACCTCAGTTGTCTAGCTCTAGTATAGAGGACGACCTCAGTTGTCTAGCTCTAGTATAGAGGACGACCTTTGTGGTCGGCTCTCGTATTCAGGACAATTTCAGTGTTCGGCAATAATATAGAAAACGACCTCAGTGGTCGGTTATAGTACAGATGACGACTCCAGTGGTCGGCTAACGTATTCAGGACAATTTCAGTGGTCGGCTATAGTAAAGAAAACGACCTTAGTGGTCGGCTATAGTGCAAAGGACGAACTCTGTGTTCGGCTGTAAAGAGGACGACCTCGGTGTTCGGCTCTATAGAGGACGACCTCAGTGGTCGGCTGCAGTATTCAGGACAATTTCAGTGTATAAAGGACAACCTCATTGTCCGGGTATAGTATAGAGGATGACCTCATTGGTCGTTTCTAGTATAGAGAATGACCTCAGTGGTCGGCTCTAGTAAAGAGGACGACCTCAGTTGTCGGCTCTAGTATACAAGACAACCACAGTGGTCGGCTGTAGTATAGAGGATGGCCTCAGTGGACGGTTGGTATTGTTAATGAAGCTAACTGCAGACAAAAAAATATGTACAAACCGCATTTGTGTAGCTATCATTACTACCTTTTTTCAGCTGTATCTAACAAATGCACGGCTCTTCTATTGGTTAAGGTTGACTTCAGTTTTCCTCTTTAGTACAGAGGAAGACCTCAGTGATCGGCTCTAGTATAGCGGACGACGTCAGTGATCATCTGTAATATAGAGGACTCTAGTATAAAGGACGACCTCAATGGTCGGATCTACTATTAAGGAAGACCTCTGTTTTCGGGTCTACTATTAGGGACGACCACTGTGTTTGGGTCTACTGTTAAGAGCATGTGCACTTCAGTCTTTCAGTGATCAAATCCTACAAAGGCTCAACATTTCAGGATTAAAGTCTTGCTTCTCGAAAACCTGCAAAACTTCGAAGGACCTAAAAATATAACGTGATCCATTTCGAGGTTCCCTTTTTTAAAAACAAAAACACAGAAAAGTCAAATTGAATGGGGAATGTTTATTATCATTTGAAACAACATTTTTTGGCAATTATTTTTTTTTGGCAATTATATTTTAACATGTTGCTTTTGAGACTTAGTTGCTGTGTTTGCTAAATTGTTCTTTAATTACAGCAATGATTAGACAGACGGATTGGCAAAAATGATGAAATTTAATCAGAAAGTTATGGTTAGGCCAAGAAAACAAATCAAAGATTCCTTTACTGATTCCTTCTGATATCTAAAAGTCAAATGAGGCGAGTCAATTACGACAGGACTTGAACTTAGTTTGTCGGAAAGCAGCCAATTCGGCTGCATGGATCAATTTTATGAGTTTGTTATCCAAACCAAGACCATTGTGGAGTTTTTTTTAGAGGGCATGGTTCAATGTAAAGTTAAACATAGTTTAAAAATTGTTATGCTTCGTTTTCAGTTTCAACCGAATTGAAAGAGGTCGGAATAATTTTCGCCAAATTAGAATATTTTAGATCTTGTCTATGTAGTCACACTATGTAGTCAGTTAAAAATATATTAATTATTTTATAGGCGTTTACAAAAGTAAAAAAATTGGATTTTGCATCAAGATTTTTATTCTTGGACGGACTAACCGATAAAAATGCAATTTATGTAATTTTAAAGACAACACAACAAAACAATCCAAAAATAAATAAATATAAATTTTTAAAAATTTGTCTATGCTATTTTACCATTTGTGGGAGAGCTACTAGAAGAGGCGTGGCAATAAAGCCCACTTTGTACTGGACTGTACTATAAATACATTACACTTCACAAAATGTCAAGTATTTGTTCGCGCTGGTATTAATGTTATAAACTGTGAACGTTTTGTACATATTGGTCCATTTGTGTGGGGGGTACCAAAGGGGGAGTGGCATTTTCGCCCATTTTTGTTCAGCAGAGACGGTAGAGACGGTACTACGTATGACATTTTACAGGATACTCATGAGCAGTAAGGAAGTTAACAGAGCTTTAACATGTCACAAAATTTTAACCATTTGTGGAGAGGTACCACAAAGAGTAGGCCGTCATGGTTTTACCATCAAACAGAAACTGGGTTTCAATAAAATATTACAACGTACGAAATTGTAAGTCATTCGGTCAGTTAATCGGAGTTATCGTTAGCACCATTCATTCGAACTGACAGACGGACGGACACTAATTAATTAATATTTTTTAAACCATGGAGGACCCATTTTTTTTTTTTTTTGTTTATTTACATTTTATTTACAATCTATCCATGAAGGATAATAAGCAAATGGTATGATATTTTACAATATAACAGATTTACAGATCTCCAACGAGATCGGTATTAGCAGTACTATTGAAAGTTGTTATTTATTAGCAGTATAATTGTATATCATTCTATTTTTGTTACTATTTGTTTCTATTGATTAATGTTAAGTATAAATGAAAATGTATAAATGGAAAAATAATAAATGTAATTTTTCTATCTCCGGAAAGGTAGGTCTAGTATATGATGTCGTTTTAATCTTCTGACTTCGTGAGTGTCATCTAATAGCGATATAGCTAACGGGTTGGTATGACTGCTTAGTCTTTCAATGTATCTGGAGCTAAATCGGTTTATTTCATCCTTCACCATCGGTATGTCTAGGTCGTTATGGATAGTTTTGTTGGACACAAACCAGGGGGCGTTGACTATGGACCTCAATGTTTTTGACTGGTATCTTTGCAGAATTTCGATATTTGAGTTTGACGCTGTACCCCAAAGTTGTATTACATATGTCCACACGGGTTTTAAAATAGTTTTGTAAAGGAGTACTTTGTTTTGTAGATTAAGCTGCGATTTCTGGCCAATTAGCTAATACATGCTATTAGTTTTTAATTTAAGGTGTTCTCTTTTTGCTGTAATATGCTGTTTCCATGTTAATCTTCTATCAATATGTAAGCCTAAGTACTTGACTTTTTGGTTATGTGGAATAACTTGATTGTTTAGTGTTAAACTTGGACAATTTTGTCGTCCAAGGGAAAATGTAACATGAGCAGACTTTTCAGTGTTAACATTTATATTCCAGTTGTTTAGCCACAATTCCATTTCTTTGAGTTGAATTTGAACATTGTTTGATGCTGTAGTCGGAGAGGCACTTGATGCTAAAATTGCTGTATCATCCGCATAAGTTGCAACAAGTACATTTTCTGCAATAGGCATGTCTGCAGTAAAAATTGTGTAAAGGACTGGGCCTAACACGCTACCTTGGGGTACTCCAGCTTCAACGTTATATATTTGAGAAAATTCTCTGTTTACTTTAACGTAGTAAAGTCTGTTATTTAAAAACGACTTTAATATGTGATAAAACGGCGTAGGAAGCAATTTTTTCAGTTTAAAATATAAACCTTGGTGCCAAACTTTATCGAATGCTTTCTGTACATCTAAAAATACGCCAGAGCAATACATTTTCTTTTCAAGAGCTTCTCTGATATGTGCTACGACACGATGACATTGCTCAGGAGTGCCATGTTTGTGCCTGAATCCGAATTGATGGTCTGGTATTATCTTCTTTCTTTCTAAGATTGGAAGTAATCTTCTAAGTAACAGTTTTTCGAATATTTTTGAGAAAGTGGTAAGTAGACTTATGGGTCTATATGACGTGAGTACATTATCCGGTTTATTAGGTTTTGGTATCATCACTATTTCGGCACACTTCCATTGGGAAGGAAAATGTTGTAATCGGAGAATAGAGTTGAATATTAAAGTTAAAAACGTTATGGCTTTTTTGGGAAGATTTTTGAGAACTAATCCGTCGATGCAATCAAAACCAGGGGATTTTTTTGAATTTATATTACTTATTTCTTCCTGTACTTCAGAAGGTGAAATGTGCTTAATAGGCAAATCCATTTGGCACGGACTCTCAAGGAAATTACTGATTTCTTCCAGATGTGTAGAACTGCACATATCATACGGTTTGAAAGTTTGTTGCAGGTGGGATGCAAAAGCCTCGGCCTTACATTTATCTGTTCTGCACCAAGAACCATCTTCTTTTTTAATTGGAACATTTCTCTTCGTAGGTCGTTTTAGATATTTTGTAGCTTTCCACAGGCATTGTTCACCGCGATTATTGACGTCCAGGCCTCGAAGATAATTGGCTAATTGTTCATTTTTTAAAGTCGAAAGTTGTATTTTTAAGTCCTTAGAAGATTTGTTAAAGGCTCGCTTGTCGTTGGGATTTCTGCTTCTTTGCCATATTTTTCTTAACCTTCTCTTATTTTGTATCATGTTTGTTATTTCGTGTGTAGGAATAAACTTTGAATCTCTATTTGTGTGGATGTTGTTAGAAGTAGGTGTAGATCGAAAACCTGCTTCGTGAATAATGTTATTAAAAGTTTCAACAGCACTGTCTAGTTCATTTCCAGTTTTAATTGAAACGTTTAAATTTACATTTCTGTCGATCCATAAGCCAAACGATGTAAGGTCAGTCTTGGGTGTAATAATTTTATACTTTTTATCAGCAAAGTTCACAAATGTGTTGAAGTTTATAAAAATTGGGGTATGATCTGAGCTAAGTTCATAGCTGTCACTTATATTCAAAAACTGTCTAGAAATTCCAGAATAAATTGCGAAATCCATTAGGTCCGGAATTTTTCTAGGATCTGTCGGCCAGTATGTTGGTTTACCAGTTGATAAAACTGAATAGTTTCCGCTACATATACATTTATATAGTTCCTTTCCCTTGGGGTTGGCCAATCTGGATCCCCACCATTGATGTTTTGCATTATAGTCTCCTCCAACTATGAATTTATGTCCGAGTCGGCCAAAGAAGCTTTTGTAGGCTGCGTATTTGACGGAAAACCTTGGAGGAAAATAAACAGAGCTAAACACTGTTTCACTGGAATCGCATTTAACTTTAATACATGTAGCTTGAAGATAGGTTTCCCTGACCGGATCCAATATTTGGTATATGATGTTTGATTTGATTAAAATAGCCGAACCTCCGTGTGCTTTATTATTAGGATGATTAGAGCATATCAGATCATAACCCCTTATTTTAAAGAATGTTCTGCTTGTGAAGTGGGTCTCCGAAACAAGAAAAATATCAATGGAGTGAGTTTTAAGAAATATTTCTATTTCGTTGGTGTGGTTGGAAAGCCCATTGGCATTCCAGATTGCAATTTTTAAATTCAATTGCATAGTTTGGTGATTAGAACTGACATCATGCTGAGAAGGGTATTGGTAAGTTCAATTTGTTTATTGAGTAGAACTTCAATTCTCCCAAACCCATTAGTAGTTGAGGATGGGTCTGCTGTTTTTAACACCTGTGCGTACGAAAAATTGGCGGATTCATTTGTTTCATTTCGCGTAGTTGGTGCATAATGCATGTTTCTGTTGGTAGAGTAATGATGTACTGTTCTATTTATAGTTTTTTTGTACACTTGACATCCTCTATAATTAGCAGGATGGTTTTCTAAACAATTGACACAACGAGGCGGATCTGTTGGAAGTTTTGTGCATTCAATTGTTAAATGACTTAGACCACATTTTACACACCTAGGTGGTTTTTTGCAGTATGATCTAGAGTGTCCAAATTCCTGGCAACGATGACATTGTATAAGATCGTTACTTTTCCTAGGCGGTTCAATTTTTACAACAGCATTCTTTATATTCCACATTTCGTAAATTTTCTTGTTATTTGTAGCTGGCTCAAGATCAATATAAAACATTGATAATGGGTGTTTGGTGATTCTATGTCTGATGTTTAGAATATTTCTTACTTTGTGGCCTTCCTTTTCTATGGCACTTTTTATTTCTGCAATAGGAGTTGAAAAGTGTAGATTTTTCATAACGACTCTATACGCTCGTTCTTGCTTCAGTTGATAGGTGTGAAAATATAATTTTTTGGCATTAAGATAGGAGATAAGAGCTCTATAAGTATTTATGTTTTTAGATAATATTCGAATCTGATTATCTCTCATTGCCTTATAATTAAAGTCATCAAGAGAGACAATTGTTGATAGACTATTTATCATTGATTTGATATCCTGAACCATTGGTATGAAAATAGGTGGGGGTTTAGGATCGTTTGTTTGTTCTTCAATACCTTCCACATCATCATCATCATTCTGCAGAGGTGAAAACCGGTTGTTAGTTGTGTTGTTGTGTGCCAATGCATGCTTGGAAGTGTATGGTTTGTCGTGAAGATTTTGTGCAGCATTACTGATGCACTCACTTGCATTTTTAGATGCACTTTGTTTTTTGTTATTGTTTTGTTGTGCTACACTGTTGTTGTTATTGTTAAGTTTTTTGTGTGGAAATATTTTTGGTGATAGAGTTTGACGACGTTTCAATGACTTTGGCGAAGTCATCACTTGCCAAGTAACATCGCTTTCATCACTAGAACTAGTATCGTCATCCATTGTAGAGAAATGAAGACACTAACAACATTTATTGGTTGTTTTTTTTTTGTTTTCTTTTTAATTTTTGTAATGACACTCCGAATGTAAATTGTGTACATGCGTACGCGTTCGCAGTCAAACACAGACTGTTGGAGGACCCATGATGAAATTTTTACATTTTGTGGTATAATATGTGGGTAATTATTAAAAATAAAACGAAAAGAATGGAAGATATGCTTTTCAAGGTAATCAAGGATTAAGGATATTTTTGTCCATTTGATGTCTTTAATAGACAAACATTAATTACTTATTTTATAAATCTTAGAGAGATGTAAATTTCCTTGATGATACTTTTATCATTCAAATCAAAAGGCTAAATTTGAACAAAATGTTGTAGGTCATCAGCTTGGGCACCCTATAGAATCTAAAGCGTTATGAATTTGGACAATCAGAAAAATATGATAAGTCTGCAAGGTCTTCTAGTATACGCGTGTAAAATTTCATTAAAATCTAGATCGGGTCGGTTTCCTTTGGAATTAACCCATTATAACTATGAATTGTTTCAGTTTAAATATAGTACATTTCTAAATTCCAGGCATATAGGTTAAACAACGTGGGATCTATACCGCGCAGAAATCAAATTCGACTGTGACCTTCATAAGGGGAGTATATTTATCAAAACGTGCACCGATATAATCCCATTGTACTAGTGACCATTAAATCCATTATGAAGTACAAATGCTTTAATTTCAGCATGTTAGAAAATACGTCCCCAAAAACGCCAAGAAGTCTAATCGGAAGGGACCTTTATATGGGGGCTATATAAAAACATGGACCTATGTTCGAAATGTTCACTACCTTCCATTAGATATGACCTTTATATTTGGGATATACCAAAACGTGGACCGATGTGCCCCATTTTTACTACGGAATTTCAGCCAGATTAATTGTATAATAGGTTCTGAAGATCGCCAAGAAGTGACATTAGAGGAGAACTTTATATGGGGCATATACCAATGTGTTCCATATGTTCTAGGGACGGTTAGGTCCAATAGAGGAAGGGACCTTTATTAAAACATGGGGCGATGTTCGAAATTTTCACTTGCTTCCATCAGATAGGACCTTTGTATGGAGATGTACCAAAACGTGGGCTTGCAAATTTTAGCATACCGAAATTGATATATTTTGCACAATTTGTTAGCGAGAGTGCTGTAATGTTGTGCATATGTGTCTGGTGGCAGACTACGTGATTGGTCCAAAAATAGAAGGGATCGGACCAAAGTTTTGAAATTGAGATATCTTGAACAATTTGTTAGCGAGAGTGCTGTAATTTCATGTATATATATTTGGTGGAAGTCTTCGTGATTGGTCCAAAAATGGAAGAGATTGGAAATCTGAAATCTGGGGCAACGAGGTGGACTGTGCCCGACTAGTAAATAATAATAATTTTATTTAATAACCTTTAGTTTTTGTGGTTCTATATTGTCTTTTTTTAACAAAGTTATAACCTATTTTTAGTAAAATGATCTCCATCTTAGTAGAAATATAATTTCAGAAATTTATGTTATTTAACTGCTGGGGTCGGAGTCGAATCATTTTAAAATCCGATTCCGGGAGTCGAACAGTTTTGGGCTCGAACCCACAGCCCTGGATATATGCATATAAAACTGAACCGATTTTCTACAAAGATGGCAATGTTCGTTTAGGCAACATAAATTCCTTCGCCAGATTTATGATCGGATGTAAAATAAAGCTTATATAGCAGCACATTGATATATTTAAATCTGAATCGATTTTTATACCCTACACCACACTGTGGTACAGGGTATTATGACTTTGTGCATTTGTTTGTAACACCTAAAAGGAGAAGGATAGACCCATTGTTTATTATACCGATCGACTCAGAATCACTTTCTGAGTCGATTTAGCCGTGTCCGTCTGTCTGTCTGTCCGTCTGTCCATGTATTCTTGTAATCAAAGTGCAGGTTGTATTTATGGTCCGATTGTGATGAAATTTAGCATAGTGCTCTTTTTGGCCCAAGGACGATCCCTACTGAAATTGGTTAAAATCGGTTCAGATTTGCATATAGTCCCCATATATATGTTTCACCCGATTTGACATGTAAGCGCTGTAGAAACCACATTTTACATCCGATCTTTATGAAATTCGGCAGAGAGAGTTTTATTATTATGTGAATGAACACTACCAAATTCAGAGAAATTCCGTTCAGATTTAGATATAGCCCCCATATATATGTTTCACCCGATTTGACATGTAAGCGCTGTAGGAACTGTATTTTAAATCAGATCAGTACGAAATTTGGCAGAGAGAGTTTTCTTATTACATGAATAAACACTGCCAAATTCGGGGAAAATCGGTTCAGATTTAGATATAGTCCCCATATATATGTTTCACCCGATTTAACATTTAAGCGCTGTAGAAATCGTGTTTTATATCCGATCAGTAAGAAATTTAACAGAGAGAGTTTTCTTATTACATGTATGAACACTGTCAAATTCGGGGAAATCGGTTCAGATTTAAACATAGTCCCAATATATATGTTACACCCGATTTCAAATTCTTATCGCAATGCCCATTTTCGCATTGGTAGGTAGGTGTAGGGTATTACATAGTCGGCCCCGCCCGACTTTCTGTCTTTCCTTACTGGTTATAATTTGACGATATTTAGAAATGGTCGGAAATAAGTACGATTTCTATAGCGCACAGACACCAAATGGTAAAAGGTAAATGTTAATATATGGGGGATTTCATGTCAAGTGAGTTAACCACAGAAACCGATGTCTTCTGATCGGGATGATACTGACACCAAGTTTAGTCCCATTTGGTAGTTGTTATGACAGAAAATGTTCACGAAATCTGGTAAGGATTGTCCGAGTGTTGAATTTTGATATTGTGGTCAAACGGGCCTTTTTCCATACATACAAATAATTATCCATTGTATTTTGTCCAAAGGATTTTTTATTTAGTTTTTTTCAGTGGGATGCAACTTGTATATCTATCAAAATAAAGATAAACATCTAGAAAATAGAGGTTGAACCATATATTTTAACATAACTCGAGAACATATTCGAAATACAAGCCCGATAGAGCCGTGATGTTGGCTTCAAATGTAGGGAATGTCATTTTCGCGTATACACAGTGCTTTAACAACTGGCGTTAAAAAAAAATTAGAAAAAATCTGATTTTTTTTTAAACAAGTAAGAAAGTTTCAGTCGGGTAAACCGACTAAGGTATACATACCCTCACTTTGTGAGTAATGTAATATTGAATATTACTCGAATTATTCTGTCAATTTGTGTGGGAGGTACCAGAAGGGGTTTATCAAATACACCTTTTTTTTGCTGAACATTAGATACTTTAAATTCATTGCACTGTGCCGACTTGTAAGCATTTATATGCACTGGTATAAAAGTTACGAGACATTAAATTGTGGTATGATTTAGGCATTTTGTGTGGGAGGTACAAAGAGGGGCGTGGCAATAACGCCCATTTTTCACAGGGCTATAGACACTATAAAAACATTACACTGTACAAAATTTCAAGTATTTTTATACACTGGTTTTAATGTTATAAGCTGTTAACTTTTGGTGCAAAAAGGTACCTTTGTGTGGGAGGTACCAAAAGGGGCATGACAACAACACCCATTTTTCCCTGGACTGTAGGCAATATAAAAGCATAATACTGTACAAAATTTCAAGTATTTTTATACACTGTTATTAATGTTATAAGCTGTTAACTTTTGGTGCAAAATGGTGCATTTGTGTGGGAGATACCAAAACGGGCGTGGCAATTTCGCCCATTTTCCTCGAGTTGATAGCGACTAAAAAACTAATACTATGTGTGGAATTTCAGAAGATTCGAATACGTATAATAGCAGTTATTAAAGAATCAATATTTCACAAAATTTTAACCCTTTGTGGGGGAGGTACCAGAAGGAGTGGACCAATACGGCCCATCTTCGAACTTAGCCGGAGATAGAAAAAAATATTACCACGTACGAAATTTGAAGTCAATCGGTTACTCCTTTCGAGAGTTATCGTGCGCACCAGCCAGCAGACAGACAGACAGACAGACAGACAGACGGACGGACATTGCTCATTCGACTTAAAATGACCCAAAACGGATTTCCGCCGAACATACTTGGGGTCTTAGGTCACTCCTTCGATGTGTTACACTTTTTTCCGTAGCAAATGATATATACCCTCGTCACACTAAAGTGAGGGTATAAAAATCGCTTATTGCTGGCACGAAGGGAAAACATTAAAAATAGAAAAAATATCGGAAAAAATTGTTTGTTCCGATTTTATAATGGTAGCATCCTAATGAATAAAACAACGCCTATTTAAACAAAATATATGGATAATTGTACAAGTTATGAACCATATTCTAAAAGTAAGTGAAATTCCGAATATAATAATATCGGAAAAAATTGTTTGTTCCGATTTTATAATGCTAGCATCCTAATGAATAAAACAACGCCTATTTAAACAAAATATATGGATAATTGTACAAGTTATGAACCATATTCTAAAAGTAAGTGAAATTCCGAATATAATTTTTCATATTTTCTATTTTTGCCATATTCTAGGGGTACGAAAAGGGGCGTGGCAATAATGCCAATTTTTCAATAGACTATAGGTACTATAAAAGCATTACATTGTAGAAATGTTCTCAAGTGTTTATATGCGCAAAACGCGATGTTATAAGTCGTTAACATTTTGTGCAAAATGGTCTATTTGTATGGGATGTACCAAAAGGGGCATGGCAATAACTCCCATTCGGGATTATCACGGGATTATAAGTACTGTAAAGGCTTCACAACCCACAAAATTTTAAGTCTTTGTATTGACTATAATCAAAATTATAAGCCGTTACATTTTTGTGCGAAATGGTCCATTTGTATGGGAGGTACCAAAATGGGCGTGGCAATAACGCGCATTTCTTGCGAGACTGTAGGTACTATAAAATCATTACAGTTCACATAACCTCAATGATTTGTATGGACTGGAATCAATGTTATAAGCCATTAACTTTTTGTGCAAAACGGCGCATTTGTATGGGAGGTTCCAAAAGGGGCGTGGCAACTTTGCCCATTTTTCTAAAGATAATAGCGACCAAGAAGCTAATACTAGTTATGGAATTGTGAAACATTCTGGTTAGTAGTATAGAAGTTATGAAATAATAAATAATTCTTTAAATTTTGACCTTTCGTGAGGGAGGTACTCGAAGGAGTGGACCAACATAGTACATCTTTGACCTTAGCCTGAGATAGAAAAAAAAGTAACACATACCAAATATGAAATCAATCGGTTGTCCCTGTCGACAGTTATCGTGCGCACCATCAAGGCAGACAGACGGACAGGCTGACAGATATTTCTCAAATGGCGTAAAATGGCCCAAAACGGATTTCCGCCACACATTCTTGGTGTCTCTCATGTTAAAAGCTGTTTACTTTTGGTATAAAATGGTCCATTTGTGTGGGAGGTACCAAAAAGGGCGTGCCAATAGCGCCCACTTTTCTCTGGACTCTGGGTACTATAAAAGCATTACACTGTACAAAATTTCAAGTATTTATATGCACTGGTATACAAGTTATAGGCTGTTAACTTTTGGCATAAAATGGTCCATTTGTGTGGGAGGTACCAAAAGTGGCGTGGCAATAATGCCCATTTTTCACTGTATTCTAGGTACTATTAAACCATTACACAGTATAAAATTTCAAGTCTTTGTATGCACTGGTAATAAAGTTATAAACTATTAATTTTTGGTTCAAACTTGTCCATTTGTGTGGGAGGTACAGGGTGGCAGATGAAAGCTGCTACCAAAAAAAAATGTAATACATTTTTTTTTTAATTTTGCCGATTGATTTTTAGATTTAACAAAAATGGATAACTGTGACACTGAAACAAGAATTTGGATTGTCCGCCGCTATTACGCACTGAAGTCCGTAGTTTCGGTTCAAAGAGAGTATAGCGGCACGTTTGGCGGCAATCCTCCGAGCAGATGGACCTCCGAACAGATGGAGACCTGTTAACAATTTTTCCGAGCATGGGACAGTCAACAGAAGACCTTACCATCGAAACCCTTCAGTTCGGACGGAGGAAACAATCGCTGCTGTAGCTGATGCCATACAAAACAATCCAAGAGTTTCGACAAGAACTTTATCTGCTCAAATGGGTATAAGCAGACAGTCATTGCAGTCAATTATGCACAAAGATTTGGAGTTATTCCCATATAAAATTCAAATGGCCAACAAAGTGAACTCAGCAGACTTCCCGATTCGCTTGGAATTTTGCCAGAAGATGCTTCAAATGGTGGAAGAGGACGGAAACATGTTTAACTGTCTTTTCATGTCTGACGAGGCCAATTTCGATTTAAACGGCAACATAAACAAACAAAATTGTCGAATATGGAGTGCTTCCAACCCACAGATACTCCATGAGACGGAATTGCATCCACTTCGTGTCACAGTGTGGTGTGCAGTTTCATCACGCTGCATTGTCGGGCCCTACTTCTTCGAAGAAAACGGTCACACCGTTACAGTTACTGGGGGCCGTTACTTGAGCATGTTGAGAGAGTTTTTCTATCCAGAATTACGCCGAATGAGAATTTCTTTCAACTCTGTGTGGTCTCAGCAAGATGGTGCAACTCCTCACATAGCCCGGCCTGTTATGACAGAATTGCGGCGAAAATTTCCCAATAAGCTGATATCAAGAAACTCCACATTCCGTTGGCCGCCCATGTCGCCTGTCTTGTGGGGTTATTGCAAACAGGAAGGCTACAAAGCAAAACCAACAACAACAAATGAACTAAAGCAATCCATTCGAGAAACAATTGCGGCTATTCCCGTCTCAACTCCCAAGCAGTAGTGAACAAATTTTTGGTAAGATGCCGCTCATGCATCAACGAGCAGGGGGGCATTTAAATTCCATTATTTTTAAAACTAGTTAAGCTATATTTAATTAAATTTAATGAGCTTCAACATGAATAAAAGAAACCTGAATTCCATACACTGAAAAAGTTATTTGAGTTTCTTAATGTAGCAATATTCATCAGCCACCCTGTACCAAAAGGGGCGTTGCAACTTCGCCTATTTTTCTTGAGGCTAATAAAGTAATACTATGTGTAGAAATTCAGAGGATTCAAATAAGTAGTATAGAAGTTATTAAATAATCTAGAAGTTATAAATATGTCACTAAATGTTTACCCTTTGTGAGGGAGGTATTAGAAGGAGTGGACCAATATGGCCCGTCTTCGAACTCGACCGGAGATATAAAAACATATTACCACATACAAAATTTGAAGTCAATCGGTTACTCCTTTCGAGAGTTATCGTGCGCACCAGCCAGCAGACAGACAGACAGACGGACGGACATTGGTCATTCGACTTAAAATGACCCAAAACGGATATGAGCCGAACATACTTAGGGACTTAGGTCACTCCTTTGAAGTGTTACCCTTTTTGTTCGTAGCACATGATATATGTATACCCTCCTCGCTAAGGTGAGGAGATAATAATGGTTCGGTTCGCGCGACGCATCGCCCAAGAAAACAAGAAAATTTGGTTCAGCGATGAAGCTCACTTTGGGATGAATGAGTACGTTAATAAACAAAATTGTCGCATTTGGAGTAATGGTAATCCACAAGCTTTTGTTCAGACGACGTTACTTCCACAAAAAGTCACTGTTTGGTGTGCTCTAAGCGGAGAAGAAATCATTGGTCCATATTTCTTCAAAAATGAAGCCGGCCATAATGTTACAGTCAATGGGGAACGCTATGGAACCATGTTTAATGACTTTTTCGTGCCTGAATTGGAGGCAACGAGGCAACGAAACAATAAATTCATTGAAGGAAACTTTTAATGAGCGCATTTTCTCGCATCGTGCGATTTAACACCGCTGGACTATTTTTCATGGGGTTATGTGAAGTCGCTTGTCTACGCAGATAAGCCCGACACGATTGACGCCTTGGTAGAGAAAATTCGGCGCGTTGTTGCTGACATACAGCCCCAAATGCTGCAAAAAGTGGTCGAAAATTGGGCCTCTCGGCTTGAAAATTTCAATATTGAAACATCAGAATTGAACACTACATCGTATTTGAATGAAATTATCTTTAAACCAGTAAGGAAAGGCAGAACGTCGGGCGGGGCCGACTATATAATACCCTACACCTCCCTAACAATGCGATAAAGGTCATTGTGATAATAATTTGGAATAATTGGTAAATGGGTAAGAACCTGAATACTCATTCATGTAAAATAGAAACCTCTTGCAGTCGAATTTCGTACTGAGTGGATAAAAATGCAGGGCCTGTTTCTGTAACTTATTTTCGTTCGTCTACTGCGAACGATCAAAAATCACTCAGTTATTCCGAGAAAACTATAAGTCACAGAAGTTTATAATTCGTTGTGTCTGTAGAAAATCATGTAAAAAGCTTGTTCCTAAAATATTTCTAACCTGCGTTTTATAAAATTCAAGTAATAGCTGAGAGAATTTTGATCGTTCTCCGTAGACGAACGAAAATAAGTTACAGAAACAGGCCCGCAGTCTTACATGTCAAATCGGGGGTAACATATATATGGGGGCTATATCTAAATCTGAACCGATTTTCTCCGAATTTGGCAGTATTCCTTCATGTAATAAGAAACCTCTTTCTGCCGAATTTCGTACAGATCGGATATAAAATACAGTTTCTACAGCGCTTACATGTCAAATCGGGGGTAACATATATATATGGGGGCTATATCTAAATCTGAACCGATTTCCCCCAAATTTTGTATTGTCTCTAAGTGTATCACGAGACTACTCTCTGTCAAGTTTTGTACAAATCGGTTCAAAAATGTTGCCTATACAGTGCATATGTGCCAAATCGGAGGTATATATGTATATATGGGAGCTATATGTAAATCTGAACCGATTTTAACCAAATTCAATAAGGATCGTCCTTGGGCCTGAAGAAAGATATGTGCAAAGTTTCGTTGAGATCGGACCATAATTGCGACATTTACTTTGATCACAAGAATACATGGACGGACAGACAGGGCTAAATCGACTCAAAAAGTAATTATATGTCGATCGGTATAATAAACTATGGGCCTATCATTTGTCTTTTTGGGTGTTACAAACAAATGCACAAAGTCATAATACACTGTACCTCAGTGTGGTGTAGGGTATAAAAATAAATGTCAGATATTGTTCTTTCGACTCATAATAATTATACCGTCTTCCAGTTCTAGCTTAAGCGCTTAATTTACAAACAGTTCTAAATAGATCAGCATATACATAGGAATACATTCAAAATAAAAATTTCGCTTGCGCTGCAATTGGTTTTTGCTTGTACTTGTGTATTATTTTATAATTTAAATGAGGAAACTTTTTAATTCTTCCTAAAATTGTCTTTTGTTGTCTTTAAATTCGTTTTCAATTTCGTTGAAATCGATTCAAACCGTTCCAGAAAGGCAAGTTTTTCGTAAAACCAAAAGATTTTATTTAAATAATAATTTTAAATAAAAATCGATTTTTTTAGATAATATGAAGTACTCAGTATAAAATATTCTGTCATTTAAATAAAAATTGTATTTAAAAACATTTGTTTTTAAATCAAAATTTTAAATTTGTTAATATATTTTTATTCCCTATAAGGCATATAATATATTCCTTTAAAACTTTTAACAAATTAGTAATCTTAAAAAATAACGTATTAACCCTTCAATGATCAAAATTATATTTGTTGACTTTGTCAATGTGTTTCTTGTCCTTAAAAAGGGTTTGCATTTTTAAGAAAATATTTATAAAATAATTTAACAAGTAACGTCAAAGGGTTAAAAATATAAAATTTTTTTAGCTTTCCAAATTTTAATAAATATTTTTACTCATTAGATGTGATCAGATTACCTAGTGGGACCAAGTAACGTCAAAGGGTTAAAGAGATACATTTTTTTAGCTTACCCTAGTTATGGCAAATTTTAATAAATATTTTTTTACTCATGAGCTGTGATCAGATCACAATCTGGTATTTTGTATATAAGAGATTTTAAGGTTTTTTATTATTTTATATAATTACTAAGAATACAACAAAAGCTTACCGATACGTTTCCTGGTATATCATCTAAAGGGCAAAATCTTATGTTTGTTTAAGTGTAGCAAAATTAAAAATTTGCATTTCAATAATTGTAATACGTTTAACTGGCGATAAAATAAATATTTTGGGCATGCAAATAACGTTTTTGTTAACAAAGTATGTATATATGTATGTAATAGGATTAACAAACTTGGCTGAACCTAACTAGAATTGGTAAGTAAAGTGTTTGAAGTATGTAATAGATATATTTGGGGATCAAACTCAAATGAGAGGGATTAATTAAATAGTAACATGAGGAGCAAAATGTTAGTGAGAGAGAGAGAGAGAGTATAAGTAAAACTGAAACTTTAGCGATATGCATTAACTAAAAGCTGTTTTGTCAAAGTTCTGGTGATATTAAAGGGCTGGGATAGAAATCAAACAAAATCTTGGTTTAGTAACTTAATGTAAAAAAAAGTTTATTTTGGGCAAGTCTTAGGAAAAAGCTTTTCAGACTGAATTCTGCACTCGCTTCTGAAATGAGAGGAGGGAGTTTTTGTTTCACCAAAGACAATTTCAAGTATAGACTCCCCAAGCCATGTGCCTAAGCTTTTCACAAGATGGCAGAAAATAAGAATTCTCGATCGTTTGTAAGCGACGGAGAAGTATTTCGGAGAGCTTTGTTGTTACTTTGACAGTCAGCTGTCATAAGGTGTCTATACTTTTAATTGTCGTTGTTTCACTCGCTTATGAAATGAGAGGAAGGAGAAAGGAAGTATGTGGATTTAAAAATAAACAAAAATTTAAAAGATAAGTTAAGCTTTTTAGATTAGGAGAGGAGAGCAGAGATGTTTTGTTGTTTCAATCATTTATGAAATGTGAGGGGGGGAGGATGTAGCTATGGAATGATGAAGCAGCGAAGAACTAAAGCTTTTGAAAAGCTTTTTCCCAGATTTGCCACTGGCCTTCTTCTTTCAGTTTTGAGTTTTATGATTTAGCCAAAGTAAAAGCCTAAAAATACGTATCGACTTTGGATTGGATTTGGTTTTGTTTTCAACAAATTTAAGGGAAATAATTTTGTACATGGTGTTATTGCTGATTTTAAAGATGTTGTTTCTTTTAAGTTTTAGTTGGGAGAGTCTTCTTCTTGGGTAGTATCTTATGTTTTTTGTTTGGTTTGGTTTTTGGTTCTTGGATAAAAGGAAGTGGTTGATTGGTTGGTTGAATGGTTTCGCAAATTCTCTTCAAAAAAGTAAAGTACTTCTTTTAAATACTTATACCATAATTCTTAAAGTTAAATACAAAAGCTTGTTACAGCTTAAAGCTTAGTAGAGCTTTAGTTTTTACAAGACTTAAAAGCTAATGTTTATCATCATTATTTTTTACTGATAATTAGAAAAAAATTCAATAAATAATTTAAAAAATAAATAAAAACTAAAGTTAGTAACAAACAAAAAAAGAGAAATAAAAATAAAACCAAAGTTAAGTAATTAAGAAGTAAGTTTGGTTATTAGAAAAAATAGTATATTTGCGAACCTGTCCCCGCCGCTATCGGCTCCAGTATTTGGACCTAAGCCGTCTGGACCGCCATCGGCTTCAGAAGATGAGCCACGCGACAGTACCCCTCGTATCTCACCTGGTATTACCTCTTCACTGCGATTCACCGTAAATGAGCTTTTTCCCTTTTTTCCAAAGCCCATACGTCTTTTACGACCTTTTGTATTTTTTTGTTGTTGTTAAGTTTTCGTTAGTTTATTTTTGATTATATATAGAAGTTTAATGATTTAATTTCTTTTTTTTTTTTGATTTGTGATAACGATTATTAATCATTCAATGGTTAGTAAACGAATTTAAGCGTACGTTTTTGGTTTTAGTTAAACTTAAAAAAAATGTTACGAAAACAAAACGAACTAACTATAAATGAAAAACAAGATCTAAACAAGAAATGATTTCTAATTGAACGCAAAACTTAAGTGAAAATTAAACATATAATTAGGAAATGAAGTTGTAATAGCTGTCTTCAAAATAACGGCCACGACGAGTCTACAATGTATATATAGTTAATTTTTTTTCTCAAAATTTGAAAAAACTTGTTCATTTTGATATTTTTTTTGAATTTACTGTATTTACAATTGAATTACTATGACGGAAAGTGAACTATTGGAACATAAAGAAACGCATACCTGTTGCCGAGAGCTGTGATGTGGAATTGGACTTTTTACCCATGCCACTGCCGCCTTTGGGTGAACGTTCTTGGTCTGCAGCGCCTTTTTTGCGATCTTGTGCGGTATCGGAGAGACTGCCATCTGTTGGGAGAGTAACAGATATAGTGAATGGATTATAAACGGATAAACTCGTATATATTTTGATAAATTCGAGAAGTTTTAGAATAATACGCAGTTTTATTGGATCTACCAGACCCTAAACTAGCTGTGAATCTAACTTCTGGCTAGAGTAGCACGTTTTAAGAATATAAAGTCAATTCATTCAGTCGTTTTGCGGATAATCTATGACTAACAAATGGACACAATAGTTGTATATGAACATGTTGGCTTGTTTTGACTAATGCGAATTCTCTACAGGATTCGTTGATCTCAAGACCTATTGACCAGCCCCTGAATCATTGCAGGACCAAAACTCAATTTATGATTGAAATATAAGAAGTATATAGGAAAGATCCTATATAATGGGTGGTTACCTTTTAAGGGCCGATGTTGAATGTGAACCACACCTAAACGTCAAGTTTTTTTAGTCATTTCTCAATTTCAGACTAACTCAATATGAACCATGGAAAGATGCGCAATCGAGCAACGCGTTAAAGTTTTTTAAGCCTTTTACGAAAATGGGCGTTCAAATCAAAATGCATTTCGTGCACTTCGTGATGTTTTTTGATCAGCATAATCGACGAAATGTGTCCACAATCAGGGAGAATTGTACGCAAATTTCAGCAAGCCGGGTCTGTAGGAGATGTGCATGCTCGCCCAGTTCGTTTGGTGCGGCTTATGGGCTGGCGACATCATCGCGCCATACTTCTTCGAAATGAGGCCGGCCAGGCAGTTACTGTGAATCGTGTTCGCTATCGTGAGATGATAACGAACATTTTATGGCCCGAATTGGAAGATATGGATGTGGAGGACAATATGTGGTTTCACCAGGACGGTGCCATTTGCCACACAGCTAACGAAACAGTGGCTCTTTTGCGCAACAAATTTAATGGCCGTGTTATCGCACGTCGTGGCGATGTCAATTGGCCGCCAAGATCATGTGATTTGACATCGTTGGACTTCTTTGTTTGGGGTTATTTGAAAGAAAAGGTGTACGTCGATAAGCCAGCAACAATTCAAGAGCTAAAGGATGAGATAATTCGGCACATTAACGGCATAGAACCTCAATTATGCCTCAGCGTCATCGAAAATTTGGACCATTAGATGGAGGAGTGCCGCCGACGATATTTTGTTCCATACATAATTGAACCATACCAATATTATCATAATAAAATGAAATGACAATAATTTCCTAAATAATTTGTGTTCTATTTAAAATCAACATCGGCCCTTAAAATTTAACCACCCTTTATTTAGTTCAGTTCTGTAGATTGAAGAAGTTCATAAACGAGTTGGAGTTAAGGATCTGGTGGTGCTTCGCTTTGTCTTGTTTTGACTACTATGAAGACTCCTGGGGTGCTTAGAATCGAACTCGCATCACGTTAAACTTTCCCCTTTTCAGTGGTCAACATATACATAAGCCTTGCTGCCACTAGAAGATATACCAGGACAAAAACGTGACGAAGAAAAGTACGAGCAATTCGGAAAAAGCTACGTAGCATACGGTGGTTGTTACCGCTGACTTGTTTTGACTACATTGAAGTCTCCCCAAGATTCATTGTCTCCAAATCGAATTACATTAAAGCCCTCGCATATCAGCGGTTGATTTAGCAGCTCTAGAACCTCGCTACAGGAAAGATCCTCTAATACTACCCGTTGACTTGTTGTGGCTAGAAGTCTATCCAGGGTTTTTTGACTGTACATCACATAACCTTGCAGCACTCGGGAAGCGTCTGTCAGTGGCCGACTAGAAATTTTATAAATAGCCCCGCTCGGGATCAAATCTTTATTTAGTTATGAGCATAAGATCTCTATGTTCAATTTACTAGCAGAATACGGGAATAGTCGGAACTCTGGTAGGTTCTCTTATACAATATGTTATCTTAAGACCAGCCACCTATGCGTGTATCAGATTCGGGTAGAGTGGAGTTTAAATATCCGGTGTTGGCTCACTGTGGATCTGTTTTGACTACATGGAAGTCTTTCCCGTGTTTCTAGACTTCAACTCGCATTGCTCTGAAACTCGCCTATCAATGTCCGACTTAGAACCCCTGTAGCACCGTCCCACTTAGAACCCCTGAAAGCATGCAGAGGCTATCTATTAAAGATCGCCTGAGGATTCATCTGTCAGTTATGAGTGTATCAGATTCGAGTTGCGTGGGGTTTAAGGATCCGGTGCTGCTTTACGTTCATTTGTTTTGACTACAACGAAGTCTCTATAGAGTTTCTTGACTCTGGAGAGACTCGCGTTGCCTTGAATTGAAACTCTCGCCAATCAGTGCAAAGAATTTCTGTAAATTCGCCCCTTGAAAACATGCAGAATCTTTCGATTAAAGATCTCATTAGAGTTCAAAACTCATCGGCTTATAGAAATATACATAGATCTGTAACCTCTAAAGAAGTGCGAATTCGAAGCTCAATTTGCTAGCAGAATAAGGGAATAGTCAGGACTCTGGTCGGTTCAATATGAGAAACTTTCACATATACTCACTTAGAAACTGTCACATATACTCATAGATCAGATTTGGTTTGCATGGGGTCCAAGGTTTAGTTTTTTCTTCCCGTGGACCTGTTTTGACTATATCGAAGTCCCTCGAGGGAAACTCTCGCCTATCAACGGCCGACTTAGAAGCTCTGTAGGTTCGCTTCCTGAGCATGATAATTCAAAGATAATCAGAATATTGAAATAGTCAGAACTCAGGTCGATTGTATTATTAAGTATAGAGTTTGAAACCTGTCACCCATGGGTGTATCGAAATCAGGTAAGGATCCGGTGTATCTTCCGTTTGACCGGTTTTGACTACAACGAAGTCTCTTCCGCGTTTCTCGACACCAATATTCGCCTATCAGACGCCGACCTGTTGGCCAACTCATTGAAAGCATGCAGAGGCTGTCGATTAAAGATCACATGATAATTCAAAGCTAACCGAAATATGGGAATAGTCAAAACATAGGTAGATTCCATTATCCCATGTTGAATTAGAAGCCTGTCACCTATGGGTGTATCCGAATCAGGTAGAGTGAGAATACGAAGCTAAAGTCGCTTGTGGAATATGGGAATATTCAGAACTCTGGTCGGTTCCCTTATCCAATATGAAATCATAGAAACTGTCTCCTATGAGTGTATAAGATTCGGTTAGCGTGGTGTTCAAGGTTTAGTGGTTGCTTCCCGTGGACCAGTTTTAACTATATCGAAGTCCCTCGAGGGTAACTTGACTTCTACTCGCATTGCCTTGAAATTCTCGCCTATTAGTGGCCGCCGTAGAATCACTGTAGGTTCGCTGCTTGAAATTATGCAGAGGCTGTCGATTAAGGACAAAAACTTTAGAAATTTATTCTCATTTAAGATTGAAATATACAGAGGCTATAAGTTAAAGAAGTAACGACTTATGAGAATAAATTATCTTGAAGCTAGCCCACATGAGAATTCGAAGGTAAATTTGCTAGAGGAATATGAGAATAGTCCGAACTCAGGTATGTACCAGAACTCACGTCTCTTAGAACCTATCACCTATGAGTGTATCAAATAGATAGGATCTTGGATCGGATCTAGATACATATGGATCTTGGACCCGATCTAGATACATATGGATCTTGGACTGGGTCTAGATAGATACACATGGATCTTGGACCGGATCTAGATACATATGGATCTTGGACCGGATCTAGATACCTATGGATCTTGGACCGGATCTAGATACATATGGATCTTGGACCGGATCTAGATACATATGGATCTTGGACCGGATGTAGATACATATGGATCTTGGACCGGATCAATAAACATATGGATCTTGGACCGGATCTAGATACATATGGTCCTGAAGAGTTATCTGGTGCATTCAATGGACTTGTTTCGACTACTACAAAGTCCCCGCAGGGGACTCCGGCTTGCATAACCATCAAGATCTCACCTATCAGTGGTCGACTTAGAAGTCCTATATGTGCGGTATATGTATATACCAAAACTTTAATTCACATTTAAGTTTGAAATATACAGAGGCTATAGATTACACTTGAAGCTAACCCACATGAGAATTCGAAGCTAAAGTTGGTAGTGCAGTATGGGAATGGTGAGAACTCGGATAAGTATCGTGAAGCAGGTTTTTGTTATATTTAAAGCCCTATCTACTTCCCAGGAGAAAAAGTACGTTCTTTGCAGAGTCACATGGAGAAGAAAAAGCTTGATTTCCCTTAAGGTCACTAAAACTAAGCCCACATTAAGGACGAAGTGCTATATTACTCCAAAGAATCAATAATTAAGGGCTGAAATATGTGTTAACAATGCGTTTATTTAATCAAGATTAAGGTTTAAAAGGAAATGTTATAGACGGCTGAGACCTAAACATAAATCCATTGAAGTCTACAATATCTGTTGAAGTCTATAACAACACAACACATCACATTAACAATTGTCCCCTCTATTACTCACCGACTTTGTCATCTGGATTCGCCTCATCCTTTTTTGATTCAGCACCTTCACCGTCTGGTTTCGGATCGACATATTCACTAAAGTCATCGTCCAACATTGCATCAATGGCATCCCAATCGATGGCATCCACGGCAGCATCGGGATCAACATCAGCATCCGCCGCCGCCGTCGCACCACCCGATGATGTTGGATCGGCAGAATTTTGTGCATTTGCCGTCGCATCAGCCGTTGTTGTTGTCGCCGTAGCATTTGCATTCGGTGATGATGATGTGGTTGTTGTTGTTGTTGTGGTGAGATTTGTGGTTTGAATGATTGTTGTAGAGGATGAGATCGTTCCGTCAGCGTTAACGTTAACGTTCGCGTCGTTTGTGGTGGTATGTTTCAATGAGGCACGTTTATTGGGTGATGTGGAATTTGCGACACCATGATGGGAATTTGCAAAAGAGGAAGAAGAAGCAGCATTATTAGCATTATTACTACCGGCCACAGCAGCGCCGGCAGTGCCAGTCGCAGTGCCACCGCCGGCACTGCCACTCCCACTGCCAGCCTTCAATGACTGTTGGTCTAAAACTTCTTTCCCTCTTTGTCTAAGACTACCGCTACCACTAACTGGCATAGCACTACCGCTACCACTACTACTATACTGGCGATTCGTGTTCGAATGTTGTGAGGTGTTGTGGTGGGTGGCAACGCGATCGCCGTAATCGTCGTACTCAAAGTACTCGGGCTGATCATTAATACTGACGAGATTACTGCGATCGCTGCCGGTTTCGTATTGTTGTTGTTGGTGGCGACTACTCCTCTTTGACGAGGCAGTAGCCATGGCTGATTGACGTGGTCCCCCCGAACGGCTGCTATCGTATTGTTCGCCAACAGGTCCTGGCCGCTCGCCACTATTGTGACCATTGACCATGCCACCAGTTCCACCATGCGGCATTGATGCGGACGTATGTGGATCAGCCTGGCCCATCATGTGGGCATCGTCGTCGTACGGCATACGCGAACCCCCTTCGACGGGGGAAAAATTGTGGGCATTTTGTGCGCTGGGAGGGTGCGGTAAGTTACGACGGCGTTTCAGATATGGTCCCGAGGGGCCATAGAGTTTGTCATGTGTGGAACGGTCCAGGTCGAGAGACATGTGGTTGCGCCCTCTACCCATGTCGTAGCGACGTCGAGAGTCGCGAAATTGCGAGGGCGCCACCCCACGTCTGGTCCAACCCACGTCCGAGTCGTATGTAATGGTCACGATTTTGTCGTCAGTCACCAGGAAATGAGAATGACTCAAGGGATTCGAAGCGTTTACATTGGCCCCCATATAAGATTGGCGTATATTGGTCTCGGAGCCATAGCGACGCGACAACTCTTCATCGAACTGAGCGGGATAGACTTCATCCTCGTAGCGTATGCGTCGTCGTCCCCAACTCTTGGCATGCAAATCGTCATAGTCTAAGGAGCGCGATTGGCCCTCTTGAAACATTTTTCGTCGGTCCAGCGAAGGGCGACCTGTGGGTATACCGATTTTCGGTTTCTTTAGAATGGATGGCGGCTGAGCCCTGCCCTCGGCTATGGGTACCGCCGACACCAGAGCGTCCTCGCTTAGTTGACGCGACAAGCGTAGCACAGACTGCGTGGGCAATTGGGGAGGAGGAGCCAGGGAAGATTTAGCTTTTTTGTGCGCTGTTGGGGTAGGGGTATGAACATGGTATGTGGGCACTGCCCCCAGGTCCAATTGAGGTGCCGTGAGGCCACTAACAAAATGCTGATCCACACATTCACCGCACATTGCCGGATCGGTGGTGGGCAGTGAGGGCTCCGAGGATGACGGTTGGAACATAGAGAGCGATGGTCTTCTCAACAGCTGCTCAGCTGTGTAGGGATAGGTGATGGGATTGTGTTGGGGATGTGGATGGGAGTCTACCAAACAATACGGATCGGGACAGGCGCCGATCGTAACGCCCGAAGAGGCCAGGGCAGCATTGGTTGATAGTACCACCGGCTGACTGCCGTTCTGACAGTGACTACAGGTGTTGTCGTAATGATCCCGTATGTAGCCGACATAGGATGAGGGCGACGAAGACACGGTGTGAGCATGAACATGAGCCGAATCAGCTGTTAGGCCAAAGCGAGGTGGATGTTGGCGAAAAAAGTTCACAACGGGCGATGTCAGACGCTTAAGACCACGCAATGCAGTCGCGCTACCGCCACTGCCGGCGGCCGCCTCAGCTTCCAGAGCGTCTATACAACAATCGGGCGCAAACCCGGGATCGGAAGGGAAATGCGTGAAATTGGCAGCATGCGGTTGATACTCGGGGAATTGTATGGTGGGAATCGTATGTGGTGGTGGTGGAGGTGGGTACTGAGGTGGATTAAATGTATTGAGTTGTTGTGTTTGTGTCATAGGATCTTGTGTGACGATTCGTGCATTGGCGCCGCCGCCACCGCTGTTGTCCATCAGCATGAGATTGGGATTGGCTGGATCGAGAAAATACTGCTCGACCAAGTCGCCACTATTGTCGGTCACCATGAGTTGTGTTGGCAGTTGTGGTTGTGTTTGTAGTCCAGCTGCTGCTGCTGCCGCTGCCGCGTGTGCTGCTGCTGCGGTAGCCGTATTCGGTGGTGATTCACTGGCCGCCAATTCGGCAAGACGTTGTAAGTGTTCCAGCTGCTCCAGCAGCTGCATCTGTTGCGTTGTCGTCTGCACGTGTGGTGGTGTATGAAACGCCGCTCCCATTGGCAAATAGTCACAGTCGTCCACTTCGATGGTGTTCGAGCGGAAACGTTCAAAGAAGCCACCTCTGCCGCCGCCGTCGTCGCCGCCACCTAGACGCATTGGGGGACCGACAGCTGTCATACTGTTCGGTCCAAAATAAGAGCGCCAATTTCGTGGTAAGCTACTGTTACTTGGAATTGCAATTTTGTTTTGTTTTTTTTGTATGTTTTTGTTTGTTTTAATTTTCCAAAAGAGAGTTGTTTTTTCGATTTCGTTTTAAGAAAATTGAGAAAGGTTTGGGCAAAGTGTAAGTGTTAGTGTATTTGTGGTGTGGAGTGGTGTGGAGTGGAGTGGTATGTTGTGTGGGGAGTTTAACGAGAAGAGTTATAATGTTGAGGTGAGTAGTATTATTGTTGTGGCACACGCATGGCAAGCACATACAAAGTGAGTGGGTGAGTGTGTGAGTGGCAAGCCAAACCGAAGTAGAGAGAAAGAGACATAGAGAGATAGTTTTCATTTGTTGTTTGTTTTTGTGGAAGTAGTGGTGGTGGAGGTGGATTTTCAAAGACAAAGAAGCCAAACCATAAGTAAATAACATAAATCAAAGTGATGACAAAATGACGTCCGAGTGGAATGTGGTGGGCGAGTTCGATAGAGAGAGAGGGAGAAGTTAAATGTAATTGTTTTATGAAAAAGAGTGATTAGGTGTTTTTATGATATATTGTTGTTGTAGTTGTTGATTGTCATTTTTTTGTGGAAGGCATTTTTAGAAGCATTTCAAACACAAAATTAAGCGCAGGCGTCATTGAGTCAGCGTTCGTTCGTTGGTGGTGGTTAAGTAAGGAGTTCATTGAAATCATAGTCGAGTTAATTTTTTGTTGTTGTTTTTTTTTGGTTGTTGTTGAAAAGAACACATAAAAAAGGGAACAAAAAGAACAAAGACATAGTAAAGAATAAAGAAAGTTGGCATGTATTGGCTTGTTTTGTTGTTTGTTTCTGGAGAGATTTTTGTTTGGAATATTTCGATTATGATGCGGAATTGTTTGCAATTCGCCACGTGTTTTCTTTTTCATTTTTTGAACGAGTCTTTTGCTATAGCCAGATTGGGTAGGATCCGTTTCAATAATTTAAACGGGACTGGGGAGCGGGAGAGTTATTTTTTTCGTTTTGAATATGGAATAAATTTGATTAGGCCAAAATGTTATATTTACACATTTTACTAATTTATCAATTTCTTTTCTCAATTTTTCCTAATCAGCTAAGCACAAAAGCACATTTCATAGGTAATTTGTAAAAAAAGCTTTTGTCTTCAAAGAGAAAACGTTTAGGTTTTCTTTGTGTTTTTTATTATAATTTAAAAGAGTTTATATTTAATAGTGGTGAAAAGCTTTTAATATTTCTCTTAAGCTTCCAATTCCAATAAAAGGTGAAAAAAGCTTTATTTTTTTTATTTATATCTTAATTGTTCATCTCGATGTTGATCCATCGAACTTTTAATACTCACCTGAGGCCTCTTGAACCTCGCAGTCGCTCGGATTGCGTGGAAAACGAACTCGATGTCACACTAACCAGCGACTCAATGTCCGAATCGCCAAATTCGCCCATATAGTCTTTGTCGGGCGATAGCGAGTGTCGTGGCCTCATGCGTGTCTCCATCGAGTGGAGATCACTGTCAGAGAGACCGGTATAGTGTCGCTCCCAGCCACCACCACCAGTACTACGATATAGTGGTTGATGATGCGGTTGACGTGTGCGATGTCGACCGAAACGACCGTTACCCGAGGATAAACGTTCGTCGAACTCTTGACCCAAACGATCACGTATCATAGCGCTGCGTGATGTTTGGGGTACCTGAAAAGAGGACAATAGAAATATGTTTAAAATGAGAGAGAGAAAATTATGGAATTAGAACTACACAAAATGTGTTCATTTCTGACAGAAGAGTAGATTTAACAAAGTGACTGCTAATGTGATTAAAGGAGAGTAACGAAACGGATAATAAGGTTATTTCAGAATGGGGACGATATATCAACTGGTTAGCCCGATTTGGTTGAAAGAGTTCATTTACTTATACATATAATCTAAACAAAATTTGTCATACATTTTCCTAGTGAGATACAACATTATATATAGGAGTCCTTTTGTGTACAAATACTCGCATAAGCTGTTTCCTTATAAACTGAACGAAAATTTTGAGGCTAATTTCTTCCACCAGAAGAGATCAAACTCAAAAATGCTCCGCGTATCTGACTACAGGACAATAAAGGTACCGATGATAAGAATGGACACAGTATATCCGATTTTAACGATCAACGAAAAATTTTCATAAATTTTCCTAGTGTTTCACATAATATCGTGAGGTAGATAGAAAAGTCCTTCAGTATAAACAATTACACACTGGATCTGTTCACGTATGCAGCATTGCCTTAACTTCCAGTGCCTGATCAATACCGGTGTCGTATTGACATCACTGGAATCTCCTCTACATCTCTCTTCGGAGATCTCATTCGCTTAGTAGTCATGTGTAGAGGCTTTCCTGCATTATCCCCGGGTCTTTCTCTAACTTACCTCGCACTTTCTAAGTAGTCTAACAGTTCTAAAGAACTACTGCGTTCACTGGTCGTTATTTAACACTCTCCGAGGGAAGTAAACTTCGTTATTCGGCGATAGTCTAGCGCACGTCACTACTAGTCGTTGTTTTGCATTACGCTCCCGCACATCTCTTGTATTTGGCTCTTCCACTGAGCACTCCTTTCGTAGTTTTTGCTTTCGAACTATTCGCACCTACCTTTTCGCCACCCTGACACATGGTAATACACGATATCATAAATACAAAATAAAGCTCTGCCTTTATCATTATCGAGAATACAAAACTCTTGTGTTTTATTTATCTTCTTCCTCTATTTCGCCCACTGTGTTACTGCATCGCCGAAGTCGGTCACTATGTTCCAAATCACACACACACATTGTTCGCCCCCCTGAGCTATCACTATAGTTGCTATCGTAATTCGTTTGGAGTTTGTTATAGAAGGGATATCGTCGCATCGCATAACTTCGTCAATCTGATCTCCCTTGCCGAAAAACTCCGCACCAGCAACTTCAGAAGATGACTTAGACCGAACACTTCATACAGCATCATCCACATTGGTCGATTCGCGAAAAGCCAAACTTAACAGGATGTTTGCATGGACATTGAAGGATTTTTTAACAAAGTGCTGGCCGATGCACATTTCAAATCCTGCGAAATACTTAAACCAGTCTACCATACAGACGACGTTGTAATACAACTGACTGCAAGGAGTCCAAACTAATTTTGTAGGAGGACTGCGGAGACAGTTAACACAGTATACAACAGGACGCAACCCAAACGAATAAGTGTATTGTTTGTGGAGCGTACATCTGATGGCTTCTTCTATGAGTTAAGACGATGGCCTAGGATCCGTAGAATCCTAACCATTCTGTCACGCAGACGACGTTGTAGAATTTCTAAACGGTAGTAGTTGAAACCAATTATGTCGAAGGTCGGAGCAAGCACTTAATATAGCATATAACTGGACACTATCAAGAGGATTAAACATAAACCCAGACAAAACAAAGATGTATATTTCCGAAGATAATGAAGATCGTGTCAGTCGACGAGCCTCGGTTAGGCCAGTGTGGCAGCTCGAGTTACCTGTTCACATAGACCAATTTAGGTCCCTAGTGCTATGATGAGCCCAGTTGCCTCTCATCGGAACTCAATGTTTCAATAACAGGAATATCGATACAGGACAGATCTGGCAAACATTATAGAATGGGCGACTCCAGTGTACAATACGGAACAGGTACAAAACAGACGATCAATGTTCTGCAATAATTCCTCTTCGCCTCATCTCCACAGCTTCTGCAGATGTTATTGGACTCCATTCCCAACCTCATGACTTGTTCGCCGATCGGGTAGCGTTCCGACAGAACTGATGCTACGTTGTTTCCTCTCTAGTTCGAGTAGACATTTTGCACTTATCAGTTGGTATCGTGGCTAGATTTGTCTATATAAGTATACCCTTATGGTGCCAATTTCTGCCTCTTGCTTAAGACAAAGCTGGCGCAGCAAACTATTCGATAATTTCCAAAGTCGTATTTTTCAAGAATATTTATCGGTTTTTGCAGTTCCCCAATATATCTCTATGACCTGGTACCGATATGAGGTAAGTGTTAAACTGTTCAGCCATCTCGTTAAGAGATCTGCAGCCGTCGAGGGCTGTTTGTGAATTTAGGGATGTGGCCTCCAGAGATTTAATGGCAGCCCGGCTTTCCGGTTAAATGACAACGCCAGTGTTGGCCACTACGTTGCGACTCAGCCACTTGATGACTTCCCTTATTGCCATTATTTCTGCTTGATACACCTTGTAAGTATCTTGTAGTCTATGAACTATGTCAAGACTAAGTTCTTTACGGAGTAATGGGCAACCTTCTTATCAAGCCATCTGTATAGAAGTGAAGATAGTTACAACCTTCCCATCAAGCTTTGAATCATCTGTATAGAAGTGAAAATAGTTACTATTTCCTGGTATCCTGCCAACCCATTCATTTCTGGCAGGTATCTTGGTGGTGGAGTTTCTCTCGAAGTTGTGTACCGTTGGTCGGATACCATTGCACTAGTATGTGGTATCCGCTAGTGGCCGTAGTAACTACACATTGAGAGACAGTGCCGCTCTGGTTGCAACTCGGGCAGGCATTTCTCTGAACATCCATTAGTTGACTGGTGATGGATCGCTTATTAGTCTCCTTCCAGCTCTCCACGGTGGTACCACAGGCCTTGTTGCCCTAGATCGAAACCAATATGTTTGTTACACAAGTATATCAATAATACAAAAATCATTATTGGACAGATCTGTCTAACTTCTTGGAAAGCCTGACCCCAGTATACGCAGATGTCTTTTACTCAATGCAGAACAGGAAAAAAGCAGATGCTTAATGCTCTTCACCTTTTCTCATCTCCTCGGCTCCTGTAGATGTCATTGAAATCAAGCTTCGAACCATATAATTGGGGATATTGACTATTTCCTGATATTCTGCCAACCCATTGCACTCGGGCAGATATCTTAGTGTTAAAGTCCATCTCGAAGGTGCATACTCTTGTTATATAGTCCACTCAAACGGTTATCATTATACTACAATGTCCTCATGTGGCCAAAGTACGTGTACCTTTACATTGAGAGACTGTTTAATCTTTAGACCAAATTATCAGTTCTCTGAACTTTCATTAGTTGACTTTTGAAGGATCGCTTATCAGCCTCCGTCAACAACTCTGCAATAAAGTTCAATAATATTGGCTAAAATACTATATACCACTATATATGTTCCATGGACGATTTTAGGAGAAGGGCAACGTCGGTCTTCTCTACTCATTTCAAAACATTAAGCCTGAGGGAAATTTTCCTATCAAAGTATCTCGGTTCCTCAATAAGGCAATTCCAGTACAGAACAATGTGAAATTCGTAAGAGTAATGTTGGATCAGAGACTGAGCTGGAAGGAGCACATAGAAGAAAGATCCAACAAGGCTTACAGATATTGATCGTGGTGCAGGAAAGCTATTGTCCGAAAATTGGGACAATATAATGAAGGTCACATGAAGTCAGTAAACGACGTAATGATTAGACCTATAATAACCCATTCTATCTAATCGCGGAGATAAAATTAAGAACTTCTCTTAAAAGCATGGAAGCATAGAACTCTGAAGACTTTCGGAATTGTAAGCAGACTTTCGAGTTCGACTCTTGTATAGAGTAGATTTCCGAGGTCGATGCTAGCATAGAGCCAAACCTCAGAGGTCGACTCTAGAATAGGGGCATATCTCCGAAGTCGACTTTAGTATAAAGGCAAAATTCAGAGGTCGACTCTAGTACTTGACTCTAGTTTCTTATCAGAAGTCATTGAACTAAATTCTCAACTGATCTTAATGCTGCTACGAGTATGGTTGCAGGTTCTCTAGCCAACATATCAGTCGGCAGTAGATGGAGTAGGACTTGTAGATAGCTACTCTGTCGTGGTAGTCCATCAAGCTCAGGTAGGTAGTTCTCTATATCTTAAGAAGTTGACTGGTGATGGAACGCTTATCAGTCGTGGTCCACCACACTGCAATGAAGTTCAATAGTATGGCTGAAATACGTAGGAGTAGTGTTGAATCAGACACTGAGCTGGAAGGAGCACATTGAAAAAGATCCAACAACGCTCACAGATATTGATCGTTGTGCAGGAAAACTATTGCCCGAAATTTGGAAGTCGGCCGAAGATAGATTGTGTGTTAATTATTCGTCTAATGAAGGTTATATAAAGCCAGTAATCGACGTACTGATTAGACCTATAATAACTTATTCTATCTAATCGCAGAGATAAAATGAAGAACTCCGCTAAAAATCATGAAGCATAGAACTCTGAAGTCTATCTATGTTGCACCGAACTATACAATACCTACAAAAGTTTTCACAAATTCTCCTAGTGATTACAATATATATAATTATTACTAATCCAGAAAATGCTTTAAATATATGGAATGTGGAAAAATCACTTCTAAGACAACCGAATTTAACCGAATTTATTTTAATTCTGAGCTACATAACACCAACAAAAGTTTTCATAGGTTTTCCTAGTGATTACAATTTATTAAAATCTTACTAACCCAAAGAATGATTTAAATATATGTATGAGATATGGGGAAATAAGTTCTCCGACAAGATCCGCTCTCCTTAGACTAATTTATTTAATTCTGAATCTTTAAAATGCAATGCTTACCTTTGGCAGTTGTCTCTTTTTTGGTGAACCCGTTGGTGTGGCAGTCGCCGAGCGCGATTGGAAGCGTTGCTGTTGCGATGATGACGTACCCACACCACTATCATAGGGCGTGACAATCGATGTCGCCCCACTATATGGTGGTATACTACCTATATCGTGACCTCGATATTCTGGTGGTGACAGGGAACCACGCCTTGGACTCGTGCTGCGATAATAACCGCTGTGATAAGCATCACCGGGTGCCGCCGAATGACTGCGTTGACTAAGACTCATGCCACCTGGACCAGTGGTAGGGGCACCATTACGACGAAAATAACTACTTTGAGCACCGGGAGCCTAATAAATTTCGCGAGACAAAAAAAACAACAATAAACAAAAAGTATTATTAAAATTGTTATAAAATACAATAATTATTAAAAGCTTTCACATTTTGATGTCTGTGATGTGAACAATCAAAATATGTTAGCATTTTAAGTTAAAGTGTTGACTTAAGATTTTTGTCTATGTTTTCTTATATATAGATTTCTTATACTCTTCAGTTTGTTAGGTATTTTTAAATTATAATAAACAATTCCCCTTTGGGGGGATAAAAAGTATAGTAGTATGGAAGTATTTTGTTTTAAATTCTAATAACTACATAAAACTTGTTGAAAAATAACGTTTGAAATTAACAAAAAAGCTTTTTAAGAAATTCACATTTAGAGTTTGAAGAAAACGTTTTAAAGAAAACTTGTTAACATAGCAATAAAAAAGGTAGCTTCTTTGGTACAGCTTTTTTGAAGAAAAAAAATAATTAAGTTTGGAAAATTTTTGGAGGTAAAACTTATATGAAATATGCAAAATGTGCTCTCTTGCTTTAACTACTGTGGGATAGTGATCGAAGGCTGAATCTAAAACTTAAAAAAATTATGGAAATTATTTATTAAATAATGGAATGTTTTAAACAATACTTTTGATCTGAAAGAGGGCTTCTGAATATTGCATTTTTAATTTATTGGTTTTTACATCAAAACTTTAATGAGACAGGTGAATTTAGATTCTAGTTCAGATCTGGGGAGAAACGTTAATGCTTCTTCATTGTTAGCTGTTTTGCTTTACAATAGAGATAACTCTAGTCTAGGGGAAGACCACAGAGGTTGGCGCTAGTCAGGAGGAAGACCTCATAGGTAGACTCTAGTATAGAGGAAAACCTCAGAAGTCCACTCTGGCATAGAGGAAGACCTCAGAGCTCAACTCTAGTATAGAGGAAGACCTCAGAGCTCAACTCTAGTATAGAGGAAGACCTCAGAGCTCAACTCTAGTATAGAGGAAGACCTCAGAGGTCGAGGAAGTCCTCAGAGGTGGACTCTAGTATAGAGGAAGACCTCAGAGGTCGACTCTAGTATAGAGGAAGACCTCAGAGGTCGACTCTAGTATAGAGGAAGACCTCAGAGGTCGACTCTAGTATAGAGGAAGACCTCAGAGGTCGACTCTAATATAGAGGAAGACCTCAGAGGTCGACGCTAATATAGAGGAAGACCTCAGAGGTCGACTCTAATATAGAGGAAGACCTCAGGGGTCGACTCTAGTATAGAGGAAGACCTCAGAGGTCGACTCTAGTATAGAGGAAGACCTCAGAGGTCGACTCTAGTTTAGAGGAAGACCTCAGAGACTGATTGTAGTACAGATGAAGACTTCAGAGGTCGACTCTAGTATATAGGAAGATCTCAGAGGTCGACTCTTGCATAGAGGAAGACCTCAGACGTCGACTCTAGCATAGAAGAAGTTCTAAGAGGTCGACTCTAGTATAGAGGAAGACCTCAGAGGTCGACTCTAGTATAGAGGAAGACCTCAGAGGTCGACTCTAATATAGAGGAAGACCTCAGAGGTCGACGCTAATATAGAGGAAGACCTCAGAGGTCGACTCTAATATAGAGGAAGACCTCAGGGGTCGACTCTAGTATAGAGGAAGACCTCAGAGGTCGACTCTAGTATAGAGGAAGACCTCAGAGGTCGACTCTAGTTTAGAGGAAGACCTCAGAGGTCGACTCTAGTTTAGAGGAAGACCTCAGAGACTGATTGTAGTACAGATGAAGACTTCAGAGGTCGACTCTAGTATATAGGAAGATCTCAGAGGTCGACTCTTGCATAGAGGAAGACCTCAGACGTCGACTCTAGCATAGAAGAAGTTCTAAGAGGTCGACTCTAGAATAGAGGAAGAACTCAGAGGTCGACTCTGGTATAGAGGAAGACCTCAGAGGTCAACTCTAGTATAAAGGAAGACTTCAGAGGTATACTCCAGTAAAGTCGAAGACCAAAAAGATCGACTCTCGTATAGAAGAGGAGCTCAGAGGTCCATTCTAATACAGAGGAATACCTCAGAGATCGACTCTAGTATAGAGGAAGACCTCAGAGGTTGACACTCGTGTAGCGGAAGAACTTTAGTATAGAGGAGATCGACTCTAGTGTAGGAAGACCTTAGAGGTCAACTCTGGTATAGAGGAAGACCTCAGAGATCGACTCTAGTACAGAGGAAGACCTTAGAGGTCGACTCTGGTATAGAGGAAGACCTCAGAGGTCGACTATGGTGTAGAGGAAGACCTCAGAGGTCGACTCCAGTATAGAGGAAGACCTCAGAGGTCGACTCTTGCATAGAGGAAGACCTCAGAGGTCGACTCTTGCATAGAGGAAGACCTCAGAGGTCGACTCTTGCATAGAGGAAGACCTCAGAGGTCGACTCTTGCATAGAGGAAGACCTCAGAGGTCGACTCTTGCATAGAGGAAGACCTCAGAGGTCGACTCTTGCATAGAGGATGACCTCAGAGGTCGATTCAACTATAAAAGAAGACCTCAGAGGTCGTCTCTAGTTTAGAGGAAGACCTCAGAAAGCGACTCTAGTATAGAGGAAGGCCTCAGAAGTCGACTCTAGTATAGAGGAAGTCCTCAGGGGTCGACTCTAGTATAGGAAGACCTTAGAGGTCAACTCTAGTATAGAGGAAGACCTCAGAGGTCGACTGTGGTGTAGTGGAAGACTTAAGAGGTCGACTCTAGTCTAGAGGAAGACCTCAGAGGTCGGCTCTAGTATAAAAGAAGACCTCAGAGGTCGACTCTAGTATAGAGCAAGACCTCAGAAGTCGACTCTAGTATAGAGCAAGACCTCAGAGGTGGGCTCTAGTATAGAGGAAAACATCAGAGGTCGACTCTAGTATAGAGGAACCCTCAGTGGTCGACTCAGAGTTCGACTTTAGTATAGAGGAAGTCCTCAAAGGTCGACTCTAGTATAGAGGATGACCTCAGAGGTCAACTTTAGTATAGAGGAAGTCCTCAAAGGTCGACTCTAGTATAGAGGAAGTCCTCAGAGGTCGACTCTAGTATAGAGGAAGTCCTCAGAGGTCGACTCTTGAAGTATTAGAAGAACTTAGTTTTGTGATTGTTTTAACAACTTTAAAGCTCTGATTAATTTTCACCGCTATACACTTAAAAAGCTGCTTTGTTCGAGTTAGCTCACGTGATACTCTTACTACCTTATGGTATAATTTTCCTATAGAAATAGAAAGACTTTTCAGAAGAAAATCTGTTTATGTGACACTTCAAAGCTAAAGTTCTTAACTATAAAGATTAAATATCAGAGGTCACAATATACAAAGAAAAATAAAAAAAATTTTGAAGAATTGCCTTAGGGAATCAGTTAAGCTTTCAATGACTTATTGCATATATAACATATTTGATGTGTAATATATTTATACATGGTAACTTTAGTCGTCCATTATATACTTTAAAAATATTTAAAATTTAAAGCTTTCTTCTTCATAAACCCTGAGAGCTTTCAAATTACTCAAAAAACGCGAAAATCTCTTAGAACTGCAAGCTTTTAAATTAAATTGTTACCCATTTCTTTACTCTTATATTAAATAAATTTATAAGTTTTAAGCTTTTGTGGTTTGGGGAAGAATCTAAGAGCTTTTGAATTTCTCTAGAAGAACCCTATGTACTTTAACTACCCTGTTAAATTACCTAATTACATTCGGTAAAATTAAAATGTTGTTATACTTAAAACCAAAAAAAATGTCAAACCTGATTGTGATAACTTTGTCCAATTCCCGAAACGGTACGATAATCACGAGCTACCATGCCGGCCACTCTTTTGCGACCTTGCGGTGACATATCACGTCTCGAGCGACGTTCTTGCAAATCAATCTAGGTAAAGGACAATTTTGAGGTTGGGATAAATTAATTTCGGATTTTGGTGAGGGGGTAGGGGGCGGATGTATTTACACAACACAAATTTGTAAGGTTTTCATATGCAATTGATCGTGTGTAGCAATTTAAAGGGGTGGGAGGACGGACACATTACACACGACACAGGGCGAATGGGGGTGTGGTGGTGGTGAGGGAACGGACATTGTGATAAAGTTGGTGAAAAGAAAATAAAAAAAGACATAGATCATAATATAGAATGAAATATTCAGTGTGAGTATTAGGCACTATATAGAGTTATTCGGGCGGAGAGATTTATTTTAAGTAGGAGAGTTGAGTTGGGTGTAGCAGTTTCTTTTTGTCCCTTTTAGGGCATGATTTCTACAATTAAAGCTACAACTAAACACACGCAAAGCTTTTTTAAAAGCAAAAAGCATTTTAACTGATAGCAAACATAAAAGAAACTAAAAAGTTTTCTATTTTCTATAAATAAGTCATGCATTTGTGCTTTTGGCTTTTCACGCAGAGCAGCAAATCATACAGCTTAAAAATCATAGAATAATATAATAAAAGATTTTTTATACAACTTTGTGGAAACAGAAAGTTTGCCTTTATACAGAAAAAAGTTTCTTTACAAATGTGTTCTCCTCTGTACGTTGTAGGGTTAATGGAGGTCTTATGTTTTTGTAGTCCCTGAGATTTTTTCAAAATTTACAATAGTTTGTTTTCTGTTTTTTAAACTTTTTCCTCTTTTGTTTAGATTATAAACTTTAAATGTTATCTTTTATAGTACAACACTTATATTAAATAATATCGGTTTTTTTGGGGATGAGGGGGGAATGTTTTTGAGGGTTTTGTCTCACTTAGTTTTCAACACCTTTAGGAAAGTTTTCTTTAATTTTTTGGAAGTGAGTCAAGGGGATGTTTGGGTATAGTTGTGTTTTTCTGTTGTTATATTTTTGTAATAGTACTTTATATACGAGTATATATATAAATGTTCTTTGTTTGTTTTTTTTTAGAGTTGAGGTTTTGAGAGAAACAAAATTTTACACAACATTGATCAAAACAAATACAGTTCCAGAATAAAAAGTAGAATCCAATCTAAATTTCGAAACGAAATGAGAAATTTCAACATTTTGATGTTTCTAATGAGGGTTTGGTTTTTTTTTGTTCAAATGATTTCAATACAAACAATGAAACAGGCTTTGGAACAACATGGAATGAAACGGGACATATTCGAAAGAACGAACAAACGAAAACCAGATGAAATGAAACAAATGATGTGTCGTTGATGTGACTGCTGCCGAACGATATGAATGAAATGTGAGTGCTGAATTAGAATGCTTAAGGATAAAGCTATGTACACAAGATTGCCAGATCTTACAATATTGTGAGGAAAATGGGGAAAAAATGCAACCCTGTGAACTTGCAAGCTTTGTCTTGCAACATTGGCATAAAAGTCATCGCCAATAAATTGTGAAACATTGTAAGATGTGCGAAGTTTATGCATATGACAATGGCGCCATTGTCAGAGAAACATTTTATTGGAAAAAATGTCTTTAAAATATTTTTATTGGCAATCCGGCATATAAATATTTACAAAATATATTGTAAATATATAAAATTGTAAGGTTTTCTTGCAATCGTCTTAACCAATAACAATATAATTTAAGAATACATTCCTTCCCGTAGCGTGTATGTGGCAGTTACGAACGAATAGGAATTTGATTCCAACGAGTGAGGTTTTTCTCGGATTTTCAGATCGTTTTTCCCAAATATTTTGTAATTGTCACATTTAAAAAACCAGTAAGGAAAGGCAGAAAGTCGGGCGGGGCCGACTATATAATACCCTACACCTCCCTAACAATGCGATAAGGGTTATTGCGATAATAATTTGGAATAAATGGTAAATGGGTAAGAACATATATATGCGGATATATCTAATTCTGAACCGATAATCGCTAAATTAAGCAATATTCGTTCCTAAATTGAGAAACATCTTTCTGGAGAATTTTGTAATGGTCGGAAGTAAAGTACAACTTCTATAGCGCTTTGTAACCAAATCAGGAGGAACATGTATATGGAGCTTATATATAAATCTGAATCGATTTTCCCTGAATACTCATTCATGTAAAATAGAAACCTCTTTCTGTCGAATTTCGTACTGATCGGATATAAAATACAGTCTCTACAGCGCTTGAATGTCAAATCAGTGCTAACATATATATGGGGGTTATATCTAAATCTGAACCGATTTTCTCCAAATTTGGCAGTATTCCTTCGTGTAATAAGAAACCTCTTTCTGCCGAATTTCGCTGTGATCGGATATAAAATACAGTTTCTACAGCTATTGCAGTTCAAATCGGGGGTAACATTTATATGGGGGTTATATCTAAATCTGAACCGATTTTCTCCAAATTTGGCAGTATTCCTTCGTGTAATAAGACACCTTTTTCTGCCGAATTTCGTACTGATTGGATATAAAATACAGTTTCTACAGCGCTTACATGTCAAATCGGGTGCAACATATATATGGGGGTTATATATAAATCTGAACCGATTTCCCCCAAATTTTGTATTGTATCTAAGTGTATCACGAGACTACTCTCTGTCAATTTTTTAACAAATCGGTTACAAAATGTTGCTTATACAGTGCATATATGCCAAATCGGAGGTACATATATATGGGAGCTATATGTAAATCTGAACCGATTTTAACCAAATTCAATAGGGATCTTCCTTGGGCCTAAAAAAGACATGTGCAAAGTTTCGTTGAGATCGGACCATAATTGCGACCTGTACTTTGATTACAAGAATACGTCTACAGACAGACAGACGGACATAGCTAAATCGACTCAGAAAGTGATTACAAGTCGATCGGTATAATAAACAATGGGTCTATCTCTTCTCCTTTTGGGTGTTACAAACAAATGCACAAAATCATAATACCCTGTACCACAGTGTGGTGTAGGGTATAATTAATATTAATCGACAAGTGCAAAAAAGTGCAATCAATGTTCGCGGAAAACTGTTTTTTCGCGTGTGACAGTTCATTCCTGTTCTTTCGAACCTGATAGATTTTGACGTTTCGGCCTAAAGGAATGTCTTCTTATTCTATTTGTCTTTGGTCTGAACAGTCAGTTCATCTTTGCCTAACAACCTGTGATTGTCCGTACATTAGCAGCACTTTAACAGGGTTGAAAACGTTGTCCGATCTGTGAGTGGTGTGTACATAGCTTAATTCAAAGAAACTCAGCCGATATGGAAAAGATCCAACTGCAAATGTCCTAGTGGCTACTTTAGTTTGTCAGTGTCTTTGCAACGATTCAAAAAATTTGGTTTACTACAATACTAGGTGGTCCTGTAGACGCTGTTCTGGCATTTTCATTAAGTGGTACAATGTCTCCCTTGTTCACAGATGAAGTACAAGATAACTTATTGGGTCAAAATATTAAGATATTTATTTGAATGATATTGTAACAGAAACGAAGAATTTGGGCATAAAGTGGCCACCACCTACTGATCTCTAACATAGCTATGAAGCTTACGACCGACGCTCGCTCAAAGACGAAGGTCGTCCAAAAACGGCCAGAGAACATTGATGCCGTGCGTGAACTGATAATGCAAGAGTCCTTCTTCCACCAGCATGCATTCGATATTGCATGAACACCTGGCCGTAAAAAAGGTTTGTTCTCGTTGGATCCCGCACAATTTAACAATCGCTCAAAAAAAGGCCAGTGTCGATTGGTGCAAAGAAATTTTGAAAAAATACGATCGCAGTGCTTCAAAAGACGTTTATAAGATCGCCACAGGTGACGAATCTTGGAACAAAACAGCAATCGACCGTGGGGGTGTTCGAAGGCGAGCCAAATCCAACGAAAGTTGTTCGTGGAAGAAGCACTTCGAAGCAAATGGTCGCCTGTTTCTTCGGCAAAACTGGTCATGTGGCGACTGCTCCGCTTGAGCAACGTTGGACGGTTAATTGTGAGTGGTACACCACAATTTGTTTGCTGAAGTCTTCGGAGAAATTCGAAAAACGAACAAGAGAAGACGAATCATTGCGCACCATGACAATGCGAGAGTACATCGGCTCAAAGCAGCGCCTTTTTGACCGGCCAAAATGTCGAATTGATGGGTCATCCGCCGTACAGCCATGACTTGGCACCCAATGTCTTCTTTTATTCCCGTACATCAAGAAAAAAATTGTGGTCAACGATTTTCGTCGCCAGAAGATGCTGTTGAAGCGTTCAAAAACCATGTTTGGTGGTGTCTCAATCGGAGTGGAAAAAGTGCTTCGACAATTGGTTTGAGCGCATGCAAAACGTGAAAATAGAACTTCAAAAATAAGAACTTCTGCATCATTCGTTTAGTCAAGTTGGCTCAATTATTAATTTAATGGCCATACGATTTTTTTGCTCAAGATGGATATTTAGCACTTTTTATATATACTTTTCTCAGTATACCGTACGGAATATCTCTTTTGTGTCTGAAGATATTGAATAGGACAAAGAAAAATGCCAAACAATCCTACCCGACAGAAGTGCCTTAAAATTTGGATTTTTTTTGGCGATGAACTCGAAAAAAAGATTCCTTGTAAAAATCGCGTGCCATTAACGCCCACTTTTCTCTGGTCTCTAGGTACTATTAAACCATTATGGACTGTTATTGAAGTTATAAGCTGTTAACGTTTGGTGCAGAATGGCCCATTTGTGTGAGAGGTACCAAAAGGGGCGTGTCAATAACGGCAACTTTTCTCCGGACAGTTGGTACTACAAAAGCAATACACTGTACAAAATGTCAAGTGTTTCTATGTGCTGGTATTGGAAACTTTGACCTTTTTTCGTGAGGTGTTAGCGACTAAACAAACTTAAGCTATGTGAGGAATTTCAGAAGATTCGAATAAGTAGTATATATGTTATTAAATAATCAATATTTCACTAAATATTAACCCTTTATGGGAGAGGTACTAAAAGGAGTGGTTCGCATACCAAATTTGAAGTCAATCGGGTAATCCTTTCGAGAGTTATTGTGCGCACCAGCCAGCAGACAGACTGACGAACGGATGGGTGGACATTGCTCAAATGACTTAAAATGACACAAAAAGGTCATCCGTCGAACATATTTGGGGTCTTAGATCACTCCTTCGACGTGGTACACATTTGGCTTGTACAAATGATACAAGCACCCTCCTTTCCAAGGTGAGGGGATAAAAAACGATTGGGTTACCATAAAAGTGTATTGTGGGGAGAATTTTTACAGAGAATCTTTTTGGCGAACACATCATCTAAAAAATCCTTCGAATTCCACGATTTTTGATATATTATTTTTTTTGGAGGGAGATTAGTAGGAGTAATTGAATGTACGGGGGTGACGAATGTTTTGAGAGAAATACGTCCTGAAGCGTCTGCTGTATTTCGTTCTTTAACATGGATGAATTAAATAACCCTTTGTTTACCCAGCAAAGGATATATGAGCATTTCCATGTTAAGTGGTCACAGTATTTTAGGCTCATGTAACGGATTTTAGTCAAACTTAGTATAATGGTTATACTAAGTATAGTCAACAACCTATGCAAATTATTTTGAAAAAAAAAAAAATAAATAAACAATGACGATTTTAAAATTTTCGAAATTGTGAACTTAGAGGAATACCGGTTTTATTAAAAATAATTATATCTTTTTATCGGTAAAAGCTATAAATATGAGACTTTTTGCAAAATGTTTGTAATTATTGGCACTCCTAATAAAAAATAGAAAGCAAATTTAAAAATGTTGCTAATTATATTATTATAACGGGTATTGCGATCTAGATTTCGAATACAACACTGCAACCCAAAGGCACCTTTCTTTATTCCTACTTCCTTTCTTAGCTTTACATATTGTTATGTTGTATCATACTTTTTAGTCCAATAAACCAATTCAATGAAGACGGTAGTGTGTTTTATTACAACGGAAAAGATTATTTTTCCATTTTTTTTTAAAAAAATTATTAAAATTAATTAAAATAAAAAATCCCCTTGTTATATTTAAATTTATATATATATTACAAGCTATTAATGTGAGACTTTTTGAAAAATGTTAGTATTTATTTGCACTCCTTAATTTAAAAAAAAAACCCTTTATATAGGGTGATCCATTTCGAGGTTCCCTACTACTTTAAAGAAAAAAAAACACGGAAAATTCAAATTGAATGGGAAATGTTTATTATCATTTGAAACAACATTATTTGGCATTTATTTTTTTAAGATTATGTCTATCAAATGTTGGCCGCGGCTACGTCTCAGATGGTCCATCCGTTGAGTCCAATTTTCGATGACTTGTTCGAGCATTTCGACTGGTAACTGGCGAATGACACGCGTAAAAGTTGTTCAGGCGTAAGTCTTTCCATGATGAAATGCCAAACAATACTTAACAAAAACAACATGACAGCAGGACACGACTCACACGTGATCTGTCGAAAAAAGGGTATTGAAAAATGTATCTCTACTTGGATCACCCTATATAACCCTACACTCGGTTTGGCGAAATTGGTGACCAATGTTTTTTATGGGCCTCCAAAGTTTCTGAAAATCTGTGGGCCCCTCGAAAAAGTTGTCATCAGCTTTTGTCCAACAACTAATTCAGACTTGGAGATACCGTTTAACTATATTTGGCAGTAACGTAGCTAAGAATATGCTGAACAAAGTCTTTTAAAATTTTGTGCGAAAAAAAAACATTTTTTCCGGTACTTTTTTGAAAAAGTTAAGGAAAAAAAATGTTTTGTTCACTTTTTTCAGCATAACTTCCAGAGATTTTAATAATTTTTCACTAACAATGCTTGGCAAAATTGTAGCCAACGTAAATCTGGACAACTTTTGTGAACATATCAATAAAATCTGAACGTGTCTACGCACCCTAAATGGCTCAAAAACCACATTGTACCCCAAATATGTTAGTATTTAATTATTATGTAACAAATATATATTTTTTTGGTATAGGGTATTTCCGGCAACATTATAGAAAATATTAAGGCCAATGTTTTTGTGGAACATATTAACCCTCTAACTCCCCCACAACGTAAAAAAACACCCCTTAAACTGGGGGAGGGCGGGGATGAAATGTTCTATAAAAATGATGGCCATAAAATTTTACTATATGTGTCAGAACACACCAAAGCTCAAAATATAACACAAACAAAAAAAGCTCAAATTCCTGTTCGTGCAGCAATGTTAGTCATAAGATCTAGTGATCGAAGCGAAAACGAGCGTTTTTGACTGGAATGTGACCGTTTTTTTGGTTTTTGTGTTAAGTTTTGGGCTTTGGTGTGTTCTGACACTTACAGCCAACATTTTTGTAGAACGTTTCATCCCCGCCCTCCCAATTTTAAGGGTTGTTTTTTACGTTTTGTTAAAATGGGGCCAACAATTATTTCATCCCCGCCCTCCCCATTTTAAGAGGTGTTATTTGCGATTTGTTAAAATGGGGCCAAAAATTACAGTTATGTGGGGGAGCTATAGGGTTAATATGTTCCACAAAAATATTGGCCTTAATATTTTCAATAATATTGCTGAACCTACCCAATATCAAAAGATATATTTTGGTTACATAATAGTGAAAAATATTTTTTCCTTCACTTTTTCAAAAAAAAAGTACAAAAAAAGAAATAATAATTTCGCAAAAGATTTTAAGAAACTTTGTTCAGCTGCTGAATTATAGCTACATTATTGCCAAATATAGTTAAGCGGTAAAACCAAGTCTGAATTAATTGTTGCACAAAATCTGATGACACCTTTTTCGAGGGCCCACTGATTTTCAGAAACTTTGGAGGCCCATAAAAAAAATTGGTCACCAATGTCGGCAAACCGAGTATAGGGTTATACTATCCTTTGATAGTAGAATCGAACCTACACTGTCAAGTCCGTGTATTTTTCAAAAAGTGTTCATTTGTGTTGCATAGTGTTATTAATTGAGCCAACTTCACTAAAGTAATGTTGCAGAAGTTCTTATTTTTTGGGCTATTTTCACGTCCAATTCTCGGAATTTCGTCCCAGAAGTTCTTATTTTTGGGCTACTTTCACATCCAATTCTCGGAATTGAGTCCAAAAATCATGTGTTGTGCTGTGTAATACACGAACATTTGAGTCTTATAATTATTATAATATCGTTAATATTAAGTAATTGTTCCTAAATGTACAAGTAAGTATAAATTGTATGAAGCAAACTATTTTAAATTGTTTAATTTTTTCAGTGTATTCATTTACAGTTTGATACATCTCAAGATCAATAAATAAGTGTAAAAAGCGATGCTCTAAAAGTCTTTAAACACATTCATAAAATTACCGATAATATTCTCAGTTTTTGTGATTAAACTTTTTTTTATGGAATCGTCCTGACTTTGAATCTGGTAAAATGCACATTTCTGGAATCATGCTCTAAAGAATTCGTTGCGATTCTATTACTTATAATTTTGTTGGAATAAATGAAACATGACGCTAATGTTTATTGATGATGTTGATGGACAAATGAATGCAATTTTTGTCATTATATGTAAAAAACACACACACACACATTTAGAAGTTCTAAAAGAAGGTATGCAGAAAAGCCAGTTTACAAATTCAAATTTAAAGACTTATTTTTTTATTTTTATTTTTCACAACAGAAACTAGAAAAATCACATTTGATTGTCATGAAATTTCTTACAAAAAAATATACAAATAGTTTCAAATAAATACGTATAGTAGAAGTAGTAGTATTCTGGACCTAACAAGGGTAAGTAAGGACTACGATTATGTGACAAGTGTACAAAGTTACGGGGGGTTCAAATTACGGAATTCGATTAACACAGAGTTGTATTTTACAAACAACATTGTCTCAAGTGTTGAAGTAATATGTGTGTGTGTGCATCTGGAAAAAGGCATTATTGCACGTAAATATAACGTCAGAGAGTTGTAGAGAATACCGCTTAAACACACACACACACATGAAGACACTTAGTGAGAAGTAGTGAGAGACAGAGAGAGGCAGACATAGCGAGAGAGAGAGAAACAGGGTGACAGTGTGAAACAGAGTTGTATTTTCTAATAGAAAATTGATATTTTTTTTTTATTGATTGGTTGAAGAAACGTAGTTAATTGGTTTGTTTCTGTTTTGATTTTGTTTGTGAAGTATTTTTTCTAGTTTTAAATTGTTCTTTTTTGTTTTTCTTAATTTTTTTGTTAATTTGGTTACCTCGGGTGGTGGTGTACTTGCTGAACTACCCATCGATGAGATGCTGGCACCATCACGCTGTGACTGTATATCAATTTCAGACATTGTATCCGAATCGCTGTGACGCGATGTTGTACTGGGCGGTGACAAATGATCACTGGGTGTCAAAATCACTATGTCCACATCTCGGGATGAATCATAACTGCGCAACTACAGAATTATACGAAATAAAAAAACAAACGACAAACAAACAAAACGAAATGCAAAAAATAAACAAAATTTTGGGGAATAGAGAACGTATGAGATGAGTCAATTTTCTGGTGGCGGGAAGGGAAAATTGTGAATGAAAATCAAAAAAAAAAATTGTTTAAAATTAAACTAACAAAATGAACTGAAGAAATGTTTTTTAATGGGAATTTTGTTGGAAAAAATTAGTTTAAATTTGATTTAAAATAAATTTCACTAAAAGTGAATTATTATTTACGAGTAAAATTTATTTCCCTTCAAAACCAACTCGTTTACACTTTACACTTAAGATTTTGCAGTTAAAAACGGGGGGGACTGTTTTGGGAAATGGAACAGAAATAATTCGTTAATTAAATCTTTTCTCAAGCAAACTTAATTTAAAGCAACTAGAACACAGCGTTTATCTTTTAAGTTTATTTCTGTTTCGGTTTAAGTTTGCTTGATTCATTCGTTCGCATTTTTCATCCCATTAATCTTAAACATTTACATTTTATTTAACACTTTTTCTCAAAACATTTACGTTCACTAAACATTTATTTCGTTACAAAAAAAAATAGTTGTTTTTTTTTGAAAAAGAGAGATTTGCAAACAAAAAATGTTGGACATACGAGATATGAGGTATCCTGATGTGGTTGTAATTTATACCAATCCGCTTCATCATCCAATGAATGATGGGCCAAATCAATGACGACTTCGCCGATAAAGTCATTAGCACCGTAACGCACGTAGTCCCACAGGGTGACCTAGAGTTTTTATTGTTTCGATGGAGGGGGGAGGAAGGAATTTGATTTGTTAAATATATAATAAAATATTTTCCATGTTGCGGTTATTCCAGTTTCCTTTCGTAGTGGCGTTTATTACCTCTAAATATCTTCCGGCTAAATCGCACCGTCTTAAACCAGTGTAGATAAATGTTTGACCCCAACGTGGTTCACAGGTACTGGCTAATGTTTTCGTGCGTCTTTTGGATTTTGTACCACGATCGGGTAAAAGGAACACCTGTGGAAAAGAATGTTAATGAATGGGTGTTATTGTGATATGATATTATGTTCAATTTGTTTCAGAAATTGATTTGTTGCAGCAATATTTTCAATATAAATTAACGACAAATGCAGACTAGAGGGTTATTCACTTTTACACGATTACACACCCTATAAGCGCCATCACACAGTGCAGCCGAATTGATGTACTGACTTGAAGTTACTTGTATCAGTGAAATCCCTTAGGAAGTGGTAGCTTCCCACAGGCATTGCGAGATCTATCCCGCAGGTGCCTTTTGATGTGGGATCGATGAATATCTATGTAAAGTCTTTATCCGTGATTTTGTGTTCAAACCACGAAACTCTTCCAAAGGGCCATCCCCAAAAATCAGGGCATAACAAAGGTTATAATGGGAGAGATAGGGAATCCTGATGATCCATAGTACCATAGTCTCTGACCAGAGTTCGTGTATAAAACGTCTACCAGTTTATGTTTCATACATCACGGGACTAGCTGATCAAGGAAAAATTAAGGCAATGAACGTGAGATAGTTGATACACATATGCTATTTCCTACTGTAGAGACTTAAGTTTATCTCTACCGCACTTCCATTCAAAACCGTTGAACAGCAACCATATATTATGTAATGGACTTGTTGCTGGAAACACGTTAAAAATTATTTGATTACATATGCAGTACTAGGAGAACTTTTTCTATCATGCGATAAAAAAATGTCCTTCCATTCTTATGCTGCGTTCAGTAATATCAATTTTCAACTATAACCATCGTTTCAGCATAAAATGGTGTGTTGTCGCAGACATATGATTTTGACACAATTGTCACGTTTTCGACACTTTTGGCTTCTTGGTGACGCTTCCTTCTTAGGTTGAAAAGTAGCTAACTTCCTTTTTCATCGATCAGTCAAACAGTAAAGACATACAATTTATTGAACTTAATCCAAAAGTTTTACTCTAAATCCAAAATAGCTTACGTGAAGTGATAAATTGTGTTTGGAAAAAGAGGCATCGTAGGTAAATTTCTGCACAAATTTTAGTTTTCTGGAGATTATATTATAGGTATTATAACTCTTTAGGAAAGCGTTTAGTCCTCCAGTGGTGAATCTTCCCCTTTGAACAGGTCATCGTTTCGTTATTGGGAGAGTGCTATCTAATTTACCTCGCGATAAGAGTGACTTCTGTTTTCTTTGCCAAAAGTACGAAATTGACAGACAACTAAAGCCAGTTCGTCCGTCCATAATACAAACCATCTCTCAATATCAATCACAACCCAGACTTAACCAGAGATATTGAGTTAATCCCAGTGAAGAAATCGACAACCAATCATTGGCAAAGAAAAAGTGAAAACCATTTTCCTTCCACGGTAATTATTTACCTTACACAAATAGTCTTCGAAATAACATTCTTTATTTAATTCAGGACAGATAGCCCCAAAACCCGACATTTTGTGTCCGGAAATATTAAAAGGACCAAGAAGTCGGGAGACTACCATATCTTTCTTCGGGAAAGAAACTTCAGTTTTCATACCGCATGGTATGCTGGGATAGTTTCAAAACCAGAAACTGCCTGATTGACGCAGCGGCAATAAACTCTGCCTATTGAAGTATACCGCCTATATGATAATTCCTCCTTTGCTCTCACTGTACGTAATACGGTACCAGCATCCAGCAGAGAGTGTGCAGAAATCCCTTCTGGCTCTGCAAATTCCACCGCTTTGCATATACCTCCATTCTTTTAAAACCTACGTCAGCAGCCAAACATATGAAAATTAAATTTCTACCGCACAACAACGAGACATATTTTCTACAAAACTAATTGGAACTACATTACACTATTATAAAACTGGAAAACGAAACAGAGGAACCAAACTAATTGGCTAATCAAGATTTTAAGGATATGTAACATTAATTTAAAATGGTGATAATGGCATATCAGGGAATTTGTAAGAAACAGAAAAGAATTACAATTCAAATTAGTGTCGAAAATTAAACATAAATATATTTATATCTGAAGCACATGGTATAAAAACATGTAACACAATTGATGAAAATTTAAAAGTGAAATTTAAATCAAATCTAATTGATTAAAAAAATCTCTAAATTATGAGTTTTACGATGACGAAATATTAATTGTAGTTTTTTTTTTGTGTTCTTTAAAATTTTCTTGCCAAATCACCCACACATTTTTCTGAGTGTATGGTATTTAAGTATTAAGTCACATGTATCAGGTATGATATCTAATGATCATCAGTAACTACTCAATTTTAATTTAATGTAACACGTTTGATTCAACAGCTCGCGCCATCGAACACAACATCGCTGAGAATTGAAAGGCCTATCAATCTTCGACGTATGGTGTCGGTAAGTGATTAACAGAATGTTATATGATATCATCGTGACAACATTTTAACAGTGCAAGTGAGATGTAATTGGTATATACATTTTTACTCCCACATTTAGTTATAACAGTTTCGATCTCTTTCATATCAGTTCTCGGTTATTGAGTACCACAGTATGCCAGTAACATAATTTTTTTTCACAGTTCAGATCTCTTTGATCACTCTCTTAACTAGCGGGTACCGCAATTCTTAACATCGAGTGATTTTTTTTTCTTTCGTTTACTTTTTCATTACGCTCACTTGCAATGTCAGCATCCCATAGATTAATATCTACATATGTATATATATAGATATTCATTAAAGTGAATCAGCTGTTTTGTTTCTGATTCACTTGTAAGAATACCCTACATTTTTTTCTCTAGTATTGGTAGCATATAAACCTATTTGTAGTTAATTTTTTTTATTATGAATTCTTAAAAATTTGAATATAACGTTTGAATTATAGAACATAGGTTGTCGAATAGAAATATAAAATTTTTTCTAAATTAAAATTAACAACAAACTAATTAGGGTTAGTTATAGTAAAATGTTCTGTAAAGTTAAAATTTAATATGGAATGTATTAATAAATATAGTTTTGGAAAGAATATGTTGCGTTAAATATAATTAATGAGTTCTTCTGAAATGACGACATCGATAATGAAATAGGAGGACAACTTAGGTCGAAATTAGGGGTTCTAGAATAAACCAAATATCGCCACTAGAACCAAGGATAGGGTGGGTTAAGAGGCAATGCTCTCCAGTAACATCTTGGAGTAGCACTTATAACTTTTGTCAAGCAATACTAGTGATCATAAATTTCAAAATGTTGTTATATTCCGGGGTTTTTATTTTCTTTTTTTATAACGACTTGGTCCACATAAATTAGTAATGTTTTCTTTTAAAAAAATAGGGAGTTATAAAAATATTGTTGTAGTGGGAAACGAAAGGTAGAAGGGAAAGGACCCGAACCCCCCAGCCGACTGCTACTGCTAGCTAAATCAAGACTCCCGCAGTCCTACTCCCAACTACTGACCACATGATAGTTTGATTTATTTTCAAAACTTCTAAAATTGATATTTTCCTTCGAAATTATTTATAAATCCATGTCTGGTACATTACAATAATTGGCGCCCAACGTGGGGCCGAAAAGGACGTGAAAATTCTTTTCTGCTCGAAATTTTATTCTGCAATAATTTAGATTTCAAATATAATTAAGTAAAGTATAGAAGCCTGGGGGGAGGTGAAGTAGCCACTAGAATAAATATGCACACTTTTTCGGATTTTAGGTATTTGAGGTTCATAAGTTCGAGTAAGCTAACCATTAAGTGGTGATATTCCTTTCCATGGTATTCTGAACCAAGTTCTAGCTTTCTATTCTTTATTATAGCTTTTGTAAATTATTAGGTTTTATCTATTTCGTACTGAGTTATCAGCCCCAGCAGATCTTAGGATTACAATGATCTCGTGAGACATAATTCTATATGCGAGACATTGTCCGATTTCTGGTGAGATTTCTAAAAGAAGGCGTAATTTTCCTTTGCTGGTGTGTACAATTTATACAATTTCTTAATTTACAGAGCTCCATAGAACTGTTTTGTTTCCATATTGATTGACAATGTTATCAAATCTTCATTTCTTATTGTGTCGTCATAAAGAGAACTCAAAATTTCATAATTATTATATTTCAATTAATAGTGTTGAATATTCCACTATTATTTTTATCAACAAACTTCTTTTGTAATAAAGATAGCGGGTTTACACTTCGTTGTCAGGAAGTCTACAACCTTTGAAAGGACTTTTTTTTTAAATTATTTTTTTTTGTCTGGAGACCCAGTATCGATATGTCTCTCGAAAGAACTCCAACAAGGCAAGTTTCGACTTTACCAACAGACACTGTGAACCTTTGCGCAATATGCACAGAAAATTTATTGGAGGATCAAAATTGCGTCATAATTCAAGAGTGTAACCACATATTTCACAAGATTTGCATTGAGACTTTTCTTGCGAATAGTTCTCAATGTCCTGTATGCAAGAGATCGTGTCAGCTTTCTGAGTTGCATAGGTATAATTTTTTTTCTACTACAGCGCAAGCGATAGAATCTCCAAACATTAATAATCCCGACCAAATCCCGCCTAGTATTCAAACATCCAAACCAAGTGGACGAGGAAAACCTCGTGGCGCTAAGGCCTATAATACACGAAGTTATAGTCGATCCTTATTTATTGAAGGTCAAAATTCATTAAATACGAGTAATACACAAGAAATGAGTAATCATGAAACTGACTCCCGGACTAGACCAACCAACGATCCTAATTGCGGACGAAGTAATAAACAACAACCGCCAAGAAATGTTCTGAGTGTGGATTATGACCACATCAATCGGATGATAGAGGAAAGCATGTCTCGTTTGCTCAATTCGTTGAACATTGTACCTCAGGTTGGAATGAATCAGTATACAAATTCAGGATGTAATCCTGAATTAAGTACTAGAAATAGTCCTGGGAGAAATCTGATAATGAATCAGGGTGACAGGGTCAATCCTAATATACAAAATCAATTCTTTCCACCAAATGGTATGGCAGATCCAAATGTAAATAATCATTCGCATACATCCTCATCTTTTCGATTACCTTACACCGTGGACAAAATTTCTTCAATTATTCAGGGATGGAATCTTCGATTTGATGGTTCCCAAAATGGACTAAACGTCGAAGAATTTTTGTATAGACTGAAAGCTTTGACTCTTGATACGTTTGAGGGAGATTTCACTGTTATATGCAAAAACTTGCAAATCCTTCTTTCCGGTCGAGCTAGAGATTGGCTATGGCGATACCGCAAACAAATACCATCTATTCAGTGGGATGATTTTTGTAGAGCCCTACGTTCACAATATGCCGATTTTAAATCCTCTTCAGATTTACGCGAAGAAATTCGGAATCGAAAACAGAAACCCGGAGAAACTTTTGATCTATTTTTTGATGCAATTTCTGTAATAATTGATAGATTAGATACTCCTATGCAAGAATCAGAGATAGTCGAGACACTAACCAGGAATTTGCGTCCAGAAATTAGGCAGGAATTATTATACATTCAGATTAAATCTGTTTCGCATTTGCGACAATTAGTTCACAAGCGCGAGAACTTTTTGAACGACGAACACGTGCGAAGAAACATGGGAATCCGTCATGGCAATAATTTTAATTCACGCAAACAAATAGCTGAAATTGATCAGAATGAAATTCCTAATGACTTTGAATCGGATTTAGGATGTGAAAAGTCTGTGAATGCTTTGCAAGGATCCGTCTATATTTCACAATGCTGGAATTGTGATGGCAAAGGCCACCATTGGCAGGACTGCTTACACGATCGCCAGGTATTTTGCTATGGCTGTGGTGCAAAGCAGGTATATAAACCAAATTGCTTGAAATGTAAAAGCACAGGGGTGACAAAAAACTACAAAACACCGGTTGTCCCATCCAAGGAACAACCGTAGATATTTCTGTTTTACCCCAAAAACGTAGTAAAAATAGTTCGGAAGTTTTAAACTCACAAATAACGAATCCAGATAAGAGTATTTCAGAATCCAAATCAAACCCGATTATTCTACAAAAACGGCACGAAAATGAAGTTATTCCAAAAACAAAAATAACTTATTTGTTTCCACGTTTACCTTATCACGAAAGGTTAGAAAATTACATTAGAAAACGCAATGAAATTTTCAAAATAGATTCACTTGGAAGCAAGTCAAAACCTAAACGCTCAACGATTCGCCTACGTAATTACTATAAAATTAGGAAACTGTCCAGAAAGCTACTTATCTCTGCTATTGTCTCAAACCCCAAAGATATGCGTTATTACGCCAAAATATCATTTTGGAACCTAGTTGAGTATGGGTTATTGGACACTGGAGCCAATATCAGCTGCTTCGGAGGAGATTTAGCGCAAACAAATTTTACCACTTCCAAATCTTACACTAAGTGTAAATCGTTTGTGCAAACTGCAGATGGGAGTTCACAGATTGTTACAGGTTGGCTAGACGTAGATGTAACTTTTAAAAATCAGACCCACAAAATGAAATTTTTCATAGTCCCATCGATATCGCAGCGAGTAATACTTGGTGTCGATTTCTGTAAATTATTCAAATTATTCTCCAACATCATCGGTTCGGTAGATATTATAAGTGTTAATAATCCCACTGCTTTACCACCAAAAATTTCAGATTTTCCAGAAATTCAAAAAGATAATCCTTCCGAAGAATTATTCTACCCCCTTACAAAATCTCAGAAATCACAGTTAGAAACAGTAATTTCTCTGTTTCCAAATTTTGAGAAACAAGGTCTTGGTCGTACTGGCGTAATCACTCATAAAATTGATGTAGGCAACACTTCCCCTATCAAGCAACGTCATTATCCCGTTTCTCCTGCAATCGAGAAGCTCATGTTTAAAGAAATTGACCGCATGCTTTCACTTGGGGTCATAGAGCCATCCTCCTCCCCATGGAGTTCCCCGATGCGACTCGTTGTGAAACCGAATAAGATAAGACTTTGCTTAGATGCCCGAAGAGTAAATAATGTTACTAAAAAGGATGCGTATCCGCTTCCTTCCATTGAGGGCATATTTTCGAGGCTTCCTAAGGCAAATATGATAACAAAGTTAGACTTAAAGGATGCATATTGGCAAATTGCCTTAGATGAGTCCTCTAGGTCAATAACGGCTTTTACAGTGCCCGGAAGACCCCTTTATCAGTTCGTCGTGATGCCCTTCGGCTTATGCAACGCGCCGCAAACAATGTGCAGGTTGATGGACCAGATCATCCCTCCAGATCTACGTCACTGCGTATTCGGGTATCTCGATGATCTGATAATTGTAACGGAAGACTTTCAATCGCATGTTGACATTTTAATAAGAATTGCTTCTCAATTTAGGAAGGCTAACTTGACCCTAAATGTCACAAAGAGCAAGTTCTGTGTAACAAAAGTTAATTATCTCGGATATGTCATTGGTGATGGAGGAATAACCACGGATGTAGAAAAAGTCAGTGCAATCAATAATTGGCCGGTACCAAAGAACCTTAAACAGGTTCGAGGATTTTTAGGTTTAGCAGGATGGTACCGCCGATTCATTGATAATTTTGCTACTGCTGTTTTCCCCATCACTGAGGTAGTTTCAACAAAGAGAAAGTTCACATGGACTGAAGAAGCTCAAGTAGCTTTTGAGAATATAAAATTGCTTCTTACAACTGCTCCCGTTCTTGTGAACCCTGACTTCACCAGGAAATTTTACCTACATTGTGATGCCAGCGACTATGGTATAGGAGCTGTGCTAATCCAATTGGATGAAGGAAATCAGGAGAGACCCATTGCTTTTATGAGCCGAAAGCTCAACACGGCTCAGAGGAACTATAGCGTCACTGAGCGTGAATGCTTAGCCGCTCTCGAGGCCATTAAAAGATTCAGATGCTATCTAGAGATGCAGGAATTCGAAGTCATCACAGACCACGCCAGTCTGGTATGGCTTATGAGGCAACCTAACCTTACCGGTAGACTAGCGAGGTGGGCATTACAACTGCAGTCTTATTCCTTCACTGTTAGCCACCGGAAAGGAAAGGATAATGTGGTCCCAGATGCGCTCTCACGAATTCCCGAGGTCGAAGTAGCATCTCTAGAAGTAATATCACCTGAAGTCGACTTAGACTCTCCTCATTTCCAAGAACAAGAATACAAAGAGTTGATTAAAAAAATTAATGACAATGAGAGTAAGTACCCCGATATACGGGTAATCGATGATTTTGTTTATATTCGGACTGAGCACTACTCTGGTAATGAAGTTCAGGAACAGCAAGCTTGGAAGCTTTGGATCCCAAGTAATCTTAGAAAACAAATCATAAATCGAGCTCATGACTCACCCATTACTTCACACGGAGGCATCTGCAAAACGCTTGAACTTCTTAGACGAAATTTCTATTGGCCTGGAATGGTGCGCAATGTTAGAGAATACATCAAAAATTGCGATGTTTGTAAAACAACTAAAGCACCCAATTTCACAATGAAACCCCCTATGGGAAAACAAATCGTCTCCTTCCGCCCATTCCAGCGTCTATACATAGATATTTTAGGACCCTATCCTCGTAGTCGCAATGGTTACATTGGACTGTTAATTGTATTAGATCACCTCACTAAATTTCATTGGGTGAGCCCACTCAGGAAATTTACAGCGAGTGTAATACAGAATTTCCTAGAGAGTCAGATTTTCCACGTTTACGGAGTGCCCGAGGTGGTGGTGAGCGATAATGGTAGTCAATTCAAGGCTAATGAATTTAACGCCTTTCTGACCAAATATGGTATTTCTCATACATACACGGCCTATTACTCACCTCAATCGAATGCCTCCGAACGTGTGAACAGGTCGTTGATTGCAGGAATTAGGGCATACCTAAAAAAGGACCACAAATTATGGGACGAAAACCTTAGTAGCATATGTTGTGCATTAAGAAATTCGTACCATCAGTCCCTACACATTTCCCCATACAAAGCAGTTTTCGGCTTCAATATGGTAACCCATGCATCTTCCTATACCCTGCTTCGCAAACTGCAACTATTGGACGAACCTGTCGCTACCCTGTCAAGGGATGATCAACTCCAAACTATAAGACAAGATCTAAGAAAACCAATAAAGGAAGCTTTTGAAAGAAATAGGCAGACGTATAATCTACGTACAAGAGTGCCCACCTTCGACATTGGTGACCAAGTATTTAGGAGAAATTTTGCACAAAGCAACATGGAGAAAAATTTTAGCGCGAAATTAGCACCCATGTTCGTTAAGGCAAAAGTTGTTCAAAAACTTGGAAACCATTATTATGTATTAGAAGACCCAGATGGAAAACCCGTAGGTACTTTTCATGCGAAAGACATTCGCAACTAATTCCTTTCTCCAACTAATTCTTTCGATTATAAATCAAGAATTATTTGGTTTTGTAATGGACTTGTTGCTGGAAACACGTTAAAAATTATTTGATTACATATGCAGTACTAGGAGAACTTTTTCTATCATGCGATAAAAAAATGTCCTTCCATTCTTATGCTGCGTTCAGTAATATCAATTTTCAACTATAACCATCGTTTCAGCATAAAATGGTGTGTTGTCGCAGACATATGATTTTGACACAATTGTCACGTTTTCGACACTTTTGGCTTCTTGGTGACGCTTCCTTCTTAGGTTGAAAAGTAGCTAACTTCCTTTTTCATCGATCAGTCAAACAGTAAAGACATACAATTTATTGAACTTAATCCAAAAGTTTTACTCTAAATCCAAAATAGCTTACGTGAAGTGATAAATTGTGTTTGGAAAAAGAGGCATCGTAGGTAAATTTCTGCACAAATTTTAGTTTTCTGGAGATTATATTATAGGTATTATAACTCTTTAGGAAAGCGTTTAGTCCTCCAGTGGTGAATCTTCCCCTTTGAACAGGTCATCGTTTCGTTATTGGGAGAGTGCTATCTAATTTACCTCGCGATAAGAGTGACTTCTGTTTTCTTTGCCAAAAGTACGAAATTGACAGACAACTAAAGCCAGTTCGTCCGTCCATAATACAAACCATCTCTCAATATCAATCACAACCCAGACTTAACCAGAGATATTGAGTTAATCCCAGTGAAGAAATCGACAACCAATCATTGGCAAAGAAAAAGTGAAAACCATTTTCCTTCCACGGTAATTATTTACCTTACACAAATAGTCTTCGAAATAACATTCTTTATTTAATTCAGGACAGATAGCCCCAAAACCCGACATTTTGTGTCCGGAAATATTAAAAGGACCAAGAAGTCGGGAGACTACCATATCTTTCTTCGGGAAAGAAACTTCAGTTTTCATACCGCATGGTATGCTGGGATAGTTTCAAAACCAGAAACTGCCTGATTGACGCAGCGGCAATAAACTCTGCCTATTGAAGTATACCGCCTATATGATAATTCCTCCTTTGCTCTCACTGTACGTAATACGGTACCAGCATCCAGCAGAGAGTGTGCAGAAATCCCTTCTGGCTCTGCAAATTCCACCGCTTTGCATATACCTCCATTCTTTTAAAACCTACGTCAGCAGCCAAACATATGAAAATTAAATTTCTACCGCACAACAACGAGACATATTTTCTACAAAACTAATTGGAACTACATTACACTATTATAAAACTGGAAAACGAAACAGAGGAACCAAACTAATTGGCTAATCAAGATTTTAAGGATATGTAACATTAATTTAAAATGGTGATAATGGCATATCAGGGAATTTGTAAGAAACAGAAAAGAATTACAATTCAAATTAGTGTCGAAAATTAAACATAAATATATTTATATCTGAAGCACATGGTATAAAAACATGTAACACAATTGATGAAAATTTAAAAGTGAAATTTAAATCAAATCTAATTGATTAAAAAAATCTCTAAATTATGAGTTTTACGATGACGAAATATTAATTGTAGTTTTTTTTTGTGTTCTTTAAAATTTTCTTGCCAAATCACCCACACATTTTTCTGAGTGTATGGTATTTAAGTATTAAGTCACATGTATCAGGTATGATATCTAATGATCATCAGTAACTACTCAATTTTAATTTAATGTAACACGTTTGATTCAACAGCTCGCGCCATCGAACACAACATCGCTGAGAATTGAAAGGCCTATCAATCTTCGACGTATGGTGTCGGTAAGTGATTAACAGAATGTTATATGATATCATCGTGACAACATTTTAACAGTGCAAGTGAGATGTAATTGGTATATACATTTTTACTCCCACATTTAGTTATAACAGTTTCGATCTCTTTCATATCAGTTCTCGGTTATTGAGTACCACAGTATGCCAGTAACATAATTTTTTTTCACAGTTCAGATCTCTTTGATCACTCTCTTAACTAGCGGGTACCGCAATTCTTAACATCGAGTGATTTTTTTTTTCTTTCGTTTACTTTTTCATTACGCTCACTTGCAATGTCAGCATCCCATAGATTAATATCTACATATGTATATATATAGATATTCATTAAAGTGAATCAGCTGTTTTGTTTCTGATTCACTTGTAAGAATACCCTACATTTTTTTCTCTAGTATTGGTAGCATATAAACCTATTTGTAGTTAATTTTTTTTATTATGAATTCTTAAAAATTTGAATATAACGTTTGAATTATAGAACATAGGTTGTCGAATAGAAATATAAAATTTTTTCTAAATTAAAATTAACAACAAACTAATTAGGGTTAGTTATAGTAAAATGTTCTGTAAAGTTAAAATTTAATATGGAATGTATTAATAAATATAGTTTTGGAAAGAATATGTTGCGTTAAATATAATTAATGAGTTCTTCTGAAATGACGACATCGATAATGAAATAGGAGGACAACTTAGGTCGAAATTAGGGGTTCTAGAATAAACCAAATATCGCCACTAGAACCAAGGATAGGGTGGGTTAAGAGGCAATGCTCTCCAGTAACATCTTGGAGTAGCACTTATAACTTTTGTCAAGCAATACTAGTGATCATAAATTTCAAAATGTTGTTATATTCCGGGGTTTTTATTTTCTTTTTTTATAACGACTTGGTCCACATAAATTAGTAATGTTTTCTTTTAAAAAAATAGGGAGTTATAAAAATATTGTTGTAGTGGGAAACGAAAGGTAGAAGGGAAAGGACCCGAACCCCCCAGCCGACTGCTACTGCTAGCTAAATCAAGACTCCCGCAGTCCTACTCCCAACTACTGACCACATGATAGTTTGATTTATTTTCAAAACTTCTAAAATTGATATTTTCCTTCGAAATTATTTATAAATCCATGTCTGGTACATTACAATTAGGTACTTGTTGAATGAAAACAAAATTCGATCAATGAACACCTATAAATACTACGTATTTTTCAATATTTTACTGACGGGTACTTTTAATCATTTATGACTTTGTTCGAGCAGATTTGATTGTTACGGTTTGGCTACAGTCTCAATTACTGAAACGTAGATGTCGCACTTACTGAAATGAGGAAATATCAGTGACTGAGTCTGGGTAGTCTCGGCTACTCTGAGTACTGAGAATTGGGGGCCTAGTTTATTGAGGCCTTTAAATATCGATGCTTAGATTTGGCAGTTTAGCCTGCCAATTTTTTTTTTAGTTTCTATTACTGAAACATAGATGTCGCCATTACTATGATAGAAAAATATCAGCGACTATGTCGGGTAGTTTTTGTTACTCAGACTTAGATGAGTCTATAAAGGCTCTGTTAATTATACTTAGAAGTCTTAGTTGAAATATCGATTCTAAAAGGTGGAAGCCTCTGCTACTTAGTTTTTGAAACATAGATGTCGCTCTTACTAAGATGTGGTCATCTCTTTAACTGAGTCTGGGAAGTGTATTTTATTGAGGTTTTGGATACTGAGAATTGGGTCCTACTTTTAAACCTATGCAGTTTCGATTTTAATAATAGATTGCCTCGGCTTCCGGAATCATCGTCTGCTGAGTTTTTGAAGTTCACTTACTAAGCCATAAGTGTCACATTTACTGTAATGTGAAAATCTATTTGACTGAATCTGGGAAGTCTGGGTTAATCACACTTTAAAGTCTTAGTTACTGAGATTTGGAAGTTTCACTAGCTGGGTTCTGGACAAAGCCTATGAAATGTCCATTCATAGAGTTGGAAGCCTCTGCTACTGATTTTCTGTAGTCTCAGTTATTAAAACATAGATGTCGCTCTCACTAATATGTGGCATTGAAGTCTTGGCTGCTGAAAATTGGGGCCTATTTTATTGCGTTTTGGACATTTTGTGTAGTAAACATATATATTTTCTATTCTGATAGTAGGCATCTTCGGTTACTGACTTTTTGAAGTCTTAGGAGCTGAAACCTAGATGTCGCTTTAGCTAAGATGTATAATTGTCAGTGACTTCTTGGTGTCACATTTTATAGCCTCTTCAGGTCTATCGCGCATGCCACATCTATATGCAATAAAATGAGAAGTAGGAACAAGGTCCTCAAGTCGCTAGCCGGCAGCACTTGGGGCACAGATAAAGAATCCTTGTTGACCTCTTACAAAGCGATAGGCCAGTCTGTGGTCCCCGAATGTGAGCAAGACCTGCCAAAATGCCGCCATTGTCAATTGATTGCAATAAAAATGATTCCATACGCATTATTGCAATCTCAAACCCTGAAATTATCACGAAAATATATATTTTGTAAAATATTTCTATCTATACTGCTACAACAACAGCAACGAAACCTGGAGAAGAGCTATCATCTATCTGCAGTAGAAAGCATTATGCTGACGTCACACTTGTATACAACACTCATGGCATCTAAATTGCGGATGTCTTCATAGAGTGGACAAATACAAAGTATATGTAGCCAGTCCTCAAAGAAACTCCACTTATACCATTTACCAAGATCAGGTAAATGTAAATATTAATTTAGAAACTCATGATCGGTCAGTAGGTATCTTGGGCAAAGGCTAAAGATAAAATCAAAATAGTTTGAAACTGTTGCTGTTGTCACGAACTCGCGAAAATGCGCCTATCGGGACCAATTGGGAGACGGTTGAGTGTACTAATTTTGGATAGGTCACACACGTTGTAAACGGCATACGAAACTCTTATTGCTCGTCTCCAGTCCAGTCGGTTTTCAGAACACAACCGCACCTGACAAACTGCACTAGTGAACTTCTCTCGCAAGCGAACCAGATGAGGAAGGAAATTCTTCCTTTCACCCATCGTCACAGCCAGATACTTCAACTCAGTCTTGTAGGTAATACAGTTTCGGCTAAGCTAAACCATGGGATTTCTATATTGACACAATCTGCTTGGTCACACGTCTGTCACGTCAACGTCATCTATACCAGCACCCCATGTGCTGAACATACCCAGAATACTGAGCGACCCATACATAGCATACGCGAGCTACAATACTGCATATCCACCTCTCGTCTAATAATACCCCAATCCTTCCTATGAAGGGACAAATCGCGAGACGATAGTGATAAACTCTTTGGTACGAAAGTAACTTGTGGTACTCGGTTGAGCGTTCTACTATTGGATACCACATAGGCGGAACATAGGTCACAGACGTAGGAAAAAATCCGGTATACTCAACTGAACCAAGATGAGGAAGGAAATTTTTCCTATCACCCATCGTCACAGCCAAATACTTTAACTCTGTCTTGTTGGTAATCTAGTCTTGGCTAAACTAACCATGGGATGTCTTTTCTGACACAATCTGCTTTGTCACAGATCTGTCAAGTCAACATCTATAGCAGCACCCCTTGTGTTGATGATAACCAACATACTGTTCCCAATCACACCTTTTAATTCGCTGCACCTACTATTATGGCCATCATCGAAGACAAATACTTCACATCAGACGAGGACTGAATCAGCACTGAGGATTATCTCCATGGACGGCACGCAAAGAGATTTTAAGTCTTGGGAAAAGAATTGCAGGAGCTGCGGTGACGAATAGGAAGAGGTTTCGATAGAATATGCAAAGAACAGTAATTGATTAGTGTGGTTTAGTTCATTGGGTATACGACCAAATAATAATGATCCGGAATATCGTCTGGAAAGCTAATAGATCTGAGAGATTGAGGAGTTCATTGAAACATTGTTTGAGGAATTCTCTGAACATGTTACAATTATCTATCCTCGGGTCAATATCTACCTGGAGGGCTGCGGTAGACACTGTTCTGGTATTGAAGGCTAATAGCATTACTCATTACAAGAAAGTATCTAATGACACACTCTGGATGAGACTGTGGTTTAATCAGACTTATTGAAGAGTTAACATAGGGACTTAAAGTCTTGAGAAAAGAATGCAGATCTTCTTCTGTCAGAAAGAAGTGTTAGTGGAATCGATAGAGCATGCGAAGAACCAACAATTAATTAGGATTGATTAATGTATGTATCGCTGCTTCTTCTCAGGAAATAACGAGTTCATTGAAGCGTTCTTTGAGGAATATTCTGAACATGTTACAATTAGCTATTCACGGTTGGAGTCCATCTATTCCATCTCGTCACTAGATTGGAACTCAAACAGATTACACTGTATTATTGGAGAGCACGCATATATACTTAAATTATTGACAACTGACTTATGCAGAATCTGCGGTGACGAAGAGGAGGCAGAATCGATAGAATATGCGAGGAACAAGTATGTATAGGGAGTGGTAGGAGCTCTGCTGTTTCTTCTGGGGAATTGTTTAGTACATTGGATATTCGATTCAATGATAATGTTCCGGTTTCTCTTCTGAGATACTAGTATATAAAAGAGAATATCGTCATCTGAAATCCAAAATCACGTAACATCAAACAAATCAGAAATAATTTTATGATTAATTATAGTCTATTAGGCTAAACTATACATTCCTACAAAATTTTGGAGTTCAATATCAAAAATTGACTGTTTTATTAGTGATACTCAAAGTGATGCTACAGCAAACAAGGTCATTAAAAAAGCGGAAAGATTCATACAATTTTATTTTATTTAATCCAGAATGTACGCCACAACTAATTGCGCTAGATTTATTACTTGATTTCTCCTTAATAGTCTGAAATCCCTAAATTTTGTCAAAAGCTTAAAATTACGTTACTTTGTTTTTTGCTTCTCCTGAAAAATCATGAACATGTGGGTTACGTTATTTTGGATTTCAGGTGACGATATGTATGTAGTTCATTGAATAGCTGTTTGAGGAATCCTCTGAACATGTTATAATTACCTATCCACGAAAATTATTACAATAGCATTTACCTATTATGAAAATTTTTACAATAGCATTGATATACAGAAGCGATATATGCATCTTCTTTGTTAGAAAATAGGTTAGGAAGTTATTTAATGGATTTAGGAACGACTACAATTTAACTTTGTGTTGTGTTCCACATGACCCCAGCACTGGTTAAATTGGGACCTATCATTGATCTGAACAAGTAGACTGCATCAGATACATCTATCCCTTAGTAGCCGACCAGTTGCATTATCTACTCCTTAGTATATGACAATTATCTACTCTCTAGTAGAGGGCAAGTTCGGTGATATATACTTAGTAGATGCCCTGTTGGGTTATCCACTACTTAGTAAAATGCCATGTTGTTTATCTACTCCATATGGGTCATCTACTTCTTCGTATACGACAAGTTGGGTTATCTACTCCTTAGTTGACGATAAATTGGGTTATCTATTGCGTAGTTAACGACAAGTTGGGATATCTATCCTTAGTAGAATGTCAGTTGGGTTATCTAGGCTTTAGTAGCCGAAAAATGGGAATATATACTTCTTAGTAGAGGACTAGTTGTGTTGTCTTCTCCGCATTATAGGATCAGTTGGGACCAGTTTTCAATGTTCAAGGATAGTAAACATTTAATTGGTTTCCTATATTGTTTGACACTGAAGGTTAAGGTACTGTAGGTACTGCTTCCGACCAGTACATGGATATAATACAAGGTGGCAATTCACCATCTCCAGTGATAAAGACATGTTAAAGATACCGGTTTCTTTTATATAAAAGGGACAATCTTCGAATAGACCAATCACGTGGTTCGTGTTGTATCGGTTCAATATACTGTAGGGTGACGATATAGGATCATAAATTGAAATCATCAGCGATTGAAATTATCTAAAGACATCTGTGGAAAGAATTGGTATTAGTGAAGCCAATGCGACTGATGTCTTACTTCCCCGATAGAGTTTTTAGTGTACGGTGTTCATAAATAAGGAGCGCACAACAGGCAGAACCACCGTCTTAAGCGTATGTCCATGGACATGAGACGTTTAAACGTCTCCTCTATTCAACCAACCTAATCTAGCCTAAGAGGCCTTGATTGAATGGTAGAGAACCATTGCCTGTAGCAACTTAGTTAATACATATAAATCATCAAGGGTTGTAATAGTCTGAGAAAAGAGTTGAACCGAATTAATACGAATAGTTCCTGTGTAGGATCACCTGTTGATAGTGCACTATCGCTACGTTCAGAAACTTGATCATATGAAGACGGTTTGCTACCGATAAAGTTGACAAACTACCAGATGCTAGTCTTCTAAATATTCTTCTAACCAGTCTTCAGGATAAATAGAGGAACCAAGGAGCCTGAGATAATACATTGAAATCATCGAAGGAGATAATTATCTGAGAAAATTGTTAGTAATAGAGTCGATGACCCTGATGCCTCGGAGGATAACTCTCACTTTTCCGGTTAGTGTCCAGCATGTTGAACCTTTTCTTTCAGACTACAAGAAATACATCCCTTTAGATTGATAACATCTATAAAGAAAACCATTAGGTGGAATATAAGACGAGTATGGACCACAAACATACTTTAGAGGAATCAGCTGATATAACAATACGACTCTTAAAATAAAATTACCTCCGTAGACTAATAATTTTAATTTCATTTGGCGTTGAGCAAAATTACAAACTTATTCTTAGTAATAATGCAACAAATCAACATTTCTGAAACAAATTCTGTTGCTCGCTTGACTATGATTTAATGAAATAAGTGAATCAAAAAACAAATCCAAATCTAAATCTACTCACTTTTGCATAAGGATTTCTGGCTACGCCCGTCTGACGAAACGTCAAACCGGTGGCACAAACAATCGTTACAATCAACTGTAATGACGTTTGATCATAGCCCAATTTCATCTGTAGTTCGCCTTCAATATGTGCGGGTATGGGTCCAACCATAGCTCCTGCCAGTGATGAATGCTGCTGCTGATGCCCTGGCTGCTGGAGCTGTTGCTGCTGCTGGAGGAGGAGATATTGCTGCTGCTGCGGGTGGTGGTGGTGGTGGTGCTGCGGCTGTTGTGGTCCCAAACCTGAGCCATATGTATACGGCGAATGCGATGACGGTGGTGGTATTGGATGGCAATGATGGTGATGATGATGGCCCGCCGTCGTAGTTGCTGCTGCTCCTTGGATCGATGATGATGATGACGGAGTCGGTGGTGGTCGATGCGGTGCCGGTGCTGAGGCGGTGTGTGAGGTGTGACTACTGCTACCGCTGCTGCAACTACTGACCGACTGATTGCTGCTGGTGCTGGCGGCACTCGACACGTGTTTTGGTCCCAGACGTTGTTGAGCTGCTGCGCCCGCCTCGTAGCTGCGTACATTCGCACTTTGTCTTAGGTTAAGAACGCCGCCGCCGCCACTACTACTGCCACTACTGTTGTTGGCATGAAAATCGGGAGATCCGGGCGAGGTTATAAGTACACTCGGCTTATCACGATGTACGTCTATATCATCGACTAAGGGTGCTGAGGTTGAGTATGGTTGGGGTTGTGGTTGTGGTTGGTGCATGTGAAGGGCATTACAGATGTTCGATGGACGGTGGGCGGTGGACGAAGAGGGAGTGGGTGGGTGTTGAAAAAGAAACAAAGAATAAAATAATGAATTATTAATGTGTTCTTGATATACATTGTATAAATATATTTACTGTCATAAGTAAATAATTATGTATGTTAATAATACAAAATATTTTCGAAGTTTTTAGAATTTATAGCCTTATGTTTGACAATTCACATTTTCCACACGACAACAATGGGTAATATTTAACAACTTACTCTTCAATAGCTTTGCTCAAACAAATATGGAGTCAATTTAATGTGAATATAAAAAAGATCAAGATAAATCAATTGTACTTAAACCACCAAGGAAATCTTGTATCTACTCGTGATTATAATACTACATTTATGTTCATTTATCCACTGCCATAATAGAAAGCAAAACGAATCCAAAACGAATTTTCAACGAAATAATTTGCCTTGTTACACCATTACTTGTATCCCTTGCTTATATTTTCGTGTATTTTTTTGAGCGTGCTTTTGTTATTTATATTTATCCCTGACTTTCCTCTTGAAATGTCCTAACTATTTATATGTTTAGAGAAAAAGTGTTAGAATACAATTTTATTTATTTTACGATTCCAAATTATTTCTATTACATGTAACGAATGTAAATCGAAAAACTGCTAAAAAATTGTATGTAACTCCAGATTTCTTCAATATATACATTCTAAGAAAAAAATATTTTTTTTGACAAATGTTATAATGTCTTAACACATTTTACTATTACAATATGTAAGTAAGTATCCACAGTTTATAAAAATTACACTTATCTCCCACTTAAACCACTCACCCATCCTTACTTTCCACACGATCTACCTCCCATATTTATCCTTTCATCCTCATTATTACCCATACTTTCCCCATTTTTGTATGTGTACACTTAACTACTTACTATCTATATAACTGGGAAACTTGATAAGAACTAAGTTTTCCTAAAGAAGATGTTGCCAAAAAGATTCAACGATGATATTTTCTTATATAAAAATCATCAAAGATGGTCTTTGCTTAACAAAAAACACCAACGATGATCTTTTCTTTTAGAAAAGTCATCAACGATGATCTTTTCTTATAGAAATGTCATCAACGATGATCGTTGCGTTTCATAGGAATGATCATGCTCTTTTTTCATAGAATAGTAAAATGTAAAGTAAAAAGAAAGTAATCAACGATGGTCCTATCTTACAGAAAAATCTTCGACTATGACCTTTACTTATAGAAATGTCATCAACGAATGGGGAAAGTAGAGACGTCATCAACGATAGTCTTTTTTATAGGAAAGTCAATCGTTGATGACTTTTCTTATAGGAAAGTCAAAGACGATAATATTTTCTTATAGGGAAATTACCAACGATGGTCTTTTCTATACAAAAGTTATCAGCCATGACATTTTTTTTTATAGAAAAGTCATCAACGATGATCTTTTCTAAGAGAAAATACACCAACGATGATATTTTCTCATAGAAAAGTCATCAATGACGACCTTTTCTCATAGGAAAGTCATCAGTCATGGCACGTCCATATCGAAAAATTTTTAAAGGTGATATTTTCCTATAAAAAAGTCAGCAACGATGATATTTTCCTATAGAAAAGTTATCAACCATAATCTTTTCTTATAGAAAAGTCATCAATAATGATCTCTTTTCTTATAGAAAATATACAAACGATTATATTTAGTTGTAAAAAAAGTCATCAATACTCATCAATTACGATATTTTCTAATAGAAAAATCATCAACGATGATATTTTCTTATAGAAAAGTCATCAATGATAATCTTTTCTTACAGAAATGTCATCATCATCTTTACTTAAAGAAAAATCACAAACGATAATATTTTCTTATGGAAAAGTCAAAAACATCGATGTTTTTTGATAGAAAAATTATCCACAATGATTTTTTATAGAAAAGGTATCCATGATGATTTTTTCGTATAGAAAAGTCATCCACGATGATCTTTTCTTTCAGAAATGATATTAACGGCGATCTTTTCTTGTAGAAAATACACCAACGATGATCTTTTCTCAAAGAAAAGTCATCAATAATGATCTTTGAAAAGTCATCAATGACGATCTTTTCTTATAGAAAAGTCATCAGCCATGGCATCTTCACATAGAAAAGTTATCAATGATGATATTTTCCAAAAGAAATGTCATCAACGACAATCTTTACCAATAGAAAAGTCATCCACGATGATCTTTTCTTTCAGAAATGATATCAACGACGATCGTTTCTTGAAGAAAATACACCAACGACGATCTTTTCTTATAGAAAAAGTCATCAATAATAATGTTTGAAAAGTCATCAATTAAGATATTTTCTTATGGAAAAGTCATCAACGCAGATTTTTTCGTACAGAAAAGTCATCCGCGATGATATATTCTTACCGAAAAGTCATCAATGATGATCTTTCTTATAGGAAAGTCATCATTGATCATATTTTCTTATAGAGAAGTTATCAATGATAATATTTTCTTATGGAAATGTGATACACCATGATTTTTTCTTAAAAAAAGTCATCAATAATGGTATTTTCTTGCAGAAATGTCATCAATAATGATTTTTTTTTTATAGAAAAGTCATCAATAATGATATTTTCTTATAAACGATAATATTTTCTTATAGAACATTTGTTTCAAAAAGTCATCAGCGATGATCTTCTCTTACAGAAAATATTTTCTTTTAAAAAAATTCACTAACGATGATCTTTTCTTACAAAAACTCATCAGCGGTGATCTGTACTTACAGAAAAGTCGTCAACGATGATCTTTTCATATAGGAAATTCACAAACGATAAACCTTTCTTATAGAAAAATTATCTACGATGATATTTCTCATAGAAAATTCATCAACGATAATCTTTTCTTACAGAAATGTTATCAATCATCATCATCTTTTCTTATAGAAAAATCACAAACGATAACATTTTCTTATAAAAAATGCCAACGATGATTTTTTTCTATACAAAAGCCATCAACGATGATATTTTCTAATAGAAAAGACAACGATGATATTTTCTTATAGAAAATTCATTCGTGATGATATTTTCTTATAGAAAAATCATTCACGATAATCTTTTCTTATAGAAAAGTCATTCACGATGATCTTTTCTTATAGAAAAGTCATTCACGATGATCTTTTCTGATAGAAAAGTCATTCACGATCATCTTTTCTTATAGAAAAGTCATCCACGATGACTTTTTCGTACAGAAAGTCATCCACGATTATAATTTCTTACCGGAAAGTCATCAATGATGATCTTTCTTATAGGAAAGTCATCATTGATCATATTTTCTTATAGAGAAGTTATCAATGATACTATTTTCTTATGGAAATGTGAAACACGATGATTTTTTCTTAAAAAAAGTCATCAATAATGGTATTTTCTTGCAGAAATGTCATCAATAATGATATTTTCTTATAGAAAAGTCATCAATAATGATATTTTCTTATACACGATAATATTTTTTTATAAAACATTTGTTTCAAAAAATCATCAGCGATTATCTTCTCTTACAGAAAATATTTTCTTTTAAAAAAATTCACTAACGATGATCTTTTCTTACAAAAACTCATCAGCGGTGATCTGTACTTACAGAAAAGTCGTCAACGATGATCTTTTCATATAGAAAATTCACAAACGATAAACTTTTCTTATAGAAAAATCATCTACGATAATACTTTCTTATAGAAAAGTCATCAACGATGATACTTTCTCATAGAAAATTCATCAAGTTATCAATCAACATTATCTTTTCTTATAGAAAAATCACAAACGATAACATTTTCTTATAAAAAATGCCAACGATGATTTTTTTCTATACAAAAGCCATCAACGATGATATTTTCTAATAGAAAAGTCAACAACGACCATAAAAGTCAACAACGATGATCTTTTCTTATAGAAATGTCATTCATGATCATCTTTCCTTATAGAAAAGTCATCCACGATGACCTTTTCTATTAGAAATGATGTCAACGACGATCTTTTCTTGTAGAAAACACACCGACAATGATCTTTTTTTTTATAGAAAAGTCATCAATTACGAACTTTTCTTATAGAAAAGTCATCAGCCATGGCATCTTCATATAGAAAAGAAGTGTTATCAACGATAATCTTTTCTTATAGAAAAGTCATCAACAATGATCTTTTCTTATAGAAAAGTCCTCAATAATAATGTTTGAAAAGTCAATCAATTACGATATTTTCTTATAGAAAAGTCATCAACGAAGTTTTTTCTTATAGAATAGTCACCCACGATGATATTTTCTTATAGGAATGTAATTAATGATGACATTTTCTTATAGAAAAGTCATCAATGATGGTATTTTCTTATAGGAAAGTCATCAATGATGTTATTTTCTTATAGAAAAGTAATCAAAAATGTTATTTTTTTATAGAAATGTCAAACACGATAATCATTTCTTAAAGAAAAGTCAAACACGATGATCTCTTCTTAAAGAAGAGTCATCAGTAATGGTATTTTCTTTCAGAAAAGTCAACTATCTTTTCTTACAGAAAATCATACACAATGATCTTTTCTTATAGAAAATTCATCAATAATGATATTTTCTTATAGAAAAGTCATACACGATGATATTTTCTTATAGAAAAGGCATACACGATGATATTTTTTTTTTAGAAAATTCACCAACGATGAACTTTTCTTTCAAAAAGTCATCAGCGATTATCTTTACTTACAGAAAAGTCTTCAGCGGTGATCTTTTCTTACTGAAAAGTCGTCAATGACGAGCTTTTCTCGTTGAAAAATCACCAACGATGATATTTTCCTATAGTTCTTACATAAATGCCATACACGATGATCTTTTTTTTATAGAAAAAGTCATTAATAATGATATTTTCTTACAGAAATGTTATCAATGACGAAATTTTCTTACAGAAGAGTCATCAATGACGATATTTTCTTAAAGGAAAGTCCAAAAATTAGTCAACGATGACCTTTTCCTACGAAAAGTCATCAGCGGTGATATTTTCTCACAGGAAAGTCATAAATAACGTCAATCAATAATCATTTATTGTAGAAAAATCACCAACGATTATCTTTACATATAGAAAAGGCGATGATCTTTTTTTGAATAAAAGTTATCAACGTTAGTATTTCCTTATAGAATACTCATCATTGTTTATGTTTTCTGAAAGAAAATGGCTCGAGGCTTTCATCAAATGTTCTTATAGGAAGGATAATCCACGATAGTCTTCCTTTTAGAAATATCATCAATGATGAACCGTTCTTATAAAAAATAAATCACTGATTATATTTTCTTCATCATTTTTCCAGTAATATTACAGTTTTTGACAAGGAATTAGAAAATTGGTTTTTAAACATGACGAAAAATTTCCAATTTTTCAAACTTAAAAATTTGTTTTCGGTGGATTTAGATTTAATAAAAACCAAAAAAATACCCATTTTCTCTATTAGTACATTTTTTTAGTTATATTTCCCATTAAATTTAAATACCTTTACGTTGGACATAACGGCCGCCACTGCTCACGACTGCACTGCCGGCTATGTAACTGGCAATGGTGCTGCTCGGCACCTTGCGGGCCGCCGCAGAAACTGTAGATGATGCTGCAATAGCATTTGAAGCCGATGCGGCTGCCATGCCGCCGCTATTGCCGGCCGAAACCGCCGTTGTTGAGGCAGCATTGTTGGGTCGTGAAACAACCAATTCCACCTGAGCGTCCAGTCGACTCTCATCGATAATATCATAGACCTCATCGGCCGATTTATTTTGTAATACTTGGCCGTTCCACTTAACAATTTCGTCGCCTATGGCCATACAAATCAGACATCGTAGATGATAATGATTTATGATTTATGGTAGAAAGGATGAGATAGAAAAATAAAACACATAATGATTATGTAAGGGCGGATTGTGCAAGTGTTGTTTTGTTGTTGTTTATGCATTACCTGGTTTTATGTGGCCCTCGGTATCGGCCACTGATCCTCGCTTAACTTTATCCACTATAGCACCATAACTTATATTACTACCAACGCCAACTGCAGCAGCTCCACCATTATTGCCAATGCCACCACCAAGGCCGCCTTTGTTGCTCTCATATGACAAAGGTTGGCCACCGAGAACTTTTAAGCCTAAAATATCTTCGCCATCATAGTATTTTCGTAATATCATATGACCAATCATGCGAGCATTATCCGCCGATATTTGCCAATTCACCGGATGCTATTTGTTGTACGGCGTTGTTGTTTTTTTTCGGTACATATATTGTTTATGTTTTGCGGGATTTTTGTGGAATTTTGGATTTTGATTTTTTGATGATCAATATGCATGGATCAGGGGGGATTAGATCAGGGTCAAATCAGATCAGATCATGTCAGATCAGGTCAAGTGAGGGTGAGAGCGCAAGAAGGAGGGGGCATTTTTTCGGGTGTTTGATTTTTAATATATAAAAGTGAAAAGTAAGAATATCAATATTTGTTTTGCTAAAAAAACAGCTTAAAATTAAAAAATATATATCGTTTGAAAAAAAAAATTATTCTTGTCAGGGTTAGTATTTCTTCTCCAAATTAAACAGAAAATGGAAAATAAATCATAATACTCATTCGGTTTTGGTTTTTCTTTATACAAAAGTTTTGAATTATTTCTTTTTTTTTTCGTTAAAAATCTTACAACTATACAGAGTTGAGAGGGAGAGAGGAAAGTTTTTCGATTTTCTTTTTTTTAGAAAAATCATTACAACAGTTTTTGTTTGTTTTCGTTTTTTTTTAAGTATATGTATAGAACAAAGCTTAGTCTAGAGTCTAGTTTTCAGGCTTACACCAATATTGTTTTGTTTCATTATCAATAAGATATAAATATATTTACGAAAAAAATGTTAATTAAACGCACTTCGGATGGCAGAGAACACATACGTAGAAGAAACTTTCTTTTTTATAGAGAATATTTTACGGAAAAGGCTTCTAAGAAAAGAAAAAATAACAATAATAATGTGGAAAAGCTTTTTTCGCTTTGTAAATAAATATAAACTAAAGCAAAATAACTAAAAAGTGCATGCAGCTGAATGGTAGGGCTTAAATTGATTTACAGGACTCAAAATTCAATTTTACATTTTTGTATGTCACTTTAATCGCACCCAGTGTTTGTTGTGTCAGCTGCGACCGCAGCTGTGTGTGGTGAGCTGCGACCGCATGATCCGTAACTCTTTGGCGGTGGTACTATATTTATATCATTTCGTCGCATTGTGCCCCTAAAGAATTGGAAATTTGCTTTAGAAGCTGTATGGGCAGAATGAGTACTGAACATTTTTTAAAAATCAATTTAGATTTATGTATTGCGATATGTAGGGCATGTTCATTTATACAGGTTGGTCTAATCGGATTTTCGTTGCTGGTCAGTTGTAGTGAACGGATGTGTTTATCACAGAGCGGATAGTTAATACTACTCAGTTATGGTAATGCCAGTTATGGATAATGTCTCCATCAACACGACACTCACCAAGCCCTTCAATGAAGTGGCGAAGGAGAGTCTAGTGATGGCTGTTATAGACAGAAGCAGTAAGAATGGTACCATCCCCAAGGACAAATGGAGCCATTTGCGATCGGCCATTATGGACCAATACCTCGCTGTCCTCAGTGAGAGGGCGGACAGACCTCCAATCTGCAACCATGTAGGATGGCATCAAGGGAGATAATAAAAGAGATAATTAAAAATTCCAAACCCGATCTGTCGGCCCATAATTGAAAAATTACTAAGAATAGTAAGGCGAATAGTAAAAACGTCAGGTCAATTTGATCCTTAATGCAGAATCCAGCCCACAGTTACAACGGGTACATAGAAGCCTCATTGATTTGGTCATTGATTTGCAGGTCATTGATTTGGGACTCAATTCTGAGAATTGGACTTGAAAGTAGCCCCAAAAATAATGACTTCTGCATCATTCGTTTAGTCAAGTTGGCTCAATTAATAATTTAATGGTCATACGAATTTTTTGCTCAAGGTGGATTTTTAGCACTTTTCTACATATCGCTCACTCACTTCAAGAGTGACATAACTCAAAATTGAAAATTGCCAAGATGTGTAACTTTAAGTCCGTATTAAAAGATAAGTAACATGAAATAAGATGTTAAAAAACGCTCGAATAATCCGAAATGTGGTTGTTTACTTATAGACGAAATTTCGCTGAGATTAATTTATGGACATTTGCAAAATTCGCATTTTTGTAAGGCAACCTCAAAAATTTTAATTTTTGAGTTATGTCACTCTTGAAGTGAGTGAGCGATATGTTTCCAAATGTTCCGTTTTATACGTATACGTATGTATTACGTATTCGTATTTTTCAATTTTTTACTGACAGTCATTTTATGACTCTGTGGGCATTTTTGGGATTTTTAATTCCCCTTTTCGGTAGAGAAAAAATACGGAAAAAGTGCAAAAAATTCGTATGGTCATTAAATTATTGAGCCAACTTGGGTAAACAACAGATGCAGAAGTTCTTATTTTTAGGGCTACTTTCACGCCCAATTCTGAGAATTGAGTCCCAAAATCAGGTGTTGTACTGTGCTATACAAGCAGGATATAGCTCCCATTGTGGAAGGTGAGGTGTCCACCGTGATCGACACCCAGCCTTCCGGGAGTGCAGAGCTATCCACGCTCATAACTTCTGGAGCCTCTGATCAAAGCATAAAGGCTTCAGCCGGCGGCCGGAAGTTGGACCCCAAGAAAATGCACCCCAAATTAAAAATGAAAGTGCGCCCCAAATTTGGGGCCTATTTTCGTTACAAAAACTGATTTAGGAAATTACACCCCAATCAAGAAAACAGCATAAAATGAAAATAAAACCCAAAAAACTAAGAAATTTTCTCTTCATAAATCTGGGGAGTTAGCAGTAACACACGTATGCGAACCTATTTTCTAATTAAAAATCTTTTCGTGTGCGGTCGGCCTACGGCCTGCGGCCTCTGTTTAAGACTTTCTCCTATGGACAGGATCCAAAGTTGGCTACGAGAAAAAAATCTTTTATGCTTAGCATCTCCTGTTTCTAAATTTATAGATAAAAATAAGCCCCAAAATGCGGACAAGGAATGAAATTAAACCCCGAAAAGCATACAAAAAATGAAATTAAGCCCCAAATAAAATTGTTGTTGTTTGATATGTTATTTTTTGGGGCCCACATTCATAAAAATATTGGGGTGTAAGTTCCTGGGGCCCAATTTCATTCCGCCGCTTCAGCCTTTAATTGAGGACGAGAGTACTACTTCGGACACTGAGGGGCCGAGATGGGTTTCTGGACTCCTTGACGCATCTAATGGGGACACGATCTTCGATGATGCTGACGAGGAGCTCGATAACACCCTTGTCGGGGTGGATGTTAATCTGTCGATTACCAATTATACTAAAAATTCAGCAGCCAAAGCAGCTCTATTGCTGCGCCTGTCCACAAGTGCGGTAGACATCGTCCTTATAGAGGAGCCCTACGTAGTAGGAGGAAATGTCTAAATGTCTCTAAAGGCTCTCCAAGAATCTGAATATTGGCCTGGAAAGAAATATGCATCTTTCTCTTGACTAATTTCAGTGGTAAACACCAAACAGCTGCTAGTCTGCGGATATTGGGTGCTCCCCAATTACTTGCCTTACAAAGCTGTAGTACCGACAGCTCTCTGCAATGAACTAGGGGAGGAGGAGCAACGTCTGACGAACACAAGCTTATACAAACGGTTATCATACTATCTGGGGTAGTACGGATATGAAGTGATAGCAGTGAAGGTGAATCACTTCTTGTCTTTACTATAACTACCAACCTATATATTTCTCACATATGCAATAAACCGACAGACAAAAAGTACTTGAAGTAACGTTTGCTACTGACCGGCTGTCAGACAAAATTATTTTGAGAAATGTACTGGACGAATACTCCTTGTCAGATCACCATTTTATAGAGCTCAAGCTCGCTGAGAAAAGCACCTTAACCTACCGTCCACAGAAATGTGAGGAAGACAAAGTGGCGTCTGTATGAGAAGAATTTCAAAAAGATCATCGAACGATACAAAACGATCGAACAAAAAAACGATACGAACGATACAAAATCATCTTGAATGATGAGGCCCATTTCCAACTCGGTGGCTACGTCAACAAGCAAAATTCTCGCATCTGGGGCTCGGAAAACCCAAGAGTTATTGTTGAGAAGCCTCTCCATCCTCAACGTGTGACTGTTTGGTGCGGCTTATTGTCCGGCGGGGTCATTGAACCTTACTTTTTCGAAAATGTGGTTGGATCAACAGTTACGGTGAATGGATTGCGCTATCGAGAGATGATTAATGATTTTTTATGGTCGGAGTTGGATAGTACTGATCTGGCCAACGTGTACTTTCAACAAGACGGCGCTACGTGCCACACAAGCAACGAAACCATTGCTCTGTTACGGGAAAGTTTCCGGACCGTGTTATCTCTCGAAGAGGTGATCACAATTGACCATCGAGATCTTGTGATTTAACACCTTTCGACTTCTTCCTTTGGGGCCACGTGAAAGATAAGGTCTACGCCAACAGCCCAGCGTCGATTCAAGATCTCAAAGATAGAATTCGTGAGATTATCGAGGACATAGGGCAGCCACTTGCCATGGTTATGGAAAATTTCATGAAAAGGATATGGTCCTGTAAGCGTGGTCGTGGTGGCCATTTGGCTGATGTTGTTTTTCATTATTAACGGCATACCTTCCACTTTTTTATGAAATAAACATCCGATCATTTATCTCAAAAAATTACATTTTTCTTTGAATACCAAAATAACACCTCTTGTTGGAAACCCCTTTACTACCATTTTGTAGTAGAATCGTACCCATACTGTCAAGTCTGTTTATTTTTTTCACTGTTGTACAGCGGAACGAATTTTAGAAATTATTTTCATTCATAAGATGTTACATACCATTTTATGCCTCCTTCTAAAAAGTACCCAAAAAATCAAACTTTGAGAAATCAGTGTTTTCTTTTTCACTCCAAAAACATCAATCCCAATTAATAATTACTGGTTCTTCTAAAAATGTTTTTATAGTTACAAGTAAGAATTCTTAGAATCTATCATCATTTAATCTCTAGATTCATTTAGTCACTAGAAGTCATTTTAATCAATGCGGGGGATAATGTACCAAATTGAGGAGCATTCTCCTCTTTTATGAAATAGTTTTTTTTCACCTTTTCTCTGTAAATCAATTTAAAATCCGTGATAAAATAAAAAAAGTGTGCTTAAATACTATTCTGTAGTATTGTGCAGGTGCATTTTCATATAAATAAAAATTTTGCTATATAGATATTAAAGAAATAGTGGACGGACATGCATAAGACAACTAAAGCCTTGAGGTGCTGTAAAAAGGAGGAAGAGGAGATTAAAGTATGTATATTTTTTGGGTAATATTCTTGTGTGGAGTCTATGTATACATGGGTGTAGATATATGTATATATTTTGTATTTAAATATAAATAGAAAATATAGTTTTGTTCAAGTGTTAATAATAGATATTGTTTTTAAAGATATTTAGAAAATATAGGAAATGTGTATTTATGTTGAAGAAAGAGTTAATCAGTATAATTGCAGAGGACCTAATTCATAAAAATTCTTGAAGGTTTCATTAGCAAATTTGATTGTAATTTAAAAAAAAAACCTTCATAAACATTTATGAATTACATTGTTTATGTACAAATCATGTACAAGGAGATGAAGGGACAATACACAGTCAATTGTTGGACCTTAACCCATTAGTTGTCTTCATATGGGGAGAGCTTTTAAAATACCAGCAACTATGTGAGCTATCCATACTAAGGGAGGTTAAGGAGCGGTTTTTGGCCACCACGTTAACCATGTGTTTAATTAGTGGAAGGCATAGCTGCAGGTTTGTTAAATACTTGTCCCCCTTATGAGAACAGTGCTCGTGAATGGTTTAAGGAAAATCTCTAGAGGTGGAGAGAGATATAAATGCAGTTTTTACATTTTTAAAAGGGCAATAGCGTGTAACTTTCACAGTTTACGGATCGCTGAAATTATGTTACAACATTGAAATTTTTTTGCAATTTTGGAATTTGGACATTCTTAGCACAGACGTTATCACAAAAGGGTGTCGGTTTCTGTTGCTTGTTCCACAAAGAGAAAACACATATACAATAAAATCAAATACGAGGGGTGGGGTGGGGCTCAGACATACAGTTATAATTAGTGTAAAGTCGTTGATAGTCGTAGTATGTCTTTCTTCTTTTTCACATTTAGCTACCTTGGGCCCATCACCACGATTGGAGTCTTCACTACTTGTGAAAGTGCTGCTCGTATCAATACCCGAATCTTTGGTAGCCGAATCCTGGCTACCTTGCCGCTCTGCCTCCCAGCGGGACCATTGATTCGCACTGTGGGACGTTGCATCGCTTAGAATATTTGTGGCAGTGTTCGTAGCAGAGGAGGAAGCCGCAGAGGAGTGTGCGTGTGCGTGCAATTTAGCACTGGTCAGTATGGTGGCCGCCCCCACCTCGACAGCGGTCGAGGGTAGAATGGTCGTCACCGGTGGCAAAGAGGAGGATGCGGTGAGACTGCTCACCAGCGAATCAACACCGCCCGTATTGTCTATGTCGTGCGCATCAAAGCGTACGGTCTTCTTTATTCTGCGCTCCGTGAAGCGTCGGGAATCCTGAGCTTTGTTCGTGGCCAATGCTGAGCTTGGTGTAGCTGATTCATCCCAATAGCTATCGACTAGACTACGTTCGCGACTTAAACTACGAGTGGCCCCTTCAGATCCGCTTAGCGAAGATGTCATCATGGCTGTTGTGGCGCCCACACCACTGCTGCCGCCCATATAACGGTCATACAGTGAGGCGGAGGCCGAGCTCTTGGAACCCAATGGCGTATCGCCGATCACAATTTGTGGTTGTTTGTGCAAATAACTGCTGCTGGTGCCGCTTCTTTGGGCCGCCGTGGCCAAGGGAGGTGCTCGCCTGGCGCTCACTCCCCCCGCATACAGCGCTTCAGTGGCGCTTTCTACACGCGCTTTGGACGCCGCCGCCAATGTTGTGTAGGCCGCTGCTGCTGCCGTCTGCCGCTCGTGATTTGTGCGATTGAAAGTGTTCCTCTGTTGGACATCTAAACGTGCTGTGCGCGTTAATGGATACTTTTCCAGTCTTTCGCGATGCAACTCATAACGATCTCGATCCGCCGACGAGTACAAACGATTGCTGCTGGCCAAACGATAGTCCCCCGAATACGATGAGTTATTGACGCTCAGCAAATCACGTTCGTTGAGGCTTCTCTGTTGGCGCCAGGCTTCATCGCGTAAAGTGGCTAAAACGGGAAGCGGGAAGTGAAAAAGTTGAAGAACACAAATGTGGTTAAAGATTTCTTTTGTTGAGTGATTCAGATTCAGATTCATGGAGGATTTTTACATTGTGGATGGGGCGGATTAAGTAAAATACAAGGTGGTTTGCTTTTGTGGCATACATCCTCTCTTTTTGTTTTGCTTCTTCTCGGTAATTTGTAGAATTTTTGGGCAGTTTGGCATATGCCATGGGACAGAGGGATTGTGATGGTTTCTTAGGGACTTGTGGAACTTGTTGTAATCGTTTCGTTTTTGCTTCATTTACACTTCAGAAGTTTATACAATTTAGAAGAAATTAAAATATTGTATAATTGTTGGAAATTTTATAAAGTAAATGTTATCAACTATATATATATATAGAGTTTTATTTTTATTTCCCTGAATTATGATTTTGTTGGTTTTACTCGAGTGTTATACAAAGTTGGTTGCGTGTCTGTAATATCCAGAAGTTCAGCTAAGAGTAGTCTCACCCAGCTTGGCATATCTAAATCAATTTTAATTATATATATTGATCCTGGGACAAAAATATCGATGTTGTACGATATGTTTTGTTTTCACAATTACAAAAACTAATACAAATTATATATATTTTATCCAATCCTAGTTTTTCATAATTTTTATCAGTATCAATATTTTTTTATCAGCAAAAATATATTTTTATATATTTTTAAAAAAATTTTGAAAACGATCGGATGTAAACTACAGCTTCTATAGGACTAAAGGGCCAAATCGGACGAAAGATATATATGGGAGCTATATCTAAATCTGAACCGATTTCAACCAAATTCAATAGCGATTTTAACAGCCGCGAAATACTCTAAACTGCAAAATTTCAGAACGATCGGAGTGAAATTGCGACCTGTAGTCGACTCAGCTAGTGATTCTGAGTCGATCGGTATACTTTAAGGTGGGTCTAGCTGTGTTATTTTCAGGTGTTACAAACATCTGCCGTGAAACAAACTTATAATACCCTGTACCACAGTGTGGTGTAGGGTATAAAAATATGACAAACAAGCCTACTATGAAGATTTTAAAATTTTCATAATTGCAAATTTTCAGATATACTGGGTTTATTAAAAAATATATATCTTTTTATCGGTAAAAGTTATGAACATGGGACTTTTTGCGAAGTGTTAGTAAATATTTGCACTCTTAGAGAAAAAAGAAAACAAATTTAACGAGACGTTACATTCAAAATTTTTTTAAAAATATATAAAAAAATATTTTTGAAATTTAGAATGGTAGAGTTTCTTGATCCATGAACCAACATTGCCGAATTTGAAGAAAATCGGTTAAGATTTAGCTATAGCTCCCATATATATGTTTCGTCCGATTTGGCCCTTTAGTTCTATAGAAGCTGTATTTTACATCCAATCGTCTTGAAATTTAGAATGGTAGAGTTTATTGATCCATGAACCAACACTACCGAATTTGAAGAAAATCTGTTAAGATTTAGCTATAGCTCCCATATACATGTTTCGTCCGATTTGGCCCTTTAGTCCTATAAAAGCTGTATTTTACATACAATCGTTTTGAAATTTAGAATGGTAGAACTTCTTGATCCATGAACCAACATTGGCGAATTTGAAGAAAATCGGTAAAGATTTAGCTATAGCTCCCATATATATGTTTCATCCGATTTGGCTCTTTAGATCCAATCGTTTTTATACCGTACACCACACTGTGGTACAGGGTATTATTTAAGTATAAAATGTCCCAAAAGTAAATTTATGTAAACAATTAATACATGAATTACAAAATTTATATATCAGAGTTATTCAATATTACGAGAGGTGTAGGGCCCGACTTTAGCCTTTCCTTACTGGGTTTTAACTGTATAATGCTAGTATTACGCAAACGGTCAGTCCTAGGAAAAAGTGGTCAAAGAAAGTTTGGGAGATATTAAAAACGACTACAAGTCGTTCCTTTGACTACTTTTCCCTAGAACTGTTCATTCACGAGATAATAGCATTATATAGTAAAATATTTCCAAACTATTTTTTTTGTTATAAAATTTATTCATCGAGGGATATTTTTCACGAAAATGCAGATATTAATCCATTCCTCAGAAATTATAGAATGCAAATATATTATTCTTATTAAATTCGGTATAATATTTTTGGAAAAATTTGGCAGTGTAAGTCGATTTTATGGATTACACAAAATTCGCAATATAAAAACATGGCAAATGTCGCGGACATTAGAAAGCGTCTTACAAATAATCATATTTAAAGGAAATTGTGTTATAGTTCTAAATTTCCGCGTTTTCCTTTACAAATCAAAGCTATTAAGTTTGTTTTGAGTAAGAGTACTGTGTTCGCGATAACTCGCGAATGGAACCCGATCCAATTTTGATCTATTCATTGTCGAATAGAGGGGATGATTCTGAACAAAACATCATTAGCCGTTTTTTGGCGTGAATCAAAGCCAACCTTCTATCCCTTGGGACAGGCTGTGCCTACAACACATAGGAGTTTTTGTCGGAGCATTGCTATAGAGGGATACACATAGGAGTTTTTGGTATCTTCGGAACCGGTCAAGATTGCGCAAAATGCTTTGGTGGGTAATCCTTTGACCGTTAGGACGTTCTAATTCGACAATAAAAACCAGTAAGGAAAGGCTAAAGTCGGGCGGTGCCGACTATATAATACCCTACACCACTCTCGTAATATTAAATAACTCTGATATATAAATTTTGTAATTCATACATATATAAATTGTTTACATAAATTTACTTTTGGGACATTTTATACTTAAATAATACCCTGTACATCAGTGTGGTGTAGAATATAAAAACGTTTGGAGATAAAGAGCCAAATCGGATGAAACATATATATGGGAGCTATAGCTAAATCTTAACCGATTTTCTTCAAATTCGGCAGTGTTGGTTCGTGGATCAAGAAACTCTACCATTCTAAATTTCAAAATGATTGGATGTTAAATACAGCTTCTACAGGACTAAAGGGCCAAATCGGACGAAACATGTATATGGGAGCTATAGCTAAATCTTAAACGATTTTCTTCAAATTCGGCAGTGTTGGTTCATGGATCAATAAACTCTACCATTCTAAATTTCAAAACGATTGGATGTAAAATACAGCTTTTATAGGACTAAATGGCCAAATCGGACGAAACATATATATGGGAGCTATAGCTAAATCTTAACCGATTTTCTTCAAATTCGGCAATGTTGGTTCATGGATCAAGAAACTCTACCATTCTAAATTTCAAAACGATTGGATGTAAAATACAGCTTTTATAGGACTAAATGGCCAAATCGGACGAAACATATATATGGGAGCTATAGCTAAATCTTAACCGATTTTCTTCAAATTCGGCAGTGTTGGTTCATGGATCAATAAACTCTACCATTCTAAATTTCAAAACGATTGGATGTAAAATGCAGCTTTTATAGGACTAAAGGGCCAAATCGGACGAAACATATATATGGGAGCTATAGCTAAATCATAACCGATTTTCTTCAAATTCGGCAGTGTTGGTTCATGGATCAAGAAACTCTACCATTCTAAATTTCAAAATGATTGGATGTTAAATACAGCTTTTATAGGACTAAAGGGCCAAATCGGACGAAACATATATATGGGAGCTATAGCTAAATCTTAACCGATTTTCTTCAAATTCGGTAGTGTTGGTTCATGGATCAAGAAACTCTACCATTCTAAATTTCAAAATGATTGGATGTAAAATGCAGCTTTTATAGGACTAAAGGGCCAAATCGGACGAAACATATATATGGGAGCTATAGCTAAATCATAACCGATTTTCTTCAAATTCGGCAGTGTTGGTTCATGGATCAAGAAACTCTACCATTCTAAATTTCAAAATGATTGGATGTAAAATACAGCTTCTTCATGACTAAAGAGCAAAATCGGACGAAACATACATATGGGAACTATAGCTAAATCTTAACCAATTTTCTTCAAATTCGGCAATGTTGGTTCATGGATCAAGAAACTCTATCATTCTAAATTTCAAAACGATTGGATGTTCAATACAGCATTTATAGGACTAAATGGCCAAATCGGACGAAACATATATATGGGAGCTATAGCTAAATCTTAACCGATTTTCTTCAAATTCGGTAGTGTTGGTTCATGGATCAAGAAACTCTACCATTCTAAATTTCTAAATGATTGGATATAAAATACAGCTTCTACAGGACTAAAGAGCAAAATCGGACGAAACATATATATGGGAGCTATAGCTAAATCTTAACCGATTTTCTTCAAATTCGGCAATGTTGGTTCATGGATCAAGAAACTCTACCATTCTAAATTTCAAAACGGTTGATATATATGGGAGCTATATCTAAATCTGAACCGATTTCAACCAAATTCAATAGCGATCTTAACAGCCACGAAATGCTATAAACTGCAAAATTTCAGAACGATCGGAGTGAATTTGCGACCTGTAGTCAACGAACAACTTTACATGGACAGACGGACGGACGGACATCGTTAAATCGACTCAGCTAGTGATTCTGAGTCGATCGGTATACTTTAAGGTCTAGCTGTGTTATTTTCAGGTGTTACAAACATCTGCCGTGAAACAAACTTATAATACCACAGTGTGGTGTAGGGTATACAAAATTCGAAAAATTACATAGGAGTTTTTGTCGGCGCACCGACGAATAGCTAAAACTGTGGAACAAAATGAACTGTGTATACCAATGTTTTGTCAACGGATTCTGATATGGGTAGTAAAAAATGAATACACGTGTATCGGCGTTTTGCATGTTTATGTAGGGAGGTCATTTTAGAGGGGTGTCAATATTTCCCCACTTTTTACACCCTCCACCATAGGAAGGGGGGTTTTTTCATTTTTTCACTCCGTTTGTAACACCACTAAATATTGATCTGAGACCCCATAAAGTACTCGTATATATATGTATTATTAATCGTCGTAAAATTCTAAGACGATTAAGCCATGTCCGTCTATCCGTTCGTCCGTCTGTTGTAATCAGACTACAATCTATAATACTTGAGCTAGGTGGCTGAAATTTGGTACATATACTTCTTATATCCGCAGGTATGTTGGGATATCAAATGGGCAATATCGGTCCATTTTTAGATATAGCCCCCATATATGACATCTCCCCGATTTGACTTCTTAACGTCATAGAGACCACAAATGTGAACTGGTCGGGCTGGAAGTTGGTAACTGGAGTTTATACCCGGTATCCTTCACACGAGCTACAGTAGTCATAGGTCCATATTTGATATAACGCCACAAAAATCTCGAATTTCAATAAAATTTGGTATAATGAGTTTATTAGTACCCGTAATCATTCACGTGCGATCCATGGTGGGGGATATATAAGATTCGGCATGGCCGAACTTAACGCTTTTACTTGTTTTACATTCCTATGATGGCCGATTAGAAAACCATGTCATCCTTACATATTAGGTATAGCTTGTGTTCAGGAATATTTATAAGAATACTACGAGGAAAATTTTTATGGAACTTTTTATTTCCCCCCATAACGGTAATTTTTGGATCTATTTTAATAAATCTTAAAAAACACCCAAAAAATGGGGAGGGCGTGTATGAAATGTTCTACAAAAATGTTGGCTATAAAATTTAACCGTATGTGTCAGAACACACCAAAGCCCCAAACTTAATACAAACACCATCAAACAGTCAAACACTAGTCAAACTCCTTTTTAGTGGTATCGTTATTGGTTCGAACACCATGACGTATAAGTAATATAAAACATTCAATGTAGTGTCTTGAACAAGCCAAAGAAGATTTTTGTTGGCCTTAAGCTGTTTGATAGTTCTTGTTTTATTAGCATACACCACAGCCTCAACGTAACTTCAAAGAAAAAAACCCGTGGAGCCGGGAAATTGGCCGAACGCTGTGGCCAGTTAAAAACGCAAGTTCTGACTTTTGAAATAAAATTGAACAACCTTGGGTCTTTGTTCTGCGTTGAGTATTTCAAGTATTTCTATTCACTGGAATTAAAGTTATAAGACGTTCGGCGGTAACGCCGCCCTCTTTTCTAAAGATGATAGCGATTAATAAACTAGTACTATGTGTGGAATTGTGAAAGATTCTGGGTTGTAGTATATAAGTTATGTAGTATATAAGTACTCCTTCGAGTACCTCCCCCCCTTCGTGGGGGAGGCACTCGAAGGAGTGGACCAACATAGTCCATCTCTGACCTTAGCTTGAGATAGAAACAGATTTTGACACATACCAAATTTGAAGTCAATAGGTTAATCCTGTCGAAAGTTATAGTGCGCACCAACCAGACAGATAGACGGACAGTGTGAAGGACATTGATAAAATGACTTAAACTGGCCCAAAACGGATTTCCGCCAAATATTATTGGGGTCGCCTCTTAGGTCACTCCGTCTTTGTTTGACATCATCTGATATGTTCACAATAGGGGGTAAATTCTTTTTTTTTTTTAATTCTTTATTTCTACCAAAATTCTATAATTTCTTCATTTATTCATAGATTTTCTTAAAATTGGCATTGTTTTCTTCGTTAGGATGCTAGCTTTAAAATAAGGAACAAACGAATTTCTGACGATTTTTTTTCTATTTATTTAATTATTTCTAATTGTTTTTATGACACTTACTAAACTTTGGTTTCCACATGAATGTGTCATTACTAATATTTTGAGTCCTCCAAATTTCCTTTAATTCAACGTGTATCCCAGAATTATCGGGCATATACTTCAAAAAATATGGTCCAAATATTAAAGGCACCTTCCAAGAAAATTGAATTTTTTTTTTGCGTTTTGGACTCCATTTGTACCAGAAAATGTTGTGCACAGCCCATATTTATAAAATATATCATTTTTTAAAATAACCGATCTTATGGTATTTGGTTGCTATGATTAATTGCAAGAATTTGGTCGTTTGCTATTTTCCTGTTATCACTTTGATGCTAAATTGTAGTTTTGTCAAAAAACTTTTTAAATCTATTTTAGCAAAATTCGACACAGTAAAGGGTAATACTCTCTGGACAAAAGTAAAGTTTATAAAAAAGAGAAATAAGTATTATCATTTGCCAAAATGATAGATTAACTCTTGATATCTTCTATAACGCCAACTTCTGGATATTACACTGCAAACATAAATTAAATAAAATATTAAAATATATTGTTAAAGAAAATACTTAACCTGTAACCTAAGTGAGAAAAATATTAGAAAATCTTTAGATTTTCTCAAGATTGTGTAGGTAAATTTTTCATAATAATAATAAGACGAAAACGTTGGGTTTTGTATGTGTGTTGTGGTGTTTAATATATACGAGTATGTATATGTGTGTAGGTGGGGAAACCGAAATTTTGTAATTTCAGGAAATCGGAAAATAAGTGTGACTGTTGTCATGTTGAGTGTTGTGTTGGTTGTTGCAAAAATGTTTAAAGAAATATGTATTCATATTTAAAGATATTGAATAATTTTTCTATATATAGAATCAATTTTATGTTTTGTTTTTATAAGTATGTATAAGGAATAGAAAACAGCGTTACGATATCCATGCAAATTTTCCACATTTTCATAGCCATTAAAAAAATGTACAATTATCACAGGAAATCTCGTAAGAGGGGAAACGGAAATGAAAACATAAGGAGAAAATCAAATGAACTTAAAAAACCGGAAACAGTGTAAAGGCGAACTGCTCTGCAATTCAAATTGTTTCGAGAGAGAGAGAGTGAAGTGAGCATAGTTAGTTAGGTGTTGTGAGAGTGGAAGCTAGTGATTTTAGTGGTGGGTGGAGGTGTTGGTGGTGGCAGAGAAAGTGAGTTAATCCAAAAAAGAGAACGAGTGAGACAAAACAAGAGACAACATGATCAGGCAAGACAAAGGTAAATAGGATATAATTTCGTTTCATTTTTTTTACAAACAGCAACAACAAACAAAGTTTTGGCAACGCTTTTTCTAACTGGCTGTTGGCAACGCACACTCAAACACAAAGGAGAGCTTTCGGTCGTTGTGAGGAGTGAGTATGTGAGTGGGAGTGCAATGAGAGGTGAGAGGAAGACCGTAACACTGCTGTCCACTCATAGCCGGACACGTTATTATACACACACCAAAATTACATACACAAACAATAAACTAAATAAGGACACTTCAAAGGGGAAGGACAAGAAACAGAAGAGAACAGCAAGTGAAGGTGATAGGAGAATAAAAGAAAAAATATACAAAAACACACAATGACAATAAAAGAATGAAAAAAAAAAAATAAATAAATTTTGATTTCAAAAGGATTTTGGTGCCAGAACAATTTTTCACAAAGATAAACACACAAACGAATCGTAAAAGGTACACAAAATTTCATTCCACTTTTGTTTTTCATTTCTTTAGAGCAAATTTGTTAGTAAGATTTTTGTGACTTTTTCGGGGGGGTGCGAAACAAAAAAGTATCAAATAATAAATTCAAAAGTTAATTACACTAAAAACTGAACTGATATAAAAATTAAAATAAAAAAGAGAATCTTTACGTTCGTTGGTATTCTTACATTTGCATGAATTTGTAAATCCGCCGACGTCAGTGCATTGTGGACAACACCGCCGACAGAACCTGCGCCGCCGGCTACAGTGACACCGCCAGTTTGCTTTTTACCTGGATGAAGGACGGAGGTGGAGCGAGGACGAGGGCGAGGGACATCAACATCAACAATCAACATATGGGCACGCAGTCAACGTTCACAGCAAGGGAGCGAGAGAGACGTGGAGAGACCGTATTAGAGGTCGCGAGTGCAACAATGGCGAGAGCCACACACACACACGCAGAGAGAGGTAAGTGGTCCATTGGTTGATCAGTTTAGACATTATTTTGTTGGCAGAGCAGGGAGTGGTACACACACATATATACGCACACACACCCATACATACAAACACACATACAAGCCAATGAAAAACAAAGCCATATAAAATGTCAAAGTATTTCATTATTACATTGTCATCATTATCATCATCATCAATATAATCATCGTCGTCATCGTTATCATTGTCGTTGTTGTATGGAACAATTACAACAAAACATCAGCAATATTTGTTGCAGGACATCATCAGGTGGTGTTGGTGGTGGTTGTGGTTGGTAAAGGGGAGTAGTGGTTGGGGATAGGAGATGCACGTTTGTGTTTGTTTGAGGTAGGAGATTTACATATTTATATATATAAAAATGGAGAAATAAAAAATAAACAAAAAAATAAAATGGAGAAAAAATTCATTAGTAAATTTTGTTTTACAATCATTATGTTCGATTAATGGATGACAATTTGGTCGGTATTTTATAATCAAACAAAAAATAGATATACGAGTATTTAGTGTTTTAGTGGCTGTTGATTTGAAAGTTCCATTGAGGTCTAGTGTAAAGCGTATGTGGCTGTGGAATTTTGAGAGGGATCTTCTTGTTAACAAATAAGGAGAAATATAAACGATTTTTTCTTTTATTATTTTTTTTTTGAAACTGTGGAGAATTTGTAGGATTTTAATTTTTTTTGTTGGCGAAAAAAATTAAATCGAATATTGCTAGAAACGAGCTAAGATGAATATGAATGCAGAAAAATTCGAAGAAATGTTATTTAAACAAAGGAAATAGCCTTTTTTCTTATTTAAAGAAGTAACTTAAATTTAAAAATACTTATGATAACTTAGATAAGAGATTAAATATTATAATAAATTCATATAAATAAAATATATATTCCATTCCATATATATTCCATAAAATACCTATTTATGTAAGAAACCAACTATGTATTATTTGTGTAGAAATATTTAAGAGACTACTTAAAATTTAGTCTTAAATTTTCCTAAATAAGCCCCAGAATTCATGGAAATTTGGCAAACGTTTTGAACTACATATTAACGCTCAGACACATACATTTTTTTATAATTTTATTAAATTTCTTTCTGATATTTAGTATACCCTGCACCATAGGATTGGGGTAAACTAACTTTGTCATTGCGTTTGCAACACCTTAAAATATTCATCTGCGATCCTATAAATTACTAGCTGACCGCAGCAGACGTTGTCCTGCCCGTCCTGCCCGTCCTGTTTGTGATTTTTTGGTTTGCTATTCATTGATATTTCATTCAAAAATGCATACATTCCGAGTTTCAAGAAAAAAATGTAAATTGACCATATGTCCACTACAGCGACATCTACCGGTTAGAATCATACAAACAAACTATTATTAAATTTATATTTTAAATTTCAGTCAAATCGCTCTGGAAATGCGAATTTTGCAAATAACTTGACCACTCCGCAAGTTATCGCGGTGAAAATAACTCTAAAACACAAATGACCCCAAACTGAATATATTGTTCAATTTTCAGCCCATTCGTTTTTATGGTTTCGGAGATCATGCGTTACTAACAAACGTACAAAGGATATTACATATAAAGATATATCGATGACTTAATATAAAAAGTGGTATCTTGGTTTTTGGTCATAATTGAGTTCTCCGTTTATTTTGGTAGAATGCACTTTAGTTTTTTTTAATTTTCGGGGCCTGTAGTTGTAAATAGAGGATTTTTAGGTATTGGGTCAGAATATTTAATATCGACATATGTAGTTTATTTTTGGCTAAAATGTTTATAAGCATTAGTACAAAAGTTATGACCACTTGAAGTTATATAAAGGAGTTTCCAACAAGAGATGTTATTTTGGTATTCAAAGAAAAATGCCATTTTTTAGATAAATGATCGTATGTTTATTTCATAATAAAGAGGAAGGTATGCCGTTAATAATGAAGAACAACATGAGCCAAATGGCCACCACGACCCCGCTTACAGGACCATATCCTTTTCATGAAATTTTCCATAACCAAATCGCAAAGTGGCTGCCCTATGTCATCGATAGCCTCACGAATTCTATCTTTGAGGTCTTGAATCGACGCTGGGCTGTTGGCGTAGACCTTATCTTTCACGTGGCCCCAAAGGAAGAAGTCGCAAGGTGTTAAATCACAAGATCTCGGTGGCCAATTGTGATCACCTCTTTGAGAGGTGTTAAAAGTAAACGTTGTCCAGATCAATACCATCCAACTCCGACAAAAAAAAAATCATTAATCAGCTCTCGACAGCGTAATCCAATCACCGTAACTGTTGATCCAACCTCATTTTCGAAAAAGTAAGGTCCAATGACCCCGACGGACCATAAACCGCACCAAACAGTCACACGTTGAGGATGGAGAGGCTTCTCAACAATAACTCTTGGGTTTTCCGAGCCCAAGATGCGACAATTTTGCTTGTTGACGTAGCCACCGAAGTGGAAATGGGCCTCATAAGTCAAGATGATTTTGTATCTTTCACATCGTTTTTTGTTCGATCGTTGTTTGATCGTTTTGTATCGTTCCATGATCGTGTATCGTTCCATTTTTAGTAATGGCGTAGTTTCCACTTGTCAAATGTCAAAGAATAAACGCTTCAAAAGTAACAGCTATAGAAATACCAGGTGATTCAAAATAACACCTGTTGTTTGAAACCCCTGTATATTTATACTTTATTCCTAAAAAAATTACAAAAATCGGATTTTTTTTAATATGACTTCAAGTGGTCATAACTTTTGTACTATTGGGTATATTGAACCAATTTTTCGCCATATAGGAAATTTTATTGCCCATCCTGACATTTTGATACGGAAGAAATCGGTGCATATTGTGCTCCGATATTTACAAAATACTAACACACGGTAAGGGAAAAAATGAAAAAAATAAATTTTTAATTGCTGATATCTCGGTAATTAAACGAGATAATTCTGAGGTGTAAACAGTTTATTTGTAAACTTCAGTTAGTAGAACACAAAAACATTTTATAAATCGGCAGAGAAACACGAGTTACACGCGCTTGAACATTTTCTTCACTCGATGTGGCCAACGTTGAGGCCCTCTAGCTGCGCCACCCTGTCTGACATAGGGGGCCCAAATATAAAACTTAACTTCTTTAACACCTCTTCATCTACCATGCCAAGGTTGGTCGCAATCGGTTGTTTGGTTAAAAAACGGTCGAATTATTTCCCCTTTTTGAAATCGTACCACTGTGCAGTGTTTTGCAAAAACAGAAAATTGTCAGACTAGACTTGGTATTTCGTCCATAACTTACAAATATTGAGTCTCACAAAAATTGTTTACTGTCTGGATTTTTGAGAGTGCGACGAATATTCTGTGAAAATTTGAAGAAAATCGAGGAGGAGAAATTTTTTCTACAAAAATTTTTTCAAAATAAACTTTCTTAATTTTTTTTTAAAAAATCTTAAAAAAAATGTTTACAAAAAATGGCGCATTATATCCCTTTAAAACAAAGTAAACTCTGCAAAAATCGGTTCAGCGGATCGAGAGCAATTAAAAATTTCTTAAAACGAAAAAACTCATTTATTTAATATTTCCAAAAATTAAAATGCCCACAAAATTGTTTAAGAAAATGATAGCGAGATCTTATTTTACCTATTTGTACACGGAGGAAAATCGCCATTTTTGATATGTTTGAATTCAAAGAAAATATACTTGTAACCAAATTTTTTAAATATTATATATTTTTGAACAAATATATTTTATTTGAAAATCAAAAAAATTTGTTTCGAACGCATATATTAATATATTACAACAAAATATATTTGCGAACTGACTGTAACAAATAAAATATGTGTTTAGACACAAACAAAGATATTGTTTAAGAATTCATCCAAATACATTACATTTAAAAAAATATTTTAACTTTGCTGACTTTGTCAATTTTAAATTTTATTTTTTCCCAAATTTCGTGTTATACTCGTACTTTATAGTTAAAAATGTCGTAAGCAGCATTTTCTTTTGTTTTACAGCACTAATTTTTAATTTATAAATAGTCCAATTGTCAATCCATCAATGCTATTTTTCGTTACCAAAGATTATACGATTTAAATTTTAATAGAATTTTACAAACATATAAAATTTCAAAAAAATTTAACCTTTAATTTCCAAAAAAAACTAAATTAAGGCATCTATACATTGCCAAAATATTTAAATACAAATTAATCATTGTTTCGGAAATATTATTTTCATATAAAAAATATAAGGATGAAAACATAATTTTGTTTAGAACAACATCCTCCCAAACATATAATATTTGTGAGTGTCAAATATTATATATTTGGACTGTACCCTAAACATATGTATGTTTCCAGCAGAATATGTTTGGAACAATATACTACAGAAGCGATTTTTTTTCAGCGTGTAACTGCTTATAAACATTTTAGCCAAAAATAAACTACATAGGTCGATATTAAATATTCTGACCTATTGTAAAAACCCCATAAATATAGTCAAACAATTTCTTTGATTTTTATTCGGGTTTTCGTGACCCTATTAAGGAACAACAAAATCGAGATACGCCCTTTCTTAAGCCACCAATAAAGGGTCGAGCTATATTAAGCCACCAATAAAGGGTCGAGCTAAGTTGATCAAATTTGGTAGAAATAATTCTTATAAATAGTTGCAGTGCGTTTGGGATTGAAAATGGGACATATGGGTGAATATTTTGATATAGGTCCCCCTAGAGGTCGCTCCAAAATACGGAGTTTGAGCCATGGATACTACATTTTTAAAGCAATTTAGCTAAAAGTTGACAGTTTGGTTTCTATTTTGAAAAGAATTCATCACAGCAAAAATTTTACAAATCCGTTTATATTTTAATATAGTCACCCTATACATCGCTCCAAAATATACGAATTTAAGCCATAAATGCCACATTTTCTAAGCATTTTAACGGAATCTTTGCAGTTTGTATTTAATAAAGATAAGAATTTATCGCAGTACATTTGTTTTAAACCAGATCATATTTGATTTTTGTCTACCTATAGATGTCACTCCCAAAAAGGCGTATTTAAGCCATAAACAAGCCGTAACCCTCCATCATGGTTTCGGCTACAAATAAACTCATGTTACCAAATCTCAGCTCCATGCGTTGAAATTTGGGGAATTTGTTGCGTTAAGAAGTCAAATCTAGAGGCACTTTTGTTTGGCGGCCTTATCAATATATGGCGATCGTTGCTCTTGTGAACTGTTCTGGCTATAAATACATCCACAATACCAACTTTCAGACCGAAAAGTGGTAATTTAATGTCTCTGAGGAAAAATGGACCGAAAAATGGACCGAAAAATGGATCTATAAAAATGGACCGATATTGCCCATTTTCAATCACAAGTTTCCTGCAGCTTTAAAAAGTATCTGTACTAAATTTCAGTCATATATGTCAATTATACTATGCAACAAAAAAACAATTTTTTTGTGTCCGACACCTAAAAACCTTTTTTGCATAGAACAAAAAACAAAACAAAAAATGTTGTATGGTAAAGTTTTTTTTTAATTTTTTTTTCTAAAATTCAAATTTTCGCGTAATTAATCTTTATTATTTGGACCATATTTTTGAAGTTAAAAAGTTAAAGGTTAATTTTGCCCGGGACTATAGGTACTGTAAAGGCATTACACCCCACAAATAGATAGAAAGACCAATTTAGAAATAGAATTAAGGATTATCAACTGTGCGTATCCAAGCTGCTACAACATCAACAACTCCACAAAATCTTAAGTATTTGTATTGACTGGGATCAAAGTTATAAGACATTAACTTTTTGTGCAAAATGGTCAATTTATATGGAAGGTCCCAAAAGCGGCGTGACAACTTCGCCCATTTTTGACAAAGAAACTATTATGTGTGAAATTGTGAAATACTCATAGTTCACTCTTGCGGGTATCTGCTGCACAAGTGCTTAAAATATAGTGAAATATTGAATACCTTATAACATCTGTACTATGTAGCCGAATCTTCTGTAACTCAGCAGAATTTTCTGTATATACTGGCTCTAGTTCAGTTAAAAGTGGGTGTAATAACCACGCGCCTATTGAAACTTCCCTCACATGAGGACTAACTATTACCAAAATTTAATAGCTATTGATTTAAAGAGAAAGACCACTTGAAATTCGGTACAGCGCAATGTCTTAAGTACTCGATGTTCAGCTCAGATTGGAGTATTTCAATTTGTTTTCCCCATAACATCTGCAACAACTTAATAAAAGTTATCATAAGTATTTGCGACTAATTTTCCACGACTGATAAGGAATAAGCAAAAATTGTTTTTATATTGTTTATATATCCCACAAAAACTACCAAATTTCTTATCACTTTTCTCCAAAAGTGAGGGTATATTTTAGTCGGTTAACTCGACTAAACTGTTCTTACTTGTTTGGTCTTCAATTGCTACATTTCGAATGATAGGCCCCTTCTAGCAAATCTCATACATAAAAGAAAAGGTTTACCTTAGTTCATTATGTCATGGTTGAACTTATTATTATCATAAAATTTGCTAATTGGTTTATAGCTAAAGTTTTAATAAAAATCTAGTTTAAACTTGATAGTCATAAAATTTGATATTTGCCAAATATCTGAAGGTAAATAGAGTAGTACAGTTAAGTCAATTTACTGGACCAAAGTGTTCTTCCTAATTTCTGAAAACTGCATAAAATGTAACAGGAGGCTTTCATCAAGTACATACGAGTATATATGTACTTATATTTAAAAATATAACTTTGTGGAGAGTTAAAAATAATAAATTAAAATTGTACAACAGTGCGTATGAGCAACTATAATGTACCACCTACACAGACACCTATGCCCGGGAATATCCGCTCACATCCGTTCATACATATAGTATGCAGACGCTATCATCCGTACATACAAATGTATGCAACCATAACAACAAACACTACCGCAACACAATGACAAAAACACATTTTATTTAACATTACAAAAGTACTTCACTCGTTCACATTTATGAGGAGATAGACGAGCAAGCGTTGCACACACACATTTACTCAAACACTCACTCACTTGTCAAACTCTCTCGTCCATACACAAAAGTATGTTCGTACAATGGCAGTGGTATGAATAAAATAACAACAACACCAGCAATGACAACATAAAAACGCACATTGCAAAAGAAAAAAACAACAAGAAATATTTGAAATAAAGTGACACAATATTGTGATATAAATAACCTTATTTTATGGTGTGTGTGTGTGTATTCATATAAAATTGCAATCATATACGTATGTATATTGGAACTACAGGCAAACATAATATGTTTGCATATGAACAGAAATAAACATTAAGTCGCATTTCACAAATCAAATAATTTTTGGACATTTTCTTGTTTAAAATGAGACAGTAAATACATTAATATATACAGGGTTTTCCAATAAGAGTAAAATGATATCTTTGGAAAAAAACACACTTAGTGTTAAGGAAATTCAATAGTTTTTCATTTAATGTGAAGTACAATCGATACAATTAAGTTCTAAATAAAATGTCTGCTGGAACGAATTCGACGAACCCAATTTTCGAGCACTTTTTCCACTAAATCATGTCGTATGTCATGAATGGCACGTTCAATATTGACTTGTAAAGCTTGAAGAGAGTCTGGCTTATTTCGAAAGACCAATGACTTCAAATAACCCCACAAGAAATAGTGTAACGGTGTTAAATCACAACTTCTGAGAGGCCATTCAATATCACAATTTCTTGAAATAATCGAATCTCCAAACTTTTCTCGCAAAAATTCAATTGTTTCATTTGCTGTGTGGCACGTAGCCACAATCGGTCAATGGAAAAAAGATAGCTCTTAACAAGAGCTAAAATATTGCTCATGGGTGTCAAGGTCGTAGGTCGACTGGAAATTGCTTTTTTTTGATATAAAAAAAATGGGCGTAGCATCATTTTCAAATGTGAGCGGGAAATATATTTTTTCTCTAGCTCCTTAACAGGACGTCGGATCGGAAATCGGTCAATGGCAAAAAGATAGCTCTTAACGAGAGTTAAAATATTGATTATGGGTGTCAAGGTCGTAGGTCTACTGTAAAATGTTTTTTTATTTAAAAAAAATGGGCTTAGCGCACGAAAAGTTGCAATTGGAGAACGATTATCTATATATATAAAAATGAAACGGTCCATCTGTGTAATGGCATCACGTCAGAACGGCTGGAGCGATTTGGATGATTTTTTTTTTATTCGATTCTAAATTTTCACGAGATGGTTTATATAGAAAAAAAAATTAATTGGACAAAGGGGCGTGGTACCTCCCATACAAATCGCAGGTTAAAAATCCGATATTTCTGCTCCTATTATAGGTATAGTGCTGAAATTTTGTTTGTATGCATTTAATGGCAGATTATGTGAATTTTCCAAAAATGGGCGGAATCGGACCAATGGGCGTGGCCCCGCCCATATAAGCCAAATTTTGAAATTGAGATATTTTGCACTATTTGTTAGCGAGAGTGCTGGAATTTTGTGTATATGTAAACGGTGGCAGTCTACGTGATTGGTCCAAAAATGGGCGGGATCGGACCAATGGGCGTGGCCCCGCCCACATAGACAAAATTTTGATATCTTGCACAATTTGCTAGCGGGAGTGCTGCAATGTTGCGTATATGTATCTGGTGGCATTCTACGTAATTGGTGAAAAAATGGGCGGGACCGGACCAATGGGCGTGGCCCCGCCCATATAAGCCAAATTTTGAAATTGAGATATTTTGCACAATTTGTTAGCGAGAGTGCTGGAATTTTGTGTATATGTAAACGGTGGCAGTCTACGTGATTGATCCAAAAACGGGCGGGATCGAACCAATGGGCGTGGCACCGCCCATTGAAGCCAAATTTAAAAAATGTGATATCTTGCACAATTTCTTAGCGAGAGACCTGGAATTTTGTGTATATATATCCGTTGGCGATCTACGTGATTGGTCCAAAAATGGGAGGGTTCGGACCAATAGGCGTGGCCCCGCCCACAATGACCAAATTTTGAAATTTTTATATCTTGCACAATTTGCTATCGGGAGTGCTGCAATGTTGTGTATATGTATCTGGTGGCATTCTACGTAATTGGTCAGAAAATGGGCGGGATCGGACCAATGGGCGTGGCCCCGCCCTTATAAGCCAAATTTTGAAATTGATATAACTTGCACAATTTTTTATCTAGAGCAGCGTTACCGTTTTGGTCATTTCCGACCAAATTTGGTTGGATAAAATAAAAATTTGTCTTTCTGGTCGGATGGTCGGACCAACTCAATTTTGGTCGGTTTTATTCTCGAATATTTAAGTTGTAGTATAATACAGAATAATTTGACGATTAATACATATAGAAGTAAATTAATGCAAGTTAAACATTTTCACCGCTGGAAATACCTCGAAATGTCGATTGTGAATGCCAATATTTTTCTTAATCGCTGCAAGCAGTATCGACCTGTTGATTGAAATTGTAGACAAATACATTGTAACATTTTTATATTTAAAAATAATAATTTAGGCGTGACAAAGGAAATTTCGTTAACAGGAAATATGGTTTCTACTTGTCTAAATTATCGATGCTGGGGAAAGAATTATTTCTTTCACTTCTGTTCTGTATCCGAGAATAGATTGAAGCTGAAATTTTGGCTTATAAATCTCACCATAATTGCGGAATTTTGGCATTTGTGTTCAAAGAAACATATTTAGAAACTGGGTTCAGAGCGGAAAATTCCAATTCATTGACAATGTTAAAATCCTGCAATTAACAAAAGTCCGTACTATTGTGTTTTAGAACTCACAGGCTTTAAACTTAACATTTTATAAATATGGCATGCTATGAACAATATTTCAGATTTTTATCCTTTCTTGAAAAATTTGGTTATTTGTCACAAAACTTCAGCGTATTCTTTCTTTTTAGGCGTCTAACATAAATTAAGAAAAACTCAATTCAAATTCTGAAAGATATGTTAAAATGTGAATGGAAAGTTTTATAAAAAAAACGTTGAAATAAACATGAGGCGATTTACTCACTCTGCATTAATAACAAAAATGTGGAAACAGAAAGAAAATATTTTCATAAGTTTATTTTTATTCGACCTTTTTAATATTCAAATTGTGTTAAGTAATAGTCAAGCTCGAGGTCAGTTTTTTAATTAGAATATAATTTTTTATTCAAATTTAAATTTATTTTTCCGATATTTCGCAATTTCCTTGAATTGCTAAATCAGGGATGTTTTACAATTATTACCACTTCAGCGTTTTCATTGTTTTCAGGCATCTATTTGTTTTAAGGCGTCTAGTTGTATTGAAAGTTTACCAAAAAAAAAAAGAATAGTTAGGCTTTTGTCAGATTTACTGCACACTCTATATCTATATGGGAATGCATTGATAACAAAATGTGCAAACAAGCACAAATGAAATATTTAGAAAATTTAAATGCAGAATTCCTTTTTAATTATAAAATATTTTCGAATTTATAAATTTATTTGTTGCCACATTGGGACGAAGAGGTAACGAAAAAGACTATATTGAAACTTGGGAATTTGGCTAAGATAATTAGTCTTAAACTACAAAAAAATATCGAATAGCAACGATTTTACTGACTGAGGATATACTAAGATTTAGCCATGTTCCTATCATTTAAACGAGCAATTTAATATATTTTTCCTATTATAACATTGAATGCGATCCATGATGTTGGGAATATACGATTCTGACGGGCCATATTTTTACTTGTTTTAAAATACTTTTCAGTATTTTTATATCTTGTTTACATATGTTTTTATTTTCTATTATAACTAGCATATTTTTTATGTTAATTAACTTTTCCAAACATTCCAACTTTCATCAAAATCTAAAAATGTTGTCTCCAAACTTTACAAGATACCAACTATTTTAATTTTATAAATTTGGTCGGTTAAAACGGATTTTGGTCGGTTTTAGGGAAAATTTTGGTCGGAAAAAATGTTTTCCAGTGGCAACACTGATCTAGAGTGCTGTCATGTTGTAGATATGTATCTGGTGACAGTCCACGTGATTGGTCCAAAAATTGGCGGGATCTGACCAATGGGCGGGCCACCGCCCATATAAGCCAAATTTTGAAATTGAATTATCTTGCTCATTTTGTTAGCGAGAGTGTTGAAATTTTGCGTATATGTATCTGGTAGCAGTCTACGTGATTGGCTTTCAAATGGGCGGAATAGGACCAGTGGGCGTTGCCCAGCCCATATTTTGATATATCTTGCAAGTATTATATAGGAAATACATGAACAAAAATGCTCGGTATGCGATAATTACAGCTGCTCACTCCAATACAATCGCAATATGATAATGTGATGCAATATCAAAGAAACAAGACAATTTGGAAATTTTATAAGTATACATTTCTATTTTCTGGACTTTCCACTGAATTCGGTATTTTTTCATTCAGTGAATTTATTACTAATACCAGTAAGGAAAGGCAGAAAGTCGGGCGGGGCCGACTATATAATACCCTACACCTCCCTAACAATGCGATAAGGGTCATTGCGATAATAATTTGGAATAATTGGTAAATGTATTTTGAACCGATAATCGCAAAATTAGGCAATATTCGTTCCTAAATTGAGAAAAATCTTTCTGGAGAATTTTGTAATGATCGGAAGTAAAGTACAACTTCTATAGCGCTTTGTAACCAAATCTGGAGGAACATATATATGGAGGTTATATATAAATCTGAATCGATTTTCCTAGAATACTCATTCATGTAAAATAGAAACCTGTTTCTGTCCTGATATCCTGATCGGATATAAAACACAGTCTCTACAGCGCTTACATGTCAAATTGGGGGTAACATATATATATGGGGGCTATATCTAAATCTGAACTGATTTTCTCCGAATTTTGCGGCATTCCTTCATGTAATAAGAAACCTCTTTCTGCCGAATTTCTTACTGATCGGATATAAAATACAGTTTCTACAGCGCTTGAATTTCAAATCGGGGGTAACATATATATGGGGACTATATCTAAATCTGAACCGATTTTCTCCGAATTTGGCAGTATTCCTTCATGTAATAACAAACCTCTTTCTGCCGAATTTCGTACTGATCGGATATAAAATACAGTTTCTACAGCGCGAATTTTGACATGGGCAGCGAAGCGCACCGGGCTCAGCTAGTTTTGATAATAAAACTGAATAATTTGTGTAAAATGGTCCATATGTGGGGGGTACCAAAAGGGATGTGCCAATAACGCCCATTTTTCTCTGGACTCTAGGTACTATAAAAGCATTGCACTGTACGAAACTTCAAGTATTTGTATGCACTGTTATTAAAGTTATAAGCTGGTAACTTTTGGTACAAAATGTTCCATTTGTGTGGGAGGTACCAAAAGGAGCTTGGCAACAATGCCCATTTTTCCCTGTGTTGTAGTTACTATAGCCCCATTACACTGTACAACATTTCAGGTCTTTGTATGTACTGGTAATAAAGTTATAAGCTGGTCAGTTTTGGTACAAGATGGTCCATTTGTGTGGGAGGTACCAAAAGGAGCGTGGCAATAATGCACATTTTCACTGGATTGTAGGTACTATTAAGCCATTACATTGGGCAAAATTTCAGGGCTTTGTATGCACTTTTTATAAAGTTATATGCTATTAACTTTTGGTTCAAAATTATCAAAAGGGGCGTACATCTTTGCCCATTTTTCTCGAGGTAATAGTGACTAATAAACTAATACTATGTGTAGAATTTCAGAGGATTCAAATAAGTAGTATAGAAGTTATTAAATAATCAATATTTCACTAAATGTTAACCGTTTGTGGGGGAGGTACTAGAAGGAGTGGACCAAAATGGCCCATCTCCAAACTTAGCCGGAGATACACAAAAATATTACCACATACCAAATTTGAAGTCAATCGGTTACTCCTTTCGAGAGTTATCGTGCGCACCAGCCAGCAGACGGACAGACAGACGGACGGACCGACGGACATTGCTCATTCGACTTAAAATGACCCAAAACTAATATCCGCCGAACATACTTAGGGTCTTAGATCATTCCTTCGATGTGTTACACTTTGGCTCGTAGCAAATGATATATACCCTTCTCTCTAAGGTGAGGGATTAAATATCATTCTTCTGCTGTCAATTTTTTCTAAGAAATTCAACTTTTAATTACCGTGTCGCCTATCCTGGCCCACCCATTTTTGTGAACTTATTATAATTAACTTCATTAAACTACAAACCAAATTCCTTTTATTAAAGATCAATTGTTTCCGAGATGTAACTTTTAAAATAATGCCCCGCTCGCTATTACAATACCATCCATTTTATATAACTTCTTTTTATTCTAACGTCACTAACTTATATTCGTTTTTCTACGTTTTAAGATCAATACTTTGTAATTTATTCCATTTTTAGGTAATGCCACTTCCACTTTAGCCCCTCACAAACCCTATAGAAGTATCAAGCAGCATTCAAATAAATGAAAATTGTTTCTCTAATATTTGCGCCATGCTTTTAGAAAGAAACTGTATGCGAAGATTTTGAGATAAAATAACAGCTCTTCTCATTTTAAAGAAAGTGACTTAGTCATTTTTGGCAACCCATACATCCGCATTCGCATAAACTGTTTACCCATGTGCCTGTTAAGTACCCATTACAGCGCTCATACGCACATGCACACACATATACACACACACTCAAAAACACATTTATAGTGTCATTAAGCATTTGCTCACTGACACACTTACGCATTCATAAATTTATTTTGCTCTCTATTTATTACATTCTCATACACTTGTACAAATACACACACACACACACACAGAGATAACTTGCTACACTTACTATGCAAGTGTAAATGGGGGAAAAGGAAGAACACACAAAAAAAACGATGGAATAAAACAAAGTGGGCCATAATTTAAATTCATTAAACAGGACATTGTTATTTTTGACACCGCAGACGTACGAGTAAATAACAAACACAAACACAAAAGAAAAAGAAAAATACTAAAATGTGGCATAAATTTAAATCGACCGCATTATGTTGACAACCGCATGATCATGAAGTGCTTTGTTTGTTTCTACTCCGATGGGAGATGCAATGTTCGGTTTTCGTTGAAGAACAAAAGGCAAATGCAGTGGAAATGCTAAAAAAAAAAATAAAGTGCGAAGTGCCTTAAAAAATCTTAAAATTGATGGATATTGCTGTCCCAATTTTCTTAATATAATTAATTTTAAAAAGATCAAATCTAAAACAATTGAATTTTAATTTAACGATGAACTTTTCTAAAAGAAAAGTCATCAACGATGAACTTTTCTATATGAAAAGTCATCAACGATGAACTTTTCTATATGAAAAGTCTTCAACGATGAACTTTTCTAGAAGAAAAGTCATCAAGGATGAACTTTGCTATATGAAAATTCATCAACGATAAAATTTTCTATAAGATAAGTTATCAACGATGACATTTTCTTTAAGAAAAGTCATCAACGATGACATTTTCTATAAGAAAAGTCATCAACGATGACATTTTCTTTAAGAAAAGTCATCAACGATGAACTTTTCTATATGAAAAGTTATCATCGATGAACTTTTCTATATGAAAAGTCATCAACGATGAACTTTTCTGTAAGAAAAGTCATCATCGATGAACTTTTCTAGAAGAAAAGTTATCAACGATGAACTTTTCTAGAAGAAAACTCATCAACGATGAATTTTCTAGAAGAAAAGTCATCAGCGATGAACTTTTCTAGAAGAAAAGTCATCAATGATGAACTTTTCTAGAAGAAAAGTCATCAACGATGAACTTTTCTAGAAGAAAAGTCATCAACGATGAACTTTTCTAGAAGAATAGTCATCAACGATGAACTTTTATAGAATAAAAGGCATCAACAATGAACTTCTCTATTAGAAAAGTCATCAACGATGAACTTTTCTAGAAGAAAAGTCATCAACGATGAACTTTTCTAGAAGAAAAGTCATCAACGATGAACTTTTCTAGAAGAAAAGTCATCAACGATGAACTCTTCTAGAAGAAAAGTCATCAACGATGAACTTTTCTAGAAGAAAAGTCATCAACGATGAACTTTTCTAGAAGAAAAGTCATCAACGATGAACTTTTCTAGAAGAAAAGTCATCAACGATGAACTTTTCTAGAAGAAAAGTCATCAACGATGAACTTTTCTAGAAGAAAAGTCATCAACGATGAACTTTTCTAGAAGAAAAGTCATCAACGATGAACTTTTCTAGAAGAAAAGTCATCAACGATGAACTTTTCTAGAAGAAAAGTCATCAACGATGAACTTTTCTAGAAGAAAAGTCATCAACGATGAACTTCTCTAGAAGAAAAGTCATCAACGATGAACTTTTCTAGAAGAAAAGTCATCAACGATGAACTTTTCTACAAGAAAAGTCATCAACGATCAACTTTTCTAGAAGAAAAGTCATCAACGATCAACTTTTCTAGAAGAAAAGTCTTCAACGATGAACTTTTCTAGAAGAAAAGTCATCAACGATGAACTTTTCTAGAAGAAAAGTCATCAACGATGAACTTTTCTAGAGCAAAAGTCATCAACGATGAACTCTTTTAGAAGAAAAGTCATCAACGATAAACTTTTCTAGAAGAAAAGTCATCAACGATGAACTTTTATAGAAGAAAAGTCATCAACGATGATCTTTTCTAGAAGAAAAGTCATCAACGATGATCTTTTCTAGAAGAAAAGTCATCAACGATGATCTTTTCTAGAAGAAAAGTCATCAACTATGATCTTTTTTAGAAGAAAAGTCATCAACAATGAACTTTTCTATAACAAAAGTCATCAACGATGAACTTTTCTACAAGAAAAGTCATCAACGATCAACTTTTCTAGAAGAAAAGTCATCAACGATGAACCTTTCTATAAGAAAAGTCATCAACGATGAACCTTTCTAAAAGAAAAGTCATCAACGATGAACTTTTCGATGTGAAAGGTCATTAAGGATGGACTTATCGATAAGAAAAGTCATCAACGATGAACATTTCTATCAACGATCCTAGTGTGAATGATTTTATTTGATTGTATAAGTATTTATTGATATTATTCAAAATTTGTACTTAGAGTGTGGGAGGAAAATATATTTCTACATACAAAAATTTAAGACAATCGGTCAGTCCTTTCGAGAATCATTCTGGGCATTAGCAAGGCAAACGGACGGACTGCCATAGGTCCTATGACACTATAGATACTATTTAAATAATGTTGTAAATGTTGCAAAATGTAAGACCCTTACAATCTATACAATTCGCGTAAATTATTTTTACTGATATAAACTACAATAAAAGTTTATAATATGAAAGCTTTCTTATATTTAATATTATGTGTTTTTAACAATAAACACATTTGGTTTTTCACCATAAATCTTAGAATAACAAACAAATTATGCTATAGTCTCCATTTTAGGCCATATTTGGTTACTGTTGTTATTTAAACATATTTTCCCATCAGTCCCCAAAGTTGGTAACATCAACTCAACTTTTTCTTATAGTTTTTCTCTTTATCGTCAAGCAAAAGAAGCAAATCGAATTTAAATTTATATATATTCAGTTACTATTTTCAATTTAATTGTTGCCACTTAAATGCCTTCGCATGCCATTCAAATACGCACACACTCTCACATATACATATATAAAACACTATCGCACAATCATTCTTTACTTTCTATTCTTTTGTGAAATGTGTGTCACTGCCAACACTATAACATCAGAAGAGCAGCAACAACAGAAACAACAACTACTAACAAAAAAAACGTGTAAAGAGAACAAAGGCACAGAACTGCGAACCTAAGGCTTTTGACAATCAAATACAAAAACAAAGAAAAACAAACCGAGAAAGATATACACGCGTGACGCACAATATGTGTGTAACTAACTACGACATTGGACAACAATGGAGAGTATTTTAAATTTGCTGTATCGTTGGTAACAATTTCGATTTTTGAAATTTTTCAAATATTCCGCAATGTAATAAGTAAAGCACAATTGTGAATTTGTAGAAACATTTTAAATATTTTAGTGGTTAAAGGTTTTCTATAACTGTGGGATTTATTATAATTTTTGTTACAGATATATTTGCTGAAAATAGCTAAAGGATTGTTATCGCCTTATGAGGTCGAATTCTTTATAGAAATTATAAAAAAAATATTTTTACAAAAAATGTCTTACTCATTGTAAAACTATAATTATTTTAAGATCGAAAAAAAGTTGAAGCGAACATCCCGCTACGTTTAAAGACTATTCATGGACAATTTTAGAACAACAATAATTTTTTGATTAATGCACCTTACATACGGCCCATGTAGGCTTTATTTTCAGTGCTGTTTTTTGGTAACCTATCGAAACAAACCGCATACCGTTGTACTTGTTTCGTCAGTGGCTTAACTTTTCCCTCAATATTTCCCCTTTTGCACATTCTTATGATGAATCGGCATAGGAAGCCGTGTGATCCTTACATTTAACGTTTAGGATATCTTCAGCAATATTACTTAGAACATAATGGGGAACATCATCAACGATGAAATTTCTTATAGCAAAGTTTATCGTTGATGACTTTTCTTATAGAAAAGTTCATCGTTGATGACTTTTCTAATAGAAAAGTTCATCGTTGATGACTTTTCTTAAAGAAAAGTTCATCGTTGATGACTTTTCTTAAAGAAAAGTTCATCGTTGATGACTTTTCTTAAAGAAAAGTTCATCGTTGATGACTTTTCTTATAGAAAAGTACATCATTGATGACTTTTCTTACAGAAAAGTACATCATTGATGACTTTTCTTACAGAAAAGTACATCATTGATGACTTTTCTTACAGAAAAGTACATCATTGATGACTTTTCTTATAGAAAAGTTCATCCTTGATGACTTTTCTTACAGAAAAGTACATCATTGATGACTTTTCTTATAGAAAAGTTCATCAAGGACTTTTCTTATAGAAAATTTCACCGTTGACGACTTTTTTACATAACAGTTCATCGTTAATGACTTTTCTTATAGAAAAGTTCATCGTTAATGACTTTTCTTATAGAAAAGTTCATCGTTGATGACTTTTCTTATAGAAAAGTTCATCGTTGATGACTTTTCTTATAGAAAAGTTCATCGTTGATGACTTTTCTTATAGAAAAGTTCATTGTTGATGACTTTTCTTATAGAAAAGTTCATCGTTGATGACTTTTCTTATAGAAAAGTTCATCGTTGATGACTTTTCTTATAAAAAAGTTCATCGTTGATGACTTTTCTTATAGAAAAGTTCATCGTTGATGACTTTTCTTATAGAAAAGTTCATCGTTGATGACTTTTCTTATAGAAAAGTTCATCGTTGATGACTTTGCTTATAGAAAAGTTCATCGTTGATGACTTTGCTTATAGAAAAGTTCATCGTTGATGAATTTTCTTATAGAAAAGTTCATCGTTGATGACTTTTCTTATAGAAAAGTTCATCGTTGATGACTTTTCTTATAGAAAAGTTCATCGTTGATGACTTTTCTTATAGAAAAGTTCATCGTTGATGACTTTACTTATAGAAAAGTTCATCGTTGATGACATTTCTTATAGAAAAGTTCATCGTTGACGACTTTTCTTATAGAAAAGTTCATCGTTGATGACTTTGCTTATAGAAAAGTTCATCGTTGATGACTTTGCTTATAGAAAAGTTCATCGTTGATGACTTTTCTTATAGAAAATTCATCGCTGATGACTTTTCTTATAGAAAACTTCATCGCTGATGACTTTTCTTACAGAAAAGTTCATCGCTGAAGACTTTTCTTATAGAAAAGTTCATCGTTGATGACTTTTCTTATAGAAAAGTTCATCGTTGATGACTTTTCTTATAGAAAAGTTCATCGCTGATGACTTTTCTTATAGAAAAGTTTATCATTGATGACTTTTCTTATAGAAAAGTTCATCATTGATGACTTTTCTTATAGAAAAGTTCATCATTGATGACTTTTCTTATAGAAAAGTTCATCATTGATGACTTTTCTTATAGAAAAGTTCATCACTGATGACTTTTCTTATAGAAAAGTTCATCACTGATGACTTTTCTTATAGAAAAGTTCATCATTGATGACTTTTCTTATAGAAAAGTTCATCATTGATGACTTTTCTTATAGAACAATTCATCGTGGATGACTTTTCTTATAGAAAAGTTCATCGTATATAATTCATATTTATATATAATTCTCATATATATGTTCATTCCGATTATACGACTACGAGTATGATGTAGAAAATCTAAATTTTCTAAAAGATTTTATAAAATTAAAAAAAATGGTTTCTTGATCCATTGGCGGATAGAAATAGTTTTAGGGCAATCGTTTTAGATTAGGTCTGCTATATGGGTGCTTATTCTACCCTTTCAGGTTGGCGGGTATCATATAGTGTTCTCGCCTGACTTTAGCCTTGGTTTTCTAGTTTTATTTGATATTCGATTTATCTGAAAGTTTGTATATTCGTATGTCACTCTAATGCACAGATGATTTCAATTTAGTTTACCTGCATTTTCCTGTAATCGACTATATTTAAAAAAGGGTTTTTACAATTCGACTCGAACGAATTTTTCGAACATTTAATTTCCCATTGACGTTGTGGCTGCTCAGGTTTGTTTTTCTTTTCTTTTATATAAAATATTTGATTTTCCAAGTTCGGTTTGGTTTTCTTTTCTGTTTCTCGTTGATTTTTACCTTCAAAGCACACATAGGGTCACACGCCGCAGACAGGCCCCAAAAAAAGTGACATGTAACCTAACATTACAAAATAGCTCAGAAATAGAAATGGATTTTTTCTTCTAAACAAAAAAAGTGGCTTAGGCAACTACCCATGGCACAGTTTTCGATTTCATTCTGCGTTTGTCGCTGTTCCAGTTGATTTTGGCCACGTTAGGAAAAAAAAATGGAAGAACTACCAAAGAAGAAACTGTGAAACCGAAGCAGACCGTCCAAAAAAAGCCAAAGCCAACAAATAAACAAATTTCGAAATTTCACCAAAACGAACCCCGCCAAATGCACGAGCGCACAAAGCACGAACTGCGACAAAGAGAATAAATAAACCACAAGATAAAGTCAAATAAAAAAACATCATCAACCATAAAAACAACAACAACGGTAAGAGTGAAGGGAAAAATTGGAAAAACGCTGAACTGAAATGTGGTAAACCACAAACAAAAGGCCAAGATAAATACTTTGTCAGTAAATGAAGGAGACGAAGGACAGCAAAAAAAAAACGAAAATGTAATGGAAAATTTGCAATCATTATCTTTGTGTTGTTGTTGCTGTTGCTGCCGCTTTTCAAACGGAAATGTAATCACATATTTTCGGGGAAAAAGCGTGTCTATGTCATGATGATATGCAGACATTTTGTGCTCCCCCAAAACCTTTCATTGATCTGACATACAATATTGGGATTTCAACTGGATGACGTACAATGGGACCGATTGCCAGAAAAGTGACAATAGTAGCAAAACTTTTTATCAACTTTTATATTCCTTTAATTGCTTAAAAATATATAAAAATTTGTTATAAATTCTGGAAATTTTGATGGCAATTGTACGTTTAAGTATTTGGCAATTTAATAATTCAGGTTTTTCTTATAAAATGGGGTGTGAAACAAATCATTTCATTTTATAATATATTTGCAAATTCTCGAAAAAGCGCAAAATCATTTACTATACTAATCATTTTTTCTATACGTTAAATGTTAAGTAGTGAAAAGGGCACTAAATTAAGCCAGGTCGAATCATAAATACCGAAGTGAATAATCTAGACTAAATAAAAAAAAAATATATAGACCAACAATGAACAACAACAACAAAAAATTGGAAATTATATTAAGTATTATTGTACGCGATCAAATTGCTTAATATCAGCTCAAACGGTTAAAATTACCGGTTTCACGTCGCATAGGTCCTTCATTTAGGGGATATATCAAAACTTTGACCAACAGAAACGCTATTATTGGTGAATGGATTTCGACAAAATAATTTTGTTGAAATTTGTAAATTTTATGGCGCATAAAAGTATTTTTTCGGAAATATATTACTATTTTTTGTGAATGTAATATTTAAAATATTTCAATTAGCAATTTCTTAAATTGTTTAGGGTTTTATTAAATTCAAAACAATATTTTTCTTTATTTCCCATGAATCTGCCCTTTTATATTTGCTATTTAATTTGACTACTACTAAGTCCCGCACTAGAAAAGTTCAACGAAATATTTTTTATTCAAAATGTCAGAAAAATTTCAATTTTATAGAAAAGTGCGTCCAATTGCACTTTCCCTAAATTAATATTTTCATAAAACTAAAATTTTTAAGGAATTTTCTAGATAAATGCAGATTTGAATGAATATCCAAACAAAAAATCAATTTCAAGAAAAAAAATTTAATCATGACATTTTCTAGAAAATTAAAAATTTTTAATTAACGAAAATTGTTATCGAAAATTTTTATGCAAATTTCAAATAATAATTAATATTAATTTTAATATTTGAACATTTTTTCCAAAAACATAAATTATTGCGAAATTTTCTAGAAAAAAATCAATTTTGAAGAAATTTATAGCTAAATTCAATTTTGACGCAATTCTATTAGATTTTGCTGAAACTAAATTTGCATAAATTTGAAATTTGATTAAATTAAATTGTAGGGAGAGAGAATTTGGATTTATTATAATTGGATAATTATAATTTCTAGAAAACGTCATTATAATAAATTTTTTCTACAAAAGTTCTTGAAATTGATTTTTTTCAAAATTGAATTTTTCTTTAAAATATCTTCAAAATTGTAATTTTCTAGAAAGTTTCGCAAAATTTATTTTTTTTTTGAACAATTTGTCAAAAATATTAAATGAAAGTTTATTTCATTGAAATTTAGTTTTTTATCAGAATAAAATATTTCTGAAAATTTTCGCTAAAATAACATATTTCTAGAAAATCTCTTCGATAACTATGTTTTCATGAAAATTTCCTCGAAATTTAATTTACTAGAAAACTTCTTTGAAAAAAAAATTCTGAAAATATTTAATTTTGAGAAAATTTTATCGAAATTAGAATTTGTAAAAGAAATAAATTTTTGCGAAGTTTTCTAGAAAAATGCAATTTTGAAGAAATTTATAGCAAAATTCAATTTTGACGAAATTGTTTCTAAGATATCAGTTTTGACTACATTTTCTGTAAAAACTTGAATTCTTTTAGATTTTGCTGAACTTAAGTTTATAATAAATAAGCAATTTTGTTGCAAATATTAATTTGCTGAAACTAACTTTGCATAAATTTGAAAATTTTATGGAATTTGCAAGAAAATATTAATTTAGGGAGAGAGCAATTGGATAAAATTTTCGTTAAATAAAAATTTATAATTTTCTAGAAAATGTCGTCGAAATTAAATTTTTCTGCAAGATTTTGTTCAAATAAATTTTTTGGAAAAAAAAACTGCGTTTCTGTAGAAAATTTTGCTAAAATTTCATGTCTCCTGTTCAAAATTTCTTGAAATTAAATTTTTTTTTGGAAATTTTGTTGCAAAAATCAATTTCGAAAAAAAATTATATAAAATACAATTTTGAAGAACTTTTTTGGACACATTTTCCAGAAAGATTTAATTTTGATATAGTTTTCAAAGAAAACTTTTCTATAAAATTTAAAAAAAAATAAATTTTGATAACTTTTCCAGAAAAAAAATTTTGAAGATTTTTTTGTAGAAAAAATAAATTTTGAATTGACCTTCTCATGTCATCTTTAGAAATTTTCAATAGCCAAAACCTCGTAAAAATTACCAATTAAAATATTTAAAATAGTAATATAATATTTCGAAAAAAATTTTAATATTTTTTCTCGATCTTTAATCCGTTCATTGGACCTTAATCCACTCATCGACAAAATTTCCAACAAAGTTTCCAAGAAAAAATTTTATTTCAAGAAATTTTTTAGAGACACGAAATTTTAGCAACATTTCCCAAAGAAATGCAATTTAAAAGTTTTTCTAGAAAACTTAAAATTTGCAAAAATTTAACGAATTTTTTGTTAAAAAAATTATTCCTGCATTTTTTAGAAAATTTGATTTCAGCTTTTTTTTAGAAAAATCGAAAAAATTTCTAAAACAATCAATTTCAAGAATTTTTTTTATATTTAAATAAAAAATTTGGAATAAATTTTACTATTTTTACTCGATTTTTAATCCGTTTATTGGTCCATAATCCATTCATCGACTTTTGGAATTTCAACAAAATTTTTCAAGAACAAATTTAAATTCAATAAATTGTGTAGACTAGCGAAATTTTAGCAAAATTTTCTACAGAAATGCAATTTTATATTTTTGTAGAAAAATTCAATTTTGCAAAAAAAGCAAAATTTAACAAGTTTTCTCTTTAATTAATTACAGTATTTTTTCAGAAAATTTGATTTCAACATTTTTTTTAGAAAAATACGAATAAATGCGCTCGCAGAAATGTAATTGTAATGACAAAAATTTAAATTCAGCGAGAAATGCAATTTTAGCGAAATTAAAAAGATGCATTTCCAACGAAATGTTGCATATTGAAGAAATATTTTAAGAAAACTTACTATTTTAAAAATATTTTATTTGGGAAGGGGGAAGATTTTTCATACCTATGCGGGGAACCTGGTTCAAATGTTTAAAAAAAATTTCATAGAAATTTCAATTTTATAGAAAATCGGATCCAAATGCACTGTCCCTAAATTTCATTAAAATTACATACATGTTGCAAATTTAGATTCAAGAATATCTAATAAAATTCGAATGTTTACAAAAAGTTTTGTCAAATTTGGTATTTTAGAAAAAATATTATCGAAATCGCATTTTCAATAAAATTTCTTCAGATTAATTTTTCTAGAAATTTTCATTATAATTGATTTTTTTTTATTGAAAATTTTGTCGAAAATAAATTTTTATTGAAAACTTAGTTTTTTGTAGAAAACTATACCAAAAATTAAGTTTTCTGGAAAATTTCGCTGACATTTGCTTTTTTCTTTAAAATGCCTTCGGAACTGAAGAAATTTTTAAAAAAATTTTTTTGTAAACTTTTTTTAAGCAAAAAGCAAGTTTTAAAAAAATATAATTTCAAGAAATTTTGGAGAGATATGAAATTTTAACAACATTTTTGAGAGAATGCTATTCAATAATTTTTCTAGAAAAATTCAATTTCAACAAAATTTTGCAAAAATTTTAACCAAATTTTTGGGAGAAACGCAATTCAATGATTCCTCTACAAAAATGCAATTTTAACAAAATTTTGCAGCAAAAACTATTTTGAAGAAATTTAAAAAACAAAAATTTCAATAAATGTTTTTAGAAAAATTTAATTTAACAATTTTTTTTTAGAAAAATACAAATGGTAGAATCTTTAAGAAAAATCATTTCAAGAAATTTTTTGGAGATATGAAATTTTAACAAAATTTTTGAGAGAATTGCAATTCAATGACTCTTCTAGAAAAATGCAATTTCCAAAAAATTTTGCAGAAAAATTTCTACGAAATTATGTAGAAAATATTTGATTTCAATTGCACTTTCCCTAAAACAATATTTTCCTGCAAATTGCATCAAAATTACATACTAATTCCAAATTTTTTTTCAACAAAATCTGATATAATTTGAATTTTTACAGAAAATGGTTTCAAAGTTGTATCTATTTTAGAATAAATTTCATCCCAATTGAATTTATCTATACAATTTCTTCAAAATTGAATTTTTGTGGAAAATTTTGCAAAATTGATTATTATTAAAAGTTTTGTCGAAAAATAATTTTCACAGAATTTTTTTCCAAAAGATTTAATTTTTCAGAAAAATTTCTTTGAAATTGCATATTTCTAGGAAATAATTTCGTTGAAATTGTATTTTTCTTTAAAATTCCTTCGGAATTGAATTATCCGTCCATTGGTCCTTAATCCGCTCATCGACCACTGACATTTCAACAAAATTTCCAAGGAAAAATTTAATTTAAAGAAATGTTGTAAAGACATGAAATTGTAACACAATTTTCTGAAAAAGTGCAATTAAATGTTTTTTTCTGGAAAAATGCAATTTTAACAAAATTGTGTACGCCTCTTTTTGTTCCTCCCATACAAATGGACCACAACAAGTTAACGGCTTCTAAATTTTATCCCTGCGCACACAAACTCTTGAAAATTTGTACAGTATAATGCTTTTATAGCACCCAGAGTCTATTGAAAAATAGGCGTTATTGTCATACCTTAAGATCAAAAGTAGAGATCAGAAATATAGTGGAAGTTTTAGATGGTATCTTAAACAAAAAAATTCTCATTTAAGCAATTACTATAGGTCGTGTTAAAGATTTTTTTTATAAAAAAGATAACTGATTTTATAATATGATAAGCCCAGTCTCATCAGAAGTAACTGCGGCGATATTTGACAGAAATAATAAAACGAAATCATTTGATTCTTCATATAATACATTGATTTCTCATAAAGAGAGAATTGCAAAATTTGTATGAGATACATTTATGTTGAAAATATCACTTGATAATGTTGATGATTTCTATAGCTTCTGTTAATTCAGTTTGATGAGGATATTTTACGATTAATGTAACTAGTTAGAGTGTTGAGTTTCCCAGCATACTTTGTGGCAAATTTCTAAAAAATTTAATGTGCTGGAATTTTACATTGAAATTATGCCACTGCCTATCAAATTTCCTTTCAAAGTGCAAGTTTTGCACATACAGTACAATATTTGCAATTACTGCTAACAAATTATTCAGAAAAATAACAATTCGTGAAATATATCAGTATAATAAGTAAAATTTGTGTAATGCAATATCTGCTAAGCTATGACGTGTGTTCGGTTGTATTTGTATGTGCGTATATGTCGGCTAAGTAAACGGCTGTAAGCACTTCTGGTTTAACACATAAACACTCTAAATATAAGCACACACACACACATACGCTCGAGCATTAGAAGACGAAAGACCGGGAGAGTAGCACATCCATAATATCCATACACGTTCACACTAATGCTAAAGCTAATGCATAATAACTCGTTCATATACACTCAGAGAAAAGATATAGACACGTCCATATAACGAACACACACGCATATAATTACGTAGACGCTGGCAGAGGCGTATAAACAAACATATAACATCTAGTATGCGCGAGAAAGAGAGATATATCGAGAGTATAAGGACATTCACAGTTACAGTTGTGAGCATTATTAGTATAATACAGTAGAGTACAGTGCAAACACACACATATATATATATATGTATATACATATGTGTGTACATATACATATTGAAGACATTTCCATATAATTTAACAGCAACCATAGTTACACAGATAAGAAACTGTTTCCTTAAATTAAGGATAGTGGCAGTGGTTTTAAGACAATATATTTTCAAATAATTACATTCCGTAATTAAACCTTAGGCAGAGCAAAAAAAATATATTAAAGTGCACAGAAATACAACATTTTAAAGATTTGGTTCCTAAGACGTCCTAAATCTTTAAAAAGGCTTCCGTTGTTAAAATTAAGATACTTTTCTTAATTTTAAGAACAATTTTCTGATTTCAAATATGAAATGTACTAGTTTTTTAAGATTAGAACGTATTTGAAGCCAATTCTTTAAAATTGAGTATTTTTTCAGTGATGAATAACATATTTTCAGTAAAACCTTAATTTAAAATAAAAGCAAATAATTTTGGAAATAAGTACATTCCGTACTTAAACCTAACGCAGAGCATAAAAAATATAAAAGTCCACTAAAATAACAATTTAAAGATTTTGTTCCTAAGACGCCCAAAACTTTAATAAGGGCATTCCGTATTTAATATTAAGATAATTTTCTTAATATGAATTACAATTTTCGGATTTCAAATATGAAATGTATTTGTTTGAGATTAGAGATTAGAACGCAACATTTCCTAAACATTTAAAAAATGCATTCTGTTCTTAAAATTAATATACTTTACATAATGTTAAGTACAATTTTCTGAAATGAGTACAATAAGTACAATTTTCTAGTTTTTAAGATTAGAACGTATTTGAAGCCAATTCTTTCAATTTTAGTATTTTTATACCCTCACTTTAGTGTGACGAGGGTATATATCATTTGCTACGGAAAAAAGTGTAACACGTCGAAGGAGTGACCTAAGACCCCAAGTATGTTCGGAGGAAATCCGTTTTGGGTCATTTTAAGTCGAATGAGCAATGTCCGTCCGTCTGTCTGTCTGTCTGTCTGTCTGTCTGTCTGTCTGTCTGTGTGTCTGCTGGCTGGTGCGCACGATAACTCTCGAAAGGAGTAACCGATTGACCTCAAATTTGGTATGTGGTAATATTTTTTTCTATCTCCGGCTAAGTTCGAAGATGGGCCATATTGGTCCACTCCTTCTAGTACCTCCCCCACAAAGGGTTAAAATGTTGTGAAATATTGATTCTATAATAACTGCTATACTACTTATTCGAATCTTTTGAAATTCCACACATAGTATTAGCTTATTAGTCGTTATCAACTCGAGAAAAATGGGCGAAGTCGCCACGTCCCTGTTGGTACCTCCCACACAAATGCCCCATTTTGCACCAAAAGTTAACAGCTTATAACATTAATAAGAGTGTATAAAAATACTTGACATTTTGTACAGTATTATGCTTTTATATTGGCTACAGTCCAGGGAAAATGGGTGTTGTTGTCACGCCCCTTTTGGTACCTCCCACACAAATGCACCATTTTTCACCAAAAGTTAACAGCTTATAACATTAAAACCAGTGTATAAAAATACTTGAAATTTTGTACAGTGTAATGTTTTTATAGTGTCTATAGCCCTGTGAAAAATGGGCGTTATTGCCACGCCCCTCTTTGTACCTCCCACACAAAATGCCCAAATCATACCACAATTTAATGTCTCATAACGTTTATACCAATGCACATAAATGCTTCTAAGTCGGCACCGTGCAATGAATTTAAAGTATCTAATGTTCATCAAAAAAAGGTGTATTTGATAAACCCCTTCTGGTACCTCCACACAAATTGACAGAATAATTCGAGTAATATTCAATATTACATTACTCACAAAGTGAGGGTATACCTTAGTCGGTTTACCCGACTGAAACTTTCTTACTTGTTCAGTTATGAATTTAACATACAAGTGAATAAATTTGGAAATAAGTAAATTCCGTACTTAAACCTAAGGCAGAGGATATAAATTAATTAGCATGAAGTAATTTTTCTTCATATCTTTTTTTTAATCTAAGGTAGAGGTAACACAATGATTAAAACTAAGAAAATTGTTCGTTATGTCTTATTTTTAATTGCGGGTTATTCTAATTTTAAAGATTTTTATTTTAAGAAAACAATATAAAAAAAATTTGTTGCCGATCTAAAGAAACATTTTAATTGATTTTTCTAATAGTAAACAATAATTTTGAATATAAAGAAAATTGTTTTCAGTTTAATTACGAAATGTACTTATTTAAAAAGTGTACTGTAGTATCAAATGTATAATTAATGTACAAACTTTAATTTTTTTTAACAATTTTAAATATAGTGGCATTGACCTTGAGCCAAAGACAAAACGTTTTAAGTATACGCATATTTCGTACTTAAACTAAAACTAATGTTCTGAATATTAAAATAATTCCCTTGATATTAACAACGATGTCATCAGTTTAAATAAGAAATGTAATTATTTATACAATCATGTCATAAGTTTATTTACGCAAAGTAGCACGTTTAAAGATGATTTCTTTGATTCTCACGCAATGCTAAATTTGGAAACATTACATTCTGCACTGAACACGTAAAGAGAGCGGTATTGATTTCGAGCCTGGGAGAGAAAGAGCTTTTAAAATAGGTACTTTTCGTACTTAAATAAAAATAAAGGGCAACATATTAAAAGTGTTAACTTACGAGTAATATTAGGAACCTTGCCTTCAATTTAAGTACGAAATATACTTATAATATTGTTAACATGTGCCCTCTTTATTTCTATATCAGTGACAATATCTTTAAAATTCATAGACATATTTTTCTCTTCGTTTCGTCCGTCCGTCCGTCCGCCCTTCCCTCACTGTCAGTTTATCAGCATTATCGTGTGCAAATACGTATGATATACACATATGTGTATGTACATGTGTGCGTGGGTGTATGTGATATATATGCATGTGTGTGTGTTTATGTATGCATGTATGTATTTGCATTTTCTTGCTCCATTACTCAATAACAATTGACTTTTTATTTGCTATTTAGCATTTGTTTTCTATGCACTCTTGTGTTTCTATTCTCGGCGTTTTTTCCACACATTTTTTTCTCTGTTATTTGGTATTGTATAATATTTACAAATCGTTTATAAGCACAAATGAAAACACAACAGAAACGATAAACCGAGAAATTGTGAAAAATTACAATAAAGACTAAAACGGGAGATCATATAATTTTGCATTTCTTTGCTGTTAAATTTGAATTGTTTAAAGAGTGTGAGGCTGCACAGTGGTTTAGAGGCACTCAAGGAAATGGATAGAAAGATAGTAAAAACGGCATTAGGTTGGAATATTATATACCCTTCATCGTGGAACTCATTTCACAGTATAAACAAGAAAATTTGAAATTTTATAAAAAATTCACATACTCGTAATGGAAGACATTATATAGGAGCTTTATCACAACGTTAACCAATAGAAAATCTTATGTGACATTTATGGCTACAATGAGTAATTTTTTAGAAATAGGAATAATAAAAAACTAAATGGCCTAATTTAATTTATTTCGTACAAACTTATAATTCTAAGCCGTCTGTCTGGTTAATTAAACATAAATTACAGTATGCATAAAATTAAGCTTTTCAACCAAGGGTAAAAAACAACTCATTAAATTTCAATTTCAAATCAATTGGCGAAAATTAGTGGTTCCTATAATATCGAGATGTCAAGTCTTTTCGGCAGTGGATGGTGCTTTATGTGGGAGGTGTATTAGACAAATGGGCCGATATTTCTCACTTTCAATGTGAAGTGAGCTGCATTTGTAGGTAGTACGAGTATTGTAGGAAAAGCGTGATTACCACACACCGACAGACGGACGGACATAAAGTATCGGCTACATCGCGTTGCAAACGGAATGGCAATTTCGTAAATTTTGGAGCAATATAGCGACCTTTCATTGTTAACAAGGATATACCTAAAGACACACGGACGACCCTAGTTAATCCGACTAAGTCGATAGGTAATAACAATGGGTTTACCTCGCTTACCTCGTTTTTGGGTTTTATGAACGTATGCCTACCCTCTAGAGTAGATATTTTTTATGTGTTTCCAAGGCATCAAATATGTTCAAATGGGAAAATAAAGACAATCTGCGTTTACGGAGTGTCTTCAAAAGTTCTCAAACAGAAATGATCGAAAATTTTATGAATTAGAAATTCGGATTCAATCCGCTCTCGGAATACAGAACTGGGCCGTCAGTCTACACAGTCCCTACCACAGGACTTTTATCTCCTTATCATCATCTGTAGGAAAATGAAGTAAACAAATTATTGTATGGAATTCGTTTCTATTTTTATGATTTTTTTCATGTCAACTAAATACAGAGCTTAACCTACTCAAGAAGTGACTCTAAGTCGATTAATATAATAACGGATGGATCAGCCTCATCTACTCTATAAACGTTATATAAACAAGTAAGAAATTTCAGTCGGCTAAACCGACTAAGGTATACCCTCACTTTGTGAGCAATGCAAATATGCACTGGTATATGTACTAGTAAATATTATGAGCTATTTAATTTTGGTATGTCTACAAAAACGGGTGTGGTCATAACTATTAAGATATTCACGATATAAGCTGTTAAATGGTTCGTTTGTTTGGTAGGCACCATAAGGGGCGTGATAATAACGCCCATTTTTCGACATACTGTAGGTACTATAAAAACATTACACTGTTCAAAATTTCAAGTATTTGTAGGTACTAGTATTAAAGTTAAAAGCCATAAACATTTCGTACAAAATGGTACCTTAGTGTGAGAGGTACCAAAAGGGACATGGCTATAACGCCCATTTTTCACTGGATTGTAGGTACTACACTGTACAAAATTTAAAGTCTTTGTATGTACTAGTTTTCAAGTTATAAGCTGTTAACTTTTGATGCAAAATAATACATTTGTGTGGTAGGTATCAAAAGGAGCGGGCCAATTACGCCCACTCTTTACTGGACTCTAGTTACTATAAAAGTATTACACTTTTCAAAATTCCAAGTATTTGCATGAAGCGAAATTAAAGCTATAAGCAGTTAACATTTGGTGCAAAATGGTTCATTTGTGTGGAAGGTACCAAGAGGGGTGTGGCAAATTCGGCCATTTTTCTCGAGGTGATTGTGATTAATAAACTATTACTATGTGTAGAATTTCAAAAGATTTAAATAAGTAGTATGGAAGTTATTAAATAATCAATAATTATCTACATAAATATTAACCCTTTGCGGGGGAGGTACTAGAAGGAGTGGACCAATTTGGCCCATCTTCAAACTTAGCAGGAGATAGAAAAAAATATTACCACGTACTAAATTTGAAGTCAATCGGTTACTCCTTTCGAGAGATATCGTGCGCACCAGCTAGCAGACCGACATACAGACGGACGGACGGACTTCCAAATAAGAAGTTTTGGAAGTAGCTGTACAAATTGACAATTGATTTTCTGAAAATATTCTTCATTTTCATCGATAGAATTTGTTTATTTTATATATCACAGTACAACACATGATTTTGGGACTCAATTCTGAGAATTGTGCGTCAAAGTACCCCCAAAAATAAGAACTTCTGAATCATTCGTTTAGTCAAGTTGGCTCAATTAATAATTTAATGGCCATACGATTTTTTTTCAAATTGGTTTTTTACCACTATTTCTATATATATTTTTTGTTTTCCATAGAGAATATCTCTTTTGTGTCTGAAGAAAAGTTGTATATGGGCATTTCCAGAGAAAGGTCCACCACGATGAGAAAAATAAAAGTTGATAAACTAATGTTTTTTTCTTTTATATTGTTAAAGAAATATTTGAATTTAAAGAATATAATGAGTTTACAGCATATTTTTGTTTTTGTTGTGAAATATTTGAACAGAAAGTCACAAATATTTTTTTTTTCATTGTTGGCCCCTTTAAGTGCTGGTTTTGCATTACACTGTTATTTGTTATATATTCGTTTTATGGTTGCAATCTTCGTTAAAGATCTTTGTACCAACAACAAACTATTAGGAAAATAGAAACAGAGATAAAGCAAGCATCGACTAACGGTAAATTTGTAAGTTTCTTTCACCTGCTATTTTGGTGTCACGTTCGCGATAACAAAACGCAGTTTTGTATCAGAACTTCTCATCCAGTCGAAGCAAGTAATTGAAAATTTATATTCAAACAACGTTAATTGTGCTTAATTAATAAAAAACAAAAATTGTTTGCTGTTGCTTCTAAGAAAGCTTTAATTTTAAACAAAAGTTTGTCGCGTTCGCCATCTTAGTTGGACATATTAGAATAACATTTTTATACCCTCACTTTAGTGTGACGAGGGTATATATCATTTGCTACGGAAAAAAGTGTAACACATCGAAGGAGTGATCTAAGACCCTAAGTATGTTCGGAGGAAATCCGTTTTTGGTCATTTTAAGTCGAATGAGCAATGTCCGTCCGTCTGTCTGTCTGTCTGTCTGTCTGTCTGTCTGTCTGTCTGCCTGTCTGTCTGTGTGTCTGCTGGCTGGTGCGCACGATAACTCTCGAAAGGATTAACCGATTGACTTCAAATTTGGTATGTGGTAATATTTTGATCTATCTCCGGATGAGTTCGAAGATGGGCCATATTGGTCTACTCCTTCTGGTACCTCCCACACAAAGGGTTAAAATTTAGTGAAATATTGATTCTTTAATAACTTCTATACTACTTATTCGAATCTTTTGAAATTCTGCACATAATATTAGTATATTAGTCGCTATTAACTCGAGAAAAATGAGTGAAGTTGGCATGCCCCTTTTGGTACCTCCCACACAAATGGACCATTTTGCATCAAAATTTAACTGCTTATAACGTTAATACAAGTGCATAAAAATGCTTGAAATTTTCTACAGTATAATGTTTTTGTAGCGCCTATAGTCCGGTAAAAAATGGGCATTATTGTACAGCCCCTTTTGGTACATCCCACACAAATGGACCGTTTCGTACCAAAAGTAAACGGCTTGTAACTTTAATACCAGTGCATACAAATACTTGAAATTTTGTACAGTGTAATGCTGTTATAGTGCCTATAGTCCTGTAAAAAGTGGGCGTTATCACCCCGCCCCTTTTTGTACCTCCCACACAAAATGACCAAATCATACCAAAATTACATAGCTCGTAACTTTAATATACCAGTGCACATAAACGCTTATAGTTCAGCACAATGCAATGTATTTAAGAATGTACTGTTTACCGAAAAATATGTGTATTTGGAAAACCCCTTCTGGTACCTCCCACACAAATTGACAGATTTATTGGTGTAATGTTATATATTACATTACTCACAAAGTGAGGGTATACCTTAGTCGGTTTACCCGACTGAAACTTTCTTACTTGTTTTTTTCATTTTTGCTTACTTTTTGTGCCGATGAGTAAAAATAATAATAAAGAAACATGACGACGACATTTAGAAAACATTAAAACAGAAAGAAATTAAATTAAAAAAATTAAATTAAATTTACAAAAATTAAATTTAAAATTAAAAAATTAACAAACATGTGTTCCTTATTATTATTATTATTATTCTTACATTTGTAAGTGTGGAAGTTATACTTTTGTTTTTCTAAATGCAATTATTACGCGAGAGAAATAATGTCGCGTGCGGAATTTACACTAAGAGCGACAAAAAAAATCCAATATATATATTTGGACATGACAACCTCTAATTAAAAACTACATTAGTCTATTTTAGTTTAAAAAAAATTGCGTTACAAAATTCTGTTTCAATTCGCAGATTTTTGAATATTTCTAGATGCAGTCGAAAACGAGTTCTATTTTTTGTCGCGTTCGGGATCCCATGTTTTTTGCCAATATATCAGAAAGCAACTAATCGACGAAAACCTACCTTTTGCCCTAAATATAGTGCTACTAAAATGCTATCGAAAAATGTATACAACAAAAAAAAATTGTTCGATTTCTTTATTTTGTTTCACTTTAAAGGCGTACGAATGTCGCGTTCAGCATCCTGGAAATACCCATATATTTAATAGGAGAAAAAATATGTGGAACAAACCTACCCGAAAAAAGGGCATCCGGTGCCTTAAAAATCACAAAAGGTCCCACAAAGTCAAAAATATCTGTCAGTAAATTATTGAAAAATACGTATCGTATACGTATAAAACAGAGCTTTAAAACTGAACTTTAAAACAGAACACAAAATTTTTTCGATTTTTAAGGCACTGCATGCATTTTTTTTGGGTAGGGTTGTTTTCAATTTTTTTTCGCCTATTTAATATCTACAACTTTGCTTCAGACACAAAAAAGATACCGAGTAAAATTATAGAAAAAGTGCTAAAAATCCACCTTGAGCAAAAAATTCGTATGGTCATTTAATTATTAATTGAGCCAACTTGACTAAACGAATGAGGCAGAAGTTCGGGCCATTTTCACGTCCAATTCTGAGAATTAAGTCCCAAATCAATGAGCTGAAAAGTGGTGTGCTGCGCATTTTTTATGATTTTTTTTCGAAAAAAATTGATTTTGTTATATATATGAATTCATATGGAAATTTTGAGTTTTTTGCCTAACCGTTTCATGACCGAATTATTTTAGGAAGCACTAACACATTTCGGTAAACATATATTTATGAAAATCGAGGAGAATATCCACTGCTTCCAATTTCAATGTCCTTGGTTCCCTGGTTTGTCGGTGATAAGGTGTTAAATACTGGACACAAGGATAACGAAAAGGACCCAAAAAGCAAGTTTTTGCATAAAAATTCCGTAGGCTGTTTCAACAAACCCTTAACTACTTTTTATATACATTTTTTCATTTTTATGCGTATACTGAAGATAATTTAAAATAATTTTTCATTCAACATTTTTTTTTCCAAATCTGGTATACAATAAATGCGTCTGAATACTCATATCATCTGGATTGCTGAATTTTTTTAAAAAAGCATAAATCGTTTTAGGTTTTATGATACAAAAATCACATTACGAGTATCAGAAAATTTCATAATATGATTTTGTAGTAAAAAATACATACAATACAAACATTGAGCATGAAAGGGTTAAGAGGCCTTTAATCCACGGATTTTCTTAAAATAGGCCTTATTTTCTTCTTTATGAATCTTGCTATGGTAAAATTAAATGAACATACATTTTTGTATTTTATTTCTATTTTTATGATTTTTGTCGAGCCAAAGAGAATGACTTTACATATACAGACATATGGACGGACATAGCTAAACCGACTCAAGAAGTGAATCTATGTGGATAAGTAAGTAAGGTATGTGGGCCTGTCTCGTCTACTTTTGAGATGTATTAACAAATACACAAAAAAAAATGTTTTCTTTTCAGTATGCACGGACAGACGGACAGATTTAACAAAGCTAAGTCATAAAGTGATTCTAATAAGCTTTTCAGGAAAGGGTTCATCTCTTTAGACTTTATGCACAAATATTCAACGCATCTACCCTGTACGACAGTTTGTATGGTACAAAAACCTTATATTGATTATTGTTGATTGTAGTTATCCAAAGAGGGGCATACTGTTGTAACTTTAATGGTGTTAATCAATTCAGGGATTTTTTTCAAAAAGGTTTTTTTGGTTAAAACACTAGCTACCTGAAAATAAAATGAAAATAATTTTGTGGAGTTTGTTCTCTACTTTTGATATTTTTTTAGAGACAACAAAAAAAAACAAATATTTTTTACTATATGTATATAAAAAATATCTTTTTCACATCCCTTGGACAAACTGACTACATTGCATAGTGTTATAAATTTCTTGTTATTCCCTAAAACCACTGTGCGCTATTTGCAAAATTTTGAAGTGAAAATCAAAAAGATAAATAAATGAAACGGATTATGTCTAGCTATGCGCTATGCTTCATAAGCGTAAAAGTGATATTGAAAAACAAAAAGAAATACTTTTTTCTTGTTTGCTATACAAATACATACATATGTACATAGAAAACAAATATATATATGTTTACATGGAGATGCTCCTAAATTAAATACAATTGTGCAGCACTTGGCTCTTTTTTGCTATTGATTTTGTATTGTTCATTTGATTTACATACATTTTTTTGGTATTTTCGAAGTTTTTGTTGTTGTTTATTGCGTTGTTACTCAGACATACCTTTGAAATATGTTGCTAATCCTGCTTTCTTGTTGTTGTTTGTTGGATTTTATTTATAGATGTTTCAGCGATTTTAAATTTCAGCTATGCTTGATTTTTTGTTGTTTTTATTTACCGTTGTTTCTTGTACATAGGGAGTCCAATCAAAGGTTTTTAGATTTGATTATTGTAATTTTGGTACATATTTTATGATTTCTTTTTTTTTCTTTTGCAAGTATAAAAATTGTAACGCAATCAGTGGCTATTGTAGAACATTTGCTTTGTTAATTAAATATTGAATTATAGATATTTTTTGTTCAAGTTGTTTTAAAGAGGATGTCATATTTTATTTAAGGCCGAAGAATTTAGCCATTGTTTTTGTACACCTGTTAGGAACTAAATATTTTTTTTAATTTGAGAAAATCGTATCGTATCGTATGGCGTATGAGTGTTGAAAAAAGCTTTTGTTATCTGAAATTGTTGATATTATAAATGCTTTGTAATTTTTTTGCTTTTCATTTTAGAGAAATAAGAATAATGTTGATAAACCCACCGTAAAGTAAAACCATCGACTGGGAATCACTAGCTGATTCAATTTAATAATGTTTGTCTGCCCGTACTTTCCTTAATCTGTCCATCAAAAGTACAGATCGCAATTTTGGTTAAAATCTATTCAGTTTCACATATAGCACCCCTTATATATAAACATGCCGAATTGGCATTTATAGTATAATATTGCCTTCTTTTTCAGCAAGACTTTATGAAATTCAGCAGAGGAAAGTTTCATGAGACAATAACGTCTTCCGCCAATGTATGTATTTGGGGCAGTTCATGTCAAGTGATTGCATTTTTAAAACCGATTTCTCCAAATCGGAATGAAACTTTCACAAAATGTTGTCCTTTTGGATACAAAGTTTCAAGGAGATCTGTTCAGGACTGGCCGAGTTGGAGTGTGGCGAATTTTGGTATTTTGGTCAAAAGGGCATTTTTCCAACTAATTACCTATTGTATTTATAAGAAGGGTTCCCCATGTGTTTTCGATAGCATTCTCTTCAAATTAAATTAACACAAAAACTTGTTTCGACAGTTTGTCTAAAAACAATGTATATATTATTTTATTTTTTACTTCATTCCCTTTAAGAACTTTCTGGTATTTTGTGTGATGATCTATCAAAAGTATCGTATCGTATGGCGTATGAGTGTTGAAAAAAGCTTTTGTTATCTGAAATTTTTGATATTATAAATGCTTTGTAAATTTTTTGCTCTTCATTTTAGAGAAATAAGAATAATGTTGATAAACCCACCGTAAAGTATAACCATCGACTGGGAATCACTAGCTGTTTCAATTTAATAATGTTTGTCTGCCCGTACTTTCCTTAATCTGTCCATCAAAAGTACAGATCGCAATTTTGGTTAAAATCTATTCAGTTTCACATATAGCACCGCTTATATATAAACATGCCGAATTGGCATTTATAGTATAATATTGCCTTCTTTTTCAGCAAGTCCTTATGAAATTCAGCAGAGGAAAGTTTCATGTGACAATAACGTCTTCCGCCAATGTATGTATTTGGGGCAGTTCATGTCAAGTGATTGAATTTTTAAAACCGATTTCTCCAAATCGGAATGAAAAATTCACAAAATTGTGTCCTTTTGGATACAAAGTTTCAACGAGATCTGTTCAGGACTGGCCGAGTTGGAGGGTGGCGAATTTTGGTATTTTGGTCAAAAGGGCATTTTTCCAACTAATTACCTATTGTATTTATAAAAAGGGTTCCCCATGTGTTTTCGATAGCTTTCTCTTAAAATAAATTAACACTAAAACTTGTTTCGACTGTTTGTCTAAAAACAATGTATATATTATTTTATTTTTTACTTCATTCCCTTTAAGAACTTTCTGGTATTTTGTGTGATAATCTATCAAAATAAATATAATATCTAAAAAAATAGAGGTGAAACCATATTTTTTAGCATAACTCGAGAACCAGACGTCGTAATTGGTTCAGGAAAGCTTCAAATAATCCTAAATTAAGAAGCCCATATCTCCTTCTAATATGATTTTATCATTCCGTCAGAGAATTCAAATATTTCTCAAAAGAAAAAAGGAAAAAAGGATTTTATATAAGGAATTAGCTAGATGCGGGTGTCTTACCGTGACGATATTTCGGGAAAACGGAACTTAAATCTGACTTTTCTTAGTCGAATCATTACATTTAATGCTTGACAGGAGAAGCTTTTGGAGGACTATTATCAAGCTTATGATATATAACATTCTGTTATCCGCTAAAAAAATAGACCATCATTGCGTATACGCTCTTCAACCTAACCTAACCTATTGCGTATACGCTATACAAGGTATTTAAATATAACTCATACGCACATGTGTGTTGTCTAATGGCGTTGGGTGTTTGGTTTGGTTTCGCCAAACATTGTTAACAAAAAATTACGAGTCCCAGAAAGTTATGCTAAAAAGTGTGAAAAAAATATTTTTTCCCTTACTTCTGGAAAAAAACTACGAGAAAAATTTTTTTCGCATAAAATGCTAAGAAATTTTCTTCAGCATATTCCAAACTACATTTCTGTAGCCAAATATAGTTAGAGGTATCACCAAGTCTGAATTAGTCATTGGACAAAAGCTGGGCCACTGATTTTCAGAAATTTTGGAGGCCCATAAAATAAAAATAAGTTACCAACCGAGTATTGGGTTATACTACACATTGGTAGTAGAATCGAACCTATACTGCCAAGGCCGTGTATTTTTCAAAAAGAGTTAATTTGTTGCATAGAAGTTGATTGCGACAAATCTTGGCTGTTTGTAAAATATGATTTAGAAAAGTTAAGTTTTAAATTTGGGCCCCCGTGTGGTAACACTTATCATGTATGATAACCGAAATATCTGCATTGGAAAATTGAATTTTTCTGTTTTTCAAGAAGTGTTTTTTTTTGTTGAAAATTTTTGGGAAAAAAGTATTTGTCGTATTTTGGAGATATAGAAGACGTTATTTAAAACACGTAAGAAAGTTTCAGTCGGGTAAACCGACTAATGTATACCCTCACTCCGTGAGTACTGTAATATACAACATTACACTAATTAATCTGTCAATTTGTGTGGTAGCTACCAGAAGGGGTTTAACAAATACACATATTTTTCGGTAAACAGCAGATTCTTTAAATACATTGCACTGTGCCGAACTATAAGCGTGTGTGGGAGGTACAAAAAAGGGCGTGGTGATAACGCCCACTTTTCACAGGACTGTAGGCACTATAACAGCATTACACTGTACAATTTTAAGTATTTGTATGTAGTGGTATTAAAGTTATAAGCCGTTAACTTTTGGTGTAAAACTGTCCATTTGTGTGGGAGGTACCAAAAGGGGCTGTACAATAATGCCCATTTTTTACCGGACTATATGCGCTACAAAACATTATACTGTACAAAATTTCAAGTAGTTTTATGCACTTGTATTAAAGTTATAAGCAGTTAAATTTTTATGCAAAATGGTCCTTTTGTGTTAAAGGTACCAAAATGGGCGTGGCAACGTCGCGTTCTCGAGGTGATAGCGACTAATAAAATAATACATTGTGTGGAATTTCAGAAGATTCTAATAAGTAGTATAGAAGTTATTAAAGCACCAATATTTCTCTAAATGTTAACCCTTTGTGTGGGAGGTACCAGAAGCAATGGACCAATATGGCCCATCTTTGAACTTAGCCGGAGATAGAAGAAAATATAAAATACATACCGAATTTGAAGTCAATCGGTTACTCCTTTCGAGAGTTATCGTGCGCACCAGCCAGCAGACAGACAGACGGACGGACATTGCTCATTCCACTTAGAATGACCCAAAACGGATATCCGCCGAACATACTTGAGGTCTTAGCTTACTCCTGCGATGTTTTATACTTTTGACTCGTAGCAAATGATATATACCCTCCTCTCTAAGGTGAGGGTATAAACAAATTACGATTTTTTTGGGACTGGAGGTGAGGGGATTCGTCGGTTTTCCGACTGAACTTTCATACTTGTTGAACCATACTTCAGTCATAAGGGAATTATCGATTATTTTAGATTGTAGCGTGATTATAAAAGACAGACGTGCAGATGGACGGACAAAAAACTTTTAGTTTTTTATGCTTCTACTTTCAAGGTTTAAAGTCTTCACAATGTATATCTATCTATCGTTTTTACGGAGAAGGCTTTTAAATGGAGCTATGAGCAGACCAGTAAGGAAAGGCTAAAGTCGGGCGGTGCCGACTATATAATACCCTACACCACTCTCGTAATATTGAATAACTCTGATATATAAATTTTGTAATTCATGTATAAATTGTTTACATAAATTTACTTTTGGGACATTTTATACTAAAATAATACCCTGTACCACAGTGTGGTGTAGGGTATAAAAACGATTGGATCAAATTCGGCAATGTTGGTTCGTGAATCAAGAAAATCTACCATTCTAAATTTCTAAACGATTGGATGTAAAATACAGCTTCTATAGAACTAAAGGGCCAAATCGGACGAAACATATATATGGGAGCTATAGCTAAATCTTAACCGATTTTCTTCAAATTCGGCAATGCTGGTTCATGGATCAAGAAACTCTACCATTCTAAAGTTCAAAACGATCGGATGTAAAATACAGCTTCTATAGAACTAAAGGGCCAAATCGGACGAAACATATATATGGGAGCTATAGCTAAATCTTAACCGATTTTCTTCAAATTCGGCAATGTTGGTTCATGGATCAAGAAACTCTACCATTCTAAATTTCAAAACGATTGGATGTAAAATACAGCTTCTATAGGACTAAAGGGCCAAATCGGACGAAAGATATATATGGGAGCTATATCTAAATCTGAACCGATTTCAACCAAATTCAATAGCGATTTTAACAGCCGCGAAATACTCTAAACTGCAAAATTTCAGAACGATCGGAGTAAAATTGCGACCTGTAGTCGACGAACAACTTTACATGGACAGACGGACGGACGGACGGACATTGTTAAATCGACTCAGCTAGTGATTCTGAGTCGATCGGTATACTTTAAGGCTGTGTTATTTTCAGGTGTTACAAACATCTGCCGTGAAACAACCTTATAATACCCTGTACCACAGTGTGGTGTAGGGTATAATAACCAGAATTTATTTTCTACCAAATATCGAGCGCACACCACACTAGCCCTTGTTGTAACACACAAAAGGAGAAGAAGAGATAGACCCATTATTTATTAAATCGATCGACTTGTACTCAATTTATGAATCGATATAGCTATGCCCCTCTGTCTGTCTGCATGTTCGTATGTCTGTAACTTCTTCCAAAGGGAACTTTTTCTTTGTCTGTTGCGATATCACCAATATATATGTATTTCCGATTTGACATGTAGATACCTCCATTCTAGAAGTTAGTTTTTCAGGAGAGGCGATCAAAGGTTGATAATTTTTTTAAATTTGTATGTAATTATTTTATAATCTAAATCGGATGACATGTACTATTTTGTGAATAACTTTTGATTGGGTGGACGGATAAACACAAAATGTTGACGAAATGTATTTTGGAGTATTTAGAAATTAAAAATGCAATATCCCTAAAATCATGCCAAGTCGACTTTGCCTGTTTTCGAATCGAGTGCAACAATTTTAAACCAACAGGAATGATATAACACAATGAAGTATCTGGAACTAAGTATGAATTCTTCCGAGTTTCTAGAAAATCGGTTCAGAATTAGATCTGGCCCCATATATATGAACTATTTATTTTGAAAGTGGAATAATAACTCCTCACCTTCACCATTGAAAAAGGGAGTTAATAAAATCCAAATGCTCTTAATATAGAAACATTAAAGTTTTGAGACGAACTGAATGTAAATAGTATATTTCTATTATTCACCTAGCCTTTTAACGGTAATACCCTTTGTTTAAAAGCAGGTTGGCGTTTGTTCCACTTTCAAAATAAACAGTTCATATGTATGTTCATCCAGATTTAGCAAATAAGTGATATAGAAACTGTATTTTACATTGGATCAATATGAAATTTGGCAGAGTCAAGTATCTTGATAAAAGAGTGACCAATTTGAAAGGTTAACAAAATCGGATACAGCCCAAATATATATATAATCAGACTTCCAATCCAAACACTATAAAGGTTGTATTTTAAATTATTAATTAATCCAAGAAAAGCTGTGTCCAGGCAACAAAAAAAAATAGGTTTTTATGTCGGAGTCCTACAAACTAGTTTTTTCTGTAGATTGTGGCACATTACAGAGTGGCCCAAAATGACCGAAGGGATTGGAGTTCATTACGAGTATAACTTTTTATTTAGGATATAATAATTATTTTTTTAATACAGTATTATTATTATTATTTATTATTTATTAATAGATTCTTAGTTATAACAGTATTAAAATATAGATAGTAACATTATTATAATCTATTTTCGGCGTAGCATATTTGCTGTGAGCCGGAGTGACATTTAAATGTATATACATATGTACATTTTAGATATTGAATTCATTAAGAATTAATTTTCTATATTGAGAACAAATTTCTATATATTTATACAAATTGAGGAAATTCGTGCCATTTAGTATATTAATAACTTCATTTTTGTTGAGAATAATTTGGCCAAGGTACACAATTCTAAATTCGCGGTAAATAGGACAAATACCAATGAAGTGGAATGTATTTTCTGATTCGTCCATGTTACAAAGTGTGCATATTCCATCTGTATTGTCTTTAAAACATCTAGCATTTAGATCAAGGAGACCACATCTAGCTTTTATAATTAAACTGGTAGCACGAGTAGATAATTTAGCGGTTAGTTTAGGTGTTACGTTATAATTTAGTTGACAATAGAGGTCGTGGAATTGGAATTAGAAGCATTTAAGCAAAAATCGTTACGTTCTTTAATTTGCAAAGCATATATTATTCTCCTCCAGTATACACATATAGGAGTACCGTCGTTAGGCAGAGGGTATTCCAATGTATTACATAAATAATACAGTATTAAAGGAGAACAATTTTTTTAGAAATTTATTTATTTTTATTGAACAACGTCAATTAATTACACTGTGATACAAAATCGAACTTTCCGAATGGGAATGGGATGAGACCAATTGCAAATGAAAGTTGACATTATCCATAACAAAACCTTCAAAGTTTTTTTTCAGTTCAGTGTGAGATTTCTTTTTACACGCATTTGAAGTTGGTGATTTTGGAACGCTGTCTAACAAGAAAAGATCATTGAAAATTTGATAAAATAATGCTTATTTCTTTTTATTATCATGGAAAGCTGTGGTATCTAACTGTTTTTGGAGTCGAGGAATTCATTTTTGATATTTAGTTTTACCTACAACTCACGCTAGATGGCGCTGTCATACAAATGGTGCTATAGTATATGAGAACAGTAGGAATCACAAAATATGGTAAATGTAGAGTAGATGAGAACAGTAGGAATCACAATAAGTAAGATGCTATATATGGGGGCTATATCGAAACATTGACCGATATGGCCCATTTGCAATCCCAAACAACCTGCAACTATAAGAAATCTTTATACCAAATTTGATCAACCTAGCTCTATTATTACGGACTGTAGCATGATCACAACAGACGGACGGACGGACAGACGGACATGGCTAGATCAACAACTTCAAATGAGTGTAAAAAAAAATCTCGCACTGAACTGAAAAAAAACCATTAAAGGTTTAGTTATGGATAATGTCAACTTTCATTTGCAATTGGTTTCATCCCATTCCCATTTTGGTTGTTGCACTGTGTTACTATTCCATTTTAAATTCCACAAGTCTATTTTACAAAATACTGAAAAAAAAAAGAAATCCAAATCCTTCTCCATTAATATACTGTGTTTAAAAAAATAATAATAATGTCTTAAATAAAAAGTTGTTATGTACTCAAAACGTTTTTGGCCATTTCCATAAAATCAAAACTATTTTTTTTTGGATAATTTTTATTAAAATTCCAATGGAAACTACATTTCATATATTTTTATGTAAAGGATTTTCCAACAAGAGGTGTTATTTTGGTATTCAAAGAAAAATTCAATTTTTTGAGATAAATGATCGGATAATTATTTCATAATAAAGAGGAAGGTAGGCCGTTAATAATGAAAAACAACATCAGCCAAATGGCCACCACGACCACGCTTACAGGACCATATCCTTTTAATGAAATTTTCCATAACCAAATCGCAAAGTGGCTGCCCTATGTCCTCGATAGCCTCACGAATTTTATCTTTGAGGTCTTGAATCGACGCTGGGCTGTTGGCGTAGACCTTATCTTTCACATGGCCCCAAAGGAAGAAGTCGCAAGGTGTTGAATCACAAGATATCGGTGGCCAATTGTGATCACCTCTTCGGGAGATAACACGGTCCGTAACAGAGCAATGGTTTCGTTGCTTGTGTGGCACGTAGCGCCGACTTGTTGAAAGCAAACGTTGTCCAGATCAATACCATCCAACTCCGACCATAAAAAATCATTAATCATCTCTCGATAGCGCAATCCATTCACCGCAACTGTTGATCCAACCTCATTTTCGAAAAAGTAAGATCCAATGACCCCGCCGGACCATAAACCGCACCAAACAGTCACACGTTGAGGATGGAGAGTCTTCTCAACAATAACTCTTGGGTTTTCCGAGACCCAGATGCGACAATTTTGCTTGTTGACGTAGCCGCCGATGTGGAAATGGGCCTCATCAGACAAGATGATTTTTCGATGGAATTCCGGATTTCACCATTTCAGATTTTCACCATTTTAGTAGTGAATTTTAATAATTTCAGTGCGTTGTTGAATCGTGTATCGCTCCACTTTTAGTAATGGTTTCTACATGTCAAATGTCAAAGAATAAAAACTTCAAAAGTGACAGCTACCGAAATACCGGGTGATTCAAAATAACACCTCTTGTTGGAAAACCCGTTATAAACCCCATAGAGCCGGATACGTTACATGTAAACGTAAGTTTAAAGTAATTATGATGTATATAAATGTTGAAAATATTTCTTTCACGTAGAAAAAGTGGTTTAATAACAGTCGTAATAAAAACTAGGAAAAAAGTTTACTTTTTCCTACATTTTCTCGTTATTATATTGTGTTTTAATATATAAAGATATTTTGTTGTCTCCATACAAGTGACGGTAAATAATGGAATAATGAGCAATTTTAGTGAAAAATTCAGACTTTTGGAGCACATACATATCTTATCTTACTTGTCTATATAAAAAATTTCTAATCGATTCAGCATGATTTTAGGTGAATTTATTCCAATCTATACTGTGTCAGAACTTTGTGTTATTTGTCAATCCAATCAAAACATATGCATAAAACAGTTGAGGTCATACGATTTATTTTAAAGGATTTCCAAAAAAAATTGCAAAAAACATTTTGGCATTTTCGAATCTATTCTCACAGCGTCATTGGGAATATAATAATTTGTATTATTTCTATAATTTCTATTATAGAATTTACGAAAAATGAAGAATAATTTTAACTATCATTTGCAAAATATTTATTTTTAATTAAAGGATTGATTTATATTCTTCCAAAGGCACAATTGCAAAATTCTATTTTATTGGATGAAATCAGTTTTGCAGCATTCCTTGGAGCAATATATCACTGCAAGGCAATAAAGAACCCCATTGAGTAGGCGACAAACAACGCCATTTAGGCGCTTTACCCCCCGTCGCCTGCCTCGCTCGCTCGTGCTGCATTACAAAGCCAAATTGACAATGGTCCAATTTTTCAAGAATCGTCCGGAGAAATGCAGAACAAGAAACCGACAAGAAACAAAGGCAAGTAAACTTTAAGAAGGCTGCCAATGAATTTTGTTCTTTTGTTTTTCAATTAAAATAGTTTGTCGCCAAGAAAAAAAACCGAAAATCTGTGTCAATACTTAAAGATAGTAATAATGGCAGCGAATGAGCTGTGACACATTACTGAGGGAAACCCCATTGCGTATACGTCACATCACGTCATGTCACATAGAGACAAGACAGTCGTCGTCGTCGTCGGCAACACTCATACGCCCACGTGTTCGGCCACAAGAAGCAAACAAGAAGAAAAAAACGACAACGACACACAGCAGCGCGAGTAGGTATATACGACAGACAATATTCTCATTATTTGCATATCTTGCAGCGGGGTATTTTTAATTAAATTTCCGTTTTGTTCGTAGGGTTTATACAAATTTAAATTAATTGTAGATTGAAATTTTTTTTTGAATAGGAAAGATAGTTTTGTAGGTTTTTGTTATATATCAGTTTAACTAATTTTGGTTTAATTTCACTGTGACGTTTATTACAAACTTTCACACACACCCGCTCAAAGAGATACATTTAGACATATGTATATATATAGGCACGCACTCACGAACTCACATATACTTTTACATTTATAGGCTCTGTGTTTTATTTTTTGTTCATTGTATTCTTCTTCTTCTTCCTTTGCTTGTTTTATTTGCAGCATATCGTATACATATGTATACGAAACGAGGATCCGTTTGTGCTGTTGTTTTTGAGCTTTATTGTTGGAATAATTTCGTATGTTTTTTTTTACTTTATTTATTGATTTTTAACAAAACAATATAAACATTACAAAATGACTTTAGTGGCATCCGAAAAAATTGCACTGTTTTTTGTAAAATAAAACTTTACTTATGAAATACCCACAAAAGAGATTCTCCTTTCTATTTTCTTTTTTTTTGGGTATCAGCACTAAGGGTTGTTGGGTAGGCTGTAACTACCCCCGTCGTCCAAGTAACATATGGTCTTGGAGACCAAACCAAGCCACGGCCATGGATTATGAAAATAATTTTTGGATTTTTTTTAACTTTTTACCGAAAAAAATACTAATATTTTTATATACATAATTTGCTTACATTTTTTTAAATCACTTTTAAAACACTCTTTTCTCTCTGCTTCTTTGGCTGCTACTTTTCAGAAGGTTTTACATTTAATTTTGAAGGTTATTTGGTAGTAAAAAAATTTTTACGTTTGATAGTATTTTTTCAGTTGTGTTTTTTTTTGCAGCTGCTGAAGTGAATCAAGGTTAGTTGAGGGGGATTTAGAACTCACAGAAAACCTCTTCAAAATTTCTTATATTTAATTTATTGCACAAAACTAAATTGTGAAAACTTGATTTGCTTTAAACAAAAACTTTGTCTTTTTTAAGTTTCACTCTTGTCGCCATTTCATTTATTCAATAATTTCACAAAAAAAACGAACACTTTTTCCGTCGCTTTACTTCATTGAGATTAATTTTCTTTTTTTGTTGAATTTCTTTTTTTAAAAGTATACAATAAATTATATTTTTTATATATATAATTTTTTTCTATTTTTTTGCTGCTTCTTCTTTTCTATTGGTATATGTGTGAGTGTGTGTGTTTTTTTGTGGTGTGTTGCTGTTTTATTTTTGTCTTAAAAGTAAATAAACCGTAAAATGTTTATATGCTCTTTGCAAGTTCATCGAAAACTAATTTAGACTGCTTCGATTTCATACAAAACCAAAAAAAGTCGCACACACACACATACACAGTACCGTCATAGACTCACACAACACGCGCACTCACACACACACACACACACAGACGCTTATATGCCAGAGCCACAGAGAACTCAATGGAAATTTTTTCATTTTAAATTTCCAATACAACGTTCACTGTGCCTCCACACGCTATGCTTCTGCTGCGGCTGCTACTGCTCACACACACATAGTTGCCAGTTGCCCACACTCACTAACTCACATACACACACACAGACAGGCAGAGACAAGCAAATGACAGTAAACATTCTCTGGCAGTAGGAAGTGTAGGGTCGCCATATCGAAAGTTTATTTTATTAGAAGAAATTATAACATATTTTTGGGGGAAATAACGCTGTTTTTGTTGCGAATCGAAAAATCTTTGATTCGTCCAATAATACAAATACCACGTAATAACTGTAGTATTAATATTTCTCTAAGGGAGATTGCAGAAATATTTATGTGAATCTCTCTCGTTAACTTTTCAATACTTCAATGTTATAATTCATATCCCTCAATAGAATAATAAAGTTAATTTCGAATCCAAATAATGGAATTTTTAGAAATCACTAAACATATTGTTCTAATTCTATTTTTGAAGTGTGTGGCAGGATAAGGATATAAAATGCTATTTATGCAAAAGTGGATAAGATAAAAAAATAAAAAAAAATTATACTTTATTTGTTTGTCTGAATTGCAGTCTAGACTGCGTTGATGGCATCGCAGTCTAGACTGCAATTCAGACGAATAAAAAATATTGCAATTCTTTAAAGTAACGAACAGTCCAATTGTCGAATATATTTGTTCAAATTTAGTTTTCAAAAAATAGTAATTTTGTTTCATTTAAAAAATTTTACACCTATGAAGGAAAATAATTCCGAAAATGCCGCAAACTTCATATTACCAACACAAAATTGGTTTCGTTTTAGAGAAAAAAGTGTGGTCTATCTAACGATATACTTATAAATATTTTTTCGATACCCCTTCGAGAAATATAAATATTGGGTCGGAATATTTAATATCAACCTATGTAGTGTATTTTTGGCTAAAATCTTTATAAGCAGTTACTCTAGGTAAAATAAGATCTTGCTATCATTTTTATTTAAAAAAATTTTTTTGGGAAAAATTTTATGAGCATTTTAATTTTGAAAAAATTAAAAAAAATAGTTTTTGTGTTTTACGAAATTTGTAATTGTAGTTGCAAAGTTTACTTTGTTTGTAAAAAGACACAATGCGCCATCTTTTGTAAAATTTTTTTTGAAAATTTTTTAAAAAATATTTTTACGAAAGCTTTTTATGAGCATTTTAATTTTGAAAAAATTAAGAAAATTACTTTTTGTGTTCTACGAAATTTGTAATTGTAGTTGCAAAGTTTACTTTGGTTGTAAAAAGACACAATGCTCTTTTTACGAAAGCTTTTTTTTTTGAAAAAACCTTTGTAATTTCACAAAAGTCACAGAGTATTCGTCACACTCTCACAAATCCAGAACAGTGAACAAATTTTGTGAGACTCAATATTTGTAAAAGTTATGGGCGAAATCCCAAGACTAGTCTGACAATTTTCGTCTGTTTTTGCAGAACACTGCACAGTGGTACGAATTTAAAAAGGGAAAATAATTCGACCGTTTCTTAACCAAACAACCGATTGCGACCAAACTTGGCATGGTAGATGAAGAGGTGTTGGAGCAGTTTTATATTTGGACCCCCTATGTCAGACAGGGCCGGAGCTAGAGGGCTTCAAAGATGGCCACATCGCGTGAAGAAAATGTTCAAACGTGTGTAACTCGTGTTTCTCTTCCGTTTTATAAAATATATTTTTGTGTGTGTTCTACTAACTGAGGCCTACAAAAAAACTGTTTACACCTAAGAATTATCTCGTATAGTTACCGAGATATCTGCAATTGAAAATTTAGTTTTTCATTTTTCCCTTACAGTGTGCTAGTATTTTGTAAATATCGGAGTACAATATGCATCGATTTCATCCGTATAAACGTGTCTGGATGGGTAATAAAATTTCCTATATGGGCAATTTTATTGCATAGAACATTTACAAATTTCGTAAAACACAAAAATAATTTTTTTTTAATTTTTCAAAAATTAAAATGCCCATAATTTTTATTTAAAAAAAAAATTAAAAAAATGGTAGCGATATCTTATTTAACCTATTTGTAACTGCTTATTAACATTTAAGCCAAAAATAAACTACATAGGTCGATATTAAATATGCTGAACCACGACTGTGTTTGATTGTACCCACAGTGCGTATACGCTATTCTATATTTAATAGGTAACAATCATACGATCCCACGTTTTGTATAAATTGAAAATTTGAACAATTTGAATTTTTAACAATGACTGTTGTAAGTAATTTCTATATACATATACTTATATGGCCAACACACAATTTACAACAAAAAAAAAAAACATTTTAAACGTTCTGTGAAATATTACTTCTTTTATTATAATAAAGGGGTTTCCAACAAGAGGTGTTATTTTGGTATTCAAAGAAAAATGCCAATTTTTGGAGATAAATGATCGGATGTTTATTATAATAAAGAGGAAGGTGTGCCGTTAATAATGAAAAACATCATCAGCCAAATGGCCACTACGACCACGCTTAAAGGACCATATCCTTTTCATGAAATTTTCCATAACCAAATCGCACAGTGGCTGCCCTATGTCCTCAATAGCCTCACGAATTCTATATTTGAGTTCTTGAATCGACGCTGGACTGCTGGCGTAGACCTTATCTTTCACGTGGCCCCAAAGGAAGAAGTCGCAAGGTGTTAAATCACAAGATCTCGGTGGCCAACTGTGATCACCTCTTCGAGAGATAACACGGCCCGGAAACTTTTCCCGTAACAGAGCAATGGTTTCGTTGCTTGTGTGGCACGTCTTGTTAAAAGTAAACGTTGTCCAGATCAACACCATCCAACTCCAACCATAAAAAATCATTAATCATCTCTCGATAGCGCAATCCTTTCACCGTAACTGTTGATCCAACCTCATTATCGAAAAAGTAAGGTCCAATGACCCCGCCGGACCATAAACCGCACCAAACAGCCACACGTTGAGGATGGGGAGTCTTCTCAACAATAACTCTTGGGGTTTCCGAGCCCCAGATGCGAGAATTTTGCTTGTTGACGTAGCCACCGAGATGGAAATGGGCCTCATCAGTCAAGATGATTTTGTATCGTTCGTATCGTTTTTGTGTTCTATCGTTTTTTGATCGTTTTGTATCGTTCGATGATCGAGTATCGTTCCATATTTAGTAATGGTGTAGTTTCTACTTGCCAAATGTCAAAGAATAAAAGCTTCAAAAGTGACAGCTACCGAAATACCGGGTGATTCAAAATAACACCTCTTGTTGGATAACCCTATACTTAGTCTGATCTGATCAGCTTTGTTATTCACTGACGACTAATTGCCTGTGTATTTCCTCAATTTTAGTATCAAGCGTATAAAATGAAAAAGTTGCAATATAAACAAATACTGCAAAATTTGGATGCGAATTGATATAATATATTTCAAGAAAACTGCAAAAATTATACGTTAATGATCTAAACGTCGTAAAATCTAGTATGTCACTAATCCGATATGTCACCGACATCACACCGTACCCCACGTGATAAAATTGTCATATCCTATTGATGGGTGCCAAACAAATGGACAATTTTGTACCGAAGAAACGACCAGTTTGTAACTTAAAAAGTTTTTATATTAAAATATAATAAATTCCACCGCCCGTGAATTTATAAGTAAATTATAAGTGAAAATCCTATTCTAGGGATCAAAATAAGAAACTTTACCGAAGGAACCATACCTCTAAAACGAATTCTGATTTTCCGGAATTTGGGTCGGCAAATTTTGAAAAATTCCACTTTGACCCATTTAGAGTGCTCCAATCGAGTCCAAATGTATAACTACCCCCACTAACTTTGGAGGCCCGACCCACCCATGCCAGTGGCACACCCCCTGGAACCCCCATTTCGCTGATTTTGTCATGTAAAGTGCCAAAAATTGTGATTTTTTTGAAATGTTTGTATGGGGAACCCCCAGGTGAGTTACAGGGGGTGTGCCACTGGCATGGGTGGATCGGCCCTCCAAAGTTACTGGGGGTCGGTCATACATTTGGACTCGATTGGCGCTCTCTAAATGGGTCAAAGTGGGATTTTTCAAAATTTCTCCCTACGGGTCAAAAGTGGGGACATCAGAATTCGTTTTAGAGGTATGGTTCCTCGGGCAAAGTTTCTTATTTTGATCCCTAGAATACGATTTTCACTGAGCAATGGGCGACGTTTAAATCGACCCGCCCTAATGTACACACATATTACCTTTTAAGGATTAGTGGTTATACCAGAAACCCACAGAAATATGCTTGTATACCTCCGTAACGTATACGTTATGCTATAAACAATAGATAGAACTCATACGATCCCATGTCCGATATAAGTTGAAAGTGGGACTAGGACGAATTTTTAACATAAACCTAAAAAATAATAGGAATGGCTTCAGTCTACTGAGTTAATGGTATATGGATGATTCGGGTTAGTTATATAACGGGTTTTCCAATAAGAGTGATATGATTTCTGTGAAAAAATCACACTTATTGTTAAGGAAATTCAAAAGTTTTGTATTTAATGTGAAGTACAATCGATACAATTAAGTTCTAAATAAAACGTCATTCACATGGCCTCCACGACTTCTTCTGTAGGAACGAATTCGATGAACCCAATTTTCGAACACTTTTTCCACTAAATCAAGTCGTATGTCATGAATGGCACGTTCAATATTGACTTGTAAAGCTTGAAGAGAGTCTGGTTTATTTCGAAAGACCAATGACTTCAAATAAAACCACCAGAAATGGTGTTAAATCACAACTTCTTGGAGGCCATTCAATATCAAAATTTCTTGAAATAATCGAATCTCCAAACTTTTCTCGCAACAATTGAATTGTTTCATTTGCTGCGTGGTACGTAGCCACAATCGGTCAATAGCTCTCAACGAGAGCCAAAATATTGCTCATGGGTGTCAAGGTCGTAGGTCAACTGGAAAATGTGTTTTTGGATTTAAAAAAAAATGGACTTAGCATCATTTTCAAATGTGAAAGGAGAGTTTATTTTTGCTCTAGCTCCTTAACGGTACGTCGGATCGGGAATGGGTCAATGGCAAAAAGATAGCCTAACGAGAGCCTAAATACATATATCTAATGGGTGTCAGGGTCGTAGGTCGACTGTAAGTGTTTTTTTTGGATTTAAAAAAATTGACTTAGCGCACGAAAAGTTGCAATTGGAGAACGATTATTTTGATAATAAAATTGAATAATTTGTAAACGTTTTTCTTGCGTATATCTCTCCATGAGGAAATTGTAAACACTACTGAATACAGTGAAAAACAAATGAAAGATCATGACATATTACAAATGGCCCAAACGTCAGTTCAAAATCATATCTACCTATTGGAAGAACTTCCCAAAATTATTTTATTAAATATGTGGGAGATACCAGAGGAATGCGACTAATCTCCAAACGTTTTACGTTTGTAGACTTTTTTATTTTAATTTTTAAATGGAGAACCTCTAAAAATATTGTGCGAATGTTTGAGATGAATCGGATTAAAATTAGCGAAGATACAGCAGTCTAAGAAACCGCGCCTCATACGTGACTCAGTACATCAGAAAAACTTTAAAGGTGTTTTCCCACAACCCTCGATTCAAAAAATGTTAATAGTATTTCTGTACATAAACTACCCTCCACCATAGGAAGGGGGTGAATTCATTTTGTCACTCCGTTTGTAACACCTCTAAATATTGATCTGAGACCCCATAAAGTATATATATTCTTAATCGTCGTAAAATTCTTAGACGATTTAGCCATGTCCGTCTGTTGCAACCACGCTTCAGTCCGAAATAACAGAGCTAGGTTGATCAAATTTGGTATTATATGGCAAATGGGCCATATCGGTCATTGTTTTGATATAGCTCCCCTATAGAGGTCGCTCCAAAATACGGTTTTTGAGCAATAGATACCACATTTTTAAAGCAATTTAGCAGAAACTTTGCAGTTTGTATTCCATTTTAACTGCATCTTTGCTGCTTGTATTTAATTAAGAATTCATCGCAGTAAAAAATTTTAAATCAGTTCATATTTTGTTAGAGTCCACCTATAGATGTCGCTCCCAAAAAGGCTTATTTAAGCCATAAACAGCACATTTTCTAAGAAATTTAGCTGATATTATATTTGGCAAGAATTCACCTCAATAAAATGTATACTTATACAAATTAAACTTTAGTTTGTTGTAGTCCCCGTGTAGATGTCGCTCTCAAAAAGCTATTTTAAGCCATAAATGCCACATTTTTCAGGTGAAGAGTTTGGCTAAAGAATTTGCGGCCTTGGAATTGCAGCGTTCGTTTCTTTTAATAATTAGCTTAAGCAAAAAGGATCGTTTCATGATTTGCCCCATACGCAAAGATTTTTCTAGTAATAAAATTGAATGCAATCCATGGTGGAGGGTATATAAGATTCGGCATGGCCGAACTTAACGTTTTTACTTGTGTCACTTCAAAGTGTTCGCAAAAATTTAAAAATATAAATTTCCAAAAACGCTCCTAGCGTTACCTAGGGAAAACGATTATCTAACGAAATATTTTATTCTGATTTCAGATGAGCCATCACCGATTTATGATGTACACCACAATTCAAATTTTTCCAAGATGCTTCCAAATAATTACTGCCGAAAAAGAAATTCGTATCAAAATTGCAGTAGTTATTCCCGATTTTGTAAAAAATTCACTAAAAAGTGCACTAAAATTTAAAAAAATTTGGCTTTATTTTGCAACTTTTTTTAAGGAAGTCACGTCGTCCTATAAGTAATAGTCGAGATTTTAGTGTCGTGGTTGGTTCCTAACGGTAATAAAAATTGTGATTAAGGGAAAATCTGAGTTTTAGAGGTTATTTAAACCGCAAATAGCACCTAATTTTGCGATACGAAATATTTTGCGAATTTAAGTATACTTAAAACAAACCATATCTTCTTATAAGTTTTGAACAACGCGAACTTTTTGTCGTCCTCACAAATATAGGCACTCTACTATACAACTCAACATTGGCAGTTTGTAAATTACTGAAAAAATAAATCTCCTCGTATTTTGCCTATCCACATAAAAATTCCCCACTTGTGTCATCGCATTACATTACATGACAATCTGGCAACGACATGATTTCAAATGAAATCGAGAGCGGAGCATATATTCTCATACTCGTGCCATTCATTTCAAGTATTACAGGCTTTCCAGAGCCATGAGATGGTTGTAGCAATAAAACCAACATCATCAGCAGCAGCAGCAACGTCAACAACAACAATGACCAAAAATGAAGGTAAAGTAAAATGAAATGAATACAAAAAAAAAGAAGAGAAGAAAGTGAAAGTAAAACAAGAAAGGAAAATGAAAGCGTACTACTATTACCCATGAACCAATTAATAGAGATGCGATGATACCTCCACAAAAACACACGATAAGCTAAGCTGTCAGAAGTACTAATGGCCTCAAAGCCTAAGCAAACCAAACCGAATGCAGTCCAAAAAAGGACAACGGGAGGACAAAGTTAAACACCACGGGAGAGGACAAACAGTGAACAGGCTCACAACTGTTCAATGGTCCATATGGCGTATAAGTTCGATTTAATGAATTGATTAGCAAAACAAAAAACATTAAATATAATTATACTAGTTCGGTGACACGTTGGTGAGTGGGAGCTTTTTGGGGGGAAATGTCATATCCTTATAAAGGTTATTTTGATTTGTTGTAAGGTTGTACGAAAAGAAGGAAGTCATATGCTCGTCCCTTTCTCTTTTTGCTCGGCGGGTGGGTGGATGGTCTGTCGGTCGGTCGGTCGGTCGTTTGCGTTTTGTGGGTTTTCTTCTTCTCCTTGTTGGGCTAACAACAAAATTTGCCCTACAATGTAAGACATTCCAATGACAATGAAAATTGTTGGTTTGATGTTCACACTCATATCGACACAAAACTCTCCTACACGTGTGCCCTTGTATGTGTGTGTGGTGGTTCATTTTGACTTTGTCTCAACTTTCTTGAACGTAATGTAGGACTACATTAATATTTCAGCAAAACAGAGAGTGCCTCACTCCCGCTCTTAGCAAGTGTGCAAGAGTGTGTATATATATGTGTCAAACATGTGTAAAAACATTTACATTTACTCAAACTGGAAAATGAACTCAACAACTCCGTAACATATGAGGCAGAGAGAGAGAGCGCAAAAACAAGCGCGCCAATGAACACCCGCCGAGTAGTGAGTGACTGAGAGCATTACCACCACCACCGCACAACTTTCACTGAATTTTTGCTATGCGTGGGAATGATAATGAAATTCTGCTCCTGCGCCGTTTGTGCTTTGTGGTCTGCATAGCCACTTATTGTGAATGGTCGTGAATATTGTGGAAGGTCTTTTTTATGGTGTTTGCTACGAATACAACTCGGCTTTTGTTACAGCTGTTTGCGTAGCAAAATAGTGTTGTTAAGTTTTGCGGAAAGTAAAGCTTTTCTTAGTGTTTTACTGAGGGATGAACAGCTGATAAATTTGTGTAGAAAAGCTTTAAATATTCAAAATCTAAAGTTCTATCTTTCTATGAATAGTTGACGAAAATATTAAAATACTTGTATAGGTCCAATTAAAATGTTGTTAAAAATATAGTTTTTCAGAAGTGTTGAAAGGTTTTTGAAATATGTAATTTTTAAATGTAATTTCTTTTTTAAGTCAATGTTATGAAATCTACGGCTTTGTGAGTAACTTTCAATTGGTTTGACATAATATTTGATATTATTAAATCAAAATAATTAAGGACTTCTTCAAAAAAATCATTGAAGGTTTATTCAACTGGTTTTCGACGTTAAACTTTATTTTAAATTCCTTAATATTTTATGAAAAAGGCTTTTAAAATTTAAAATGCAATCTTCGTATAAAATTACTATAAGGTCTTTTTTGCCAGAAAATAAATGATAGCGAAATCTTATTTTACCATTTAGCAACTTTTTATAATATTTTTAAGTAAAAATAAAATGTATAGGTTATTAAAAAAATGCTGTCCCTATGTCAAATTTGTAGGGTATCTACGAATCCTATATTTCCCATTTTTCCCCAGGATGGGGACTGTACAGTGATCCCAGATAGGTCGTCAGTCCTTGACTTTCTGGGGTCCAACTGGTAGTATCTTCGGCAAAGCAGTCTGATCAGAGTTTTTAATCTGATACCACGGGAGTCAGGACGGCGTTCCTGAAAAACGTAGCTTTTGGCCTGAGTGTTGGTGTGGTTCCTTTGAGGGGCATCGAAGGAACCAAAATCCCTGGGAGTCTCGAATGTGAAGTTGCAAACCAACAGGGAGCCATGACCCACAGAATGGTAAGGAGTTTTAGATGGGCACCGCTCCTAACCAAGGAGGAGGGCAAAAGTGTCCCGAAACACGGAATTGTTTGCTACTCATGCGCAATGTGTGTGGGGGCTTTGGTCGACGCATGTACTCACCCAAGTATTTGGAGCACGGTGGGGTTAAGCTTATGGCAGGAACTCACCTACATCGAGAATAACTATCTATGTTGAATTGGTCTACTTTAGGAAATAGGTATGAATCGCTGATACAGCCTATAATTCTGTGGCCACAATCGATAACCGCCCAAGTTGGCTTATTAAATAATTGAGTTAAATATGCTATCATATTCTACTAACAATACTCTACGAGTATATTTAAAAATAATAAATAAAACTCCATAAATATTTCGAATGACAATTTAAGTGGACGAAAATGGGATTTGAGTGATCTCAAGAGAAATAATAGTTATTAGGCCCTCTTAATATCGTTCTCATATAATATGTTTTCATCTTAAAACTTGACTCACAATTAATAACCGCAATGATGCCCCAGCATACTCTAAACCCTAATGTATTAAAGTATAAAAGTGGTTATCAGATTCGGCGTGCTTTATACTACCTCGGACTGGCGTAGTGTTTCCAATCAAAATTTTTGGAAATAAAGTTAAGTTGAGCATATTGTTTTCCAACTAAGAATGTTCTGAGATCGGACATAGTCTAAATGTGGCTTAGAAAATGGATTCGACGAATACCCATGAAAATTCAAAGTTTTCTAAATGTATAAGAAATCAGAAACGTTCGTCCTTTTATCTATACGACGCTTATTTAAAGTCGAAAAATTTAATGTTTTCAATAAAATGTTTTTGATGACGGATTTTCGTAATTTTCGTTCTATGGCGTTTATTTTTGAAGTTATAGGCATTTTAGTTTTGACAATATACAATATTTTTGATGACAATATATCGTCCTTTTCGTTTTATGGCGCTTTTTAAATAATTATAGTCATTTTTGTTTTTTTCTGGGGAAAATCTAATTATTATTATTAAAAATAGTGATCAGAAACTGTTTTCCTTTTCGCTCTATGACACTTTTTAAGGAGTTATAACCATTTTAGGTTTGACTAGGAAATTCAAAATGATATAATCAAATTCCACCCTTTTCGTCCCTGCGACACTTATTTAAGGACTTACAACCATTTTACATGCAACAAGAAAATTCTAAAGGTGATAAAAAAGTCTTCCTTTTAGCTCTACGAACTTCGTTAAGTAGTAATAGCTATTTTTTTGTTTGACTAGGGAACAATTTATTAACAAATTTCATAATTTTTGTTATACGACGCTTAGTTAAGGAATAATAGCAATTTCACTTTGGCTAGGGAAATTCAAAGTTTTGCACCAAAATTAATAAATATAAAATTTTGGCCTGGTAGACCAAAGTAAAGAAAAATATGGTAAGACTTTATCAATGGTTTTTTTATACCCTGACTTTAGCGGAGGAATATAAATATCATTTGCTACGGACCAAAAGTGTAACACATCGAAAACCTGACCTAATACCTTATTTATGTTCGGCAGAAATTCGTTATAGGTTATTTTAAGTAATTGAAGCACTGTCCGTCCATCTGGCTCACGCGCCCGGAAACTCTCGAAAGGAGTAACGGATAGACTTCAAAATTTGGTATATGAAATTTTTTTTTCTACCTTAGGCGAAATTCGAAAACATGTCATACGAGTATAAATTCGTGCACTCCTGATAGTACCTCCCACACAAAGGGTTAGAATTTAGTGAAATATTGTTTCTGTAATTCCACATATAGCATTAGTTTATGTGACGCTATAGACTTGAGGAAAATGAACGAAATAAAAATAGTGCAAAATTTGAGTATTCGTCAAATCCATTCTGATATCCCCACACAAATTGACGGATTCATTTGAGCACATGTTCCCATAACTTCAATAGCAATCATCTAAAATTGTTTATATTCTGATGTAAGACAACTTTTTTTAATGACTATTAACTAGATAAAATGTTTCCAGCTTTCTGGCTCTCACGCCAAGTATCAAATTCCATATTGCATTACTCACAAAGTGGGGGTTTACCCTAGTAGGTTCACTCGACTGAAATTTTCTTACTTGTTTTTATAGAAAAATTAACAAGTTTCATATTAATGGTTTGCTACACGGTTTTTGTTTGAATCTATCGATAACTGAGACATTTTTGTGATTGGATGTTGGATTTGCTATTTGAAGATGGTTGTTGTCATTTAACCGACTGATACTGTATAAAAATGTTGAGAGGCAATATTCAGACACTTTGTATGACTAACATTTTTGGCGAAGATAACACTGAAAAATGTCCACGTTTTTTGTTATATTTGGTGGATTATTGTGTTTGATTGTGATCTAGATGTCAAATTTTAAATTTGTCGCTTGCTTGATTTACTACTCAGCTGTCCACCCGATTTATTTTGATAAAATTTTTTCTCATTTGTATAACAAATATTATATTTGTAATTTCTCTTCTCATAAACTATAAAACATATGTCCGCCTAATTCTACTTGAAATCAACACACATAGGTTTTTTGTTGTGTTTTTAATGACAGCCCATAACATTTAACGTTTATGCCTTTTGGAAGCTTTTTACCTTTGCTTTGCGGCCTGACACAATTTATAGGTGACTCCTAATAACGATAATTATTCATAATTACTCAGTTATTTATGACACAAGCTCAACAGAACGAACGGAAAACTTTGACTCCCCACAAACAAGAACAAAAATAACGAAAACCGAAATGTGTAACAGGAAACGGAAACTTTATTATCACATTTTAGCACACCGTCAAAGTTTTACAACAAATTTGCAAACAACAGGAACACCAGCAACGACAACAACAACAGAAAATGGGAGAAAGGACATACACACATAGGAGTACACATACATACTTTACATACGAAAATGCAAAATGAATGAAAATCAATATCAAGGGAAACAGGAAGAGGGACATACAGTGTGGACGAATTTGAATTTCATTGTTTTTTAGCCACAGAAACCGCCTCCTAATTTGAAAGATCATATTATTTATTTTAATAAACATTTCTTTATTTTTAAGAAACATTTCTTTACTTTAAGGAATTCTTTACTTTAAAAATAAAAGATTATTTTAAGAAAAAATTCCACCCAATTCTTTAATTTTAGAAATGCATTTCTTTAGTTTTAAGAAACGCTTCTTTAATATTATAAAACTTTTATTTAATATTAAGAAACTTTGTTTAATGTTAGGAAACATTTATTTTATTTGAGAAAGGCATTTTTTTAGTTCTAAGAAACATTTCTTCAATTGTAAGAAACACCTTTTTAATTTTAAGAAACACATGTTTAATTTTAAGACACTTTTCTTTAATTTTAAGAAATTTAGGTTTAAGAAACGTTTATTTAATATTAAGAAACATTCCTTAATTTTAAGAAACATTTCATTAGTTTTAGAAAGGCATTTCTGAGAAACATTTCTTCACTTAATTTTAAGACACTTTTCTCTAATTTTAAGAAACATATCTTTAATGTTATGCAACTTTTCCTTAATTTTAGTAAACATTTATTTTGAATTAAGAATACAATTCTTTAATTTTGTGAAACATTCATTTAATTTTAAGAAACATTTCTTTAATTTTAACAAAAAATTCTTTATTTTTAAGGAAGATTTCATTCATTTTAAGAAACCTATCTTTAATTTAAAAATAAAATGTCTTTAATTTTGGGATACGTTTTTTTTAATAAATGCAATTCATTGTTTTTTAGCCAAAGGTTCTGCCTCCTAATTTGAAAGCTCATATTATTTATTTTAAAATGATATTTCCTTAATTTTAATAAACTTTTCTTAACTTTTAAAAAACATTTTACGTTTAATGAAACATTTTTTATTTTAAGAAAATTTTCTACCCATTTCTTTAATTTTAGAAATACATTTCCTTAGATTAATGAAACGTTTCCTTAATATCAAGAAACATTGTTTAATTTGAGAAAGGCATTTCTTTAGTTCTAAGACACATTTCTTAAATTTTAAGAAACAACTTTATAATTTTAAGAAACACATCTTTAATTTTAAGACGCTTTTCTTTAATTTCAAGAAACGTACCTTTAATTTAAGAAACATTTAGTTTTAAGAAACGTTTCTTTAATACTAAGAAACGTTTATTTAATATTATTTAACATTCTTTAATTTTAAGAAACATTTCTTTAATTTTAAAAAGGCATTTCTTTAGTTCTAAGAAACATTTCTTCAATTTTATGAAACACCTTTTTAAATTTAAGGGACACATGTTTAAGTTTAAGACACGTTTCTTTAATTTTAAGAAACATATCTATATTTTTAAGAAACATTTAGTTTTAAAAAAATATTTCTTTAATATTAAGAAACATTTGATATTAAGAAACTTACTTTAATTTTAGAAAAGCATATCTTTAGTTCTAAGAAATATTTCTAAAATTTTAAGAAACGCATTTATAATTTGAGGAAACATAGCTTTAATTTTAAGACACTTTTCTTTAATTCTACGAGTAAGAAACATATCGTTAATTTTTAGAAACATTTAGTTTTAAGAAACGTTTCTTTAATATTAAGAAACAGAAATAATATAATATTAAAAAGAAAAGAATCTAATACTTATAACCTATCTTTAATTTTAAGAAACATTTCTTTAATTTTAGAAGAAATTTATTTCTTTCTTTAAATTTCTTTAAATTTAGAAGAAAGTTCCTAAGAAACATGTCTTAAATTTTATGAAACACCTTTTTAAGTTTAAGACGCTTTTTCTTAATTGTAAGAAACATATCTTTAATTTTAAGAAACAGTTTTTTTAGTTTTAAGAAAGCGTTTTATAATATTAAGAAACTTTTCGTTAATTTTAAGAAACGCTTTCATTTTATGAAAAATATCTTTAATTTTAAAAAACATTTCTTTAGTTTTAAGAAAATTAATTCAATTTCAAGAACAAAAAAGACATAGAGAAAAGTGAACAAAACACAGCTCTATCACAACACATACTGAACACAGGTCACACAGCTGTTTTTGACAACGATCGGATCATAGACAAATAAAGAAGAGAGAGAAAACGGATGACGATAGAAAGCTTACGACAACAAGAAAAAATACACAAAACAATGAATCAGAAGGAGGATACAAACAACATAAGTGTCAATTAAGCGCTGCAATAAGAGGAACCCATCTGTGATACTAATTTAAGGTGTGTTGTATGTTTAAATATTTATTTTATGTTTAAATGTATCAAAAAATTTTAAGCACATCTTAAATTTTAGGTCACTTTTCTTTAATTTTAAGAAACCGTGTTCAACAGATTTAGATTAAGCAACTGAATTATGAATAATGAATTAATTACATAAATTGATCTATTTGATTATAACGGTATTTCTCTTAGTTAAGTTTAGTTTATAAGTATCTACATACTGGTGGAAACTCTTAGCCCAATGGAAACTTAGCTGAAAGAGCTTTCACTCAATTGGACTAAGACCATCCATCTTGAAGATATATCCCACTTCGCAGCTTCGTTAAATTTTCTCTTGTTAGTTAGCTATCTTTTTACTTCTTCAACAAACTTTACTTTCGCTGCGCAACTACCAAGGGTAAGAAGTTCACGCTCTACGGCACTTTGAACTGCGTGTGTATATTATTATTCAATAAAACCAGCATTGAATTCCAATCTAAAATCCTGCCTTTGTGTTTTTATTTTCTTTTCTATCAAACATACTTTGCTATTACAATTTGTGTGAGAATACGTCGAATAAATATACCCATACAGTCCACTTCCAGTAATCTGTCACACAATTGTACAATAGGCATGTTTTCGTTACAAGCTAGCAATTTTAGTTTAGCACTTTGCAACGAAAACAACTGACTTCCACTAACTGGCACATAAGCAATAAGTGGCGGATTTTCACTATCTGGTAGAAATGGTGTCATGAGTTGCGAAGAAAGAACAGTGCGAAACAGACAAAAAGTTCGTGAAAAGTATTTATAAAACATATATTTACTATTCTATGTTCAATTGTTTACACTCTTTTTGCAAATATTAAAATAATTTCCTATTTTTGTTCTTCTACTTCCCGTTAATTCACAATAATTGATAAAATCTCTCCAAAAATGGGATGCCATATTGCTAGATATAGGGTGCCCAATCTGGCAACATCATACTCGAATAAGACAGGAACACAAGCACCAAACTTCATCGGGAACTAATAGTGCTTAAAAGTGCTTAGCTCCCCATACAAATTAAGCACTTATGGTGTAACGAAAACACGCCTAATATCTTTAATTTAAGGAAACATTTCTTTAATTTTAGGAAACATTTATTTTGAATGAAGAAAACAATTCTACAATTTTGTGAAACATTTATTTAATTTTAAAAAACATTTCTTTAATTTTCATAAACATTTCTTTATTTTTATGAATTTTTTATTTTTAATAAAATTTTTTTTAATTTTAAGAAATATATCTTTAATTTAAAGAAAAATTTCTTTAATTTTGGGACACATTTCTTTTGAATACAGAAAATTTTTTTTTAAATAAAGAAGAAGTTTATTTGGCAGAAAATCTATAAAACTTTCTTCAAATGCAAGAAATTATTTTTTTTTGTATTAGTGCAAAAAAAAATTTTCGATCAGTTAGGAATTACAAAATTCTTAAATCGCAGAAAGAATTAAAAATATAGTACATCGGTGATAATGGGGTCAGAAACGCGGAATTTTGGTATCTCTTACTCCTTATTCAGACTCTTATTATAATAACATATATTTTTACGAAAGACACTTTGTTGATAAGTTCAAATGATATCGAAGAATGCAATTTTGAAACCATGTTTTTAAGGTAATTTAATCGATAAATAAAAAAATAAAAAATATACATGCAGTTGTTCTGACCAGTTAACCAGTTATTCTCAACCCAAATCTAATAGAAATAATACAAAAAACTGTAAACCGGTTCCCAAAAAAAAAACTCTTTATACTGAAAACCAGTTCACAAAAAGAAATTATTGTCCATGGATTTATGATTATGAAAAATTAAACCGAGAAGCTGTTTTTAAAATATTTGGGTTTTGAAGAACTGAATAATTTGTTCAACATTTTTCGGATTTTTGGCTTCAGTGGCCATTTTCTTTGGTTGGGTGTGTCCGGTTCTTTGCTACAATAAGTTCTCATTACGAAAAACTTGTCACATAAAAAACAGTAAATGATTAATTCCACTTCTGGAGCAAGAAAAACTGAAATGTACTTATTCGTGTTGCTTTTGGTTTTTTAATCCTCCCACTTTTCAACAGAGGCAATTTATTTTATTTAAATTTTTTCAACACTTCCTCTAGGGCACTTAAATTTAAGGAAGTACGTATACAAATCTTATAATCTATAGTAAATAGTGAAAAGGAAACGAACTTTCAAATTATTCAAAAATTTAATAGTAAAACCAAGTAATGTGTAATCATAACTAGTCTCTTTACGCGTATTTTGAAATAATTGGTTAATTGAACATTTTTGTATGAAAACAAATAACTAACGTTTTCTATTTAACGAATATTATTCTATATTTTAGAAAATAAATTATGAAATCATTGCAATTAACGTGTTATCGATAATTTGGCATTCAAATGTTGTTAAAAATCTTTTTTGATCTTTTGGCAGGACCTGAACTTTGCCGATTGGAAAGAAGATAGAAATGGTTCGCTAAAATATCTTTCCCCAAAAAAGAAATGTTTTTGATCTGAACACTGTGAATTCGAAATAAGATAGGATCTATTCTCTAAAATGTATTTCTCTACAGAGATAAGTGTCTTTGTGTGTACAATTTAAAGACTACAATAATTGGAAAATAAACAAGCAATACCTATACTTTTCTTAGAGTCATCCTTCAAAAAATGCAGACCATCTCCCCCACCTGCTGGATTTTAAAACAATATTGAATTCAAAAATTGCTTTACCAAAAACCACTGTCTTAACATTTACAATAATTTTATAAAAAAAAAACAAATTTTGTATCGCCAACAAAAAGTGTTCACTTACGTTCTACGCCTCAGTAAAGTTGCAACAACCCAAATTAGTTGCAGGTCTTATCGAGTGCAAAAAATATTGCCACATTTGGCTGTTCTCTTCTTAAGAGTTACACTAACACACACGCACGCTCCAAAGGAAACATACTTAGGGGGGCATTGGAGGACGGACTTCTGCTGCCTATCATAACCGGAAACATGAAAAAGAAGCATCAACAGAAACACTAACTTTTGTTGGTGTAAAAAATACAATATGTTTCTAATGTTTGCTTATAGGGGAATGGTATGATAATGGTTGGAAAAATTGGGTACTTCGTTTATAATATTGATTCAAAGGAGTCTCAAATTTCGTCCTTCTACTATTAATAGTTTCGGAGATCTACAATATTTAAATATTGCCGCGTTCACCAACTCGATCCCGCCCACTTTTGGCTTAATTTCTTTGACTCTGATAACTTACTAGTCCAAAATTCGTTCTTCTATTGTAGTATTAAATTTATTTTAGTTTAATTTAAATTTCTGTAATATAAAATTTTTAAATAATAATACGTACATTTTTTTTCCGCCGTTGCTTCTGCAACTCCCACTGATTCGATCACGGTCATTTTTATTGAAATTGTTTATATTAGCTCTAATAATTTACGTACGAAATTTTGTTATTCTGTGATCAGAAGTTTCGGAGCTATTACAGCTTTACAATACGTCAGTTTTAAATGTCACGGCCACTTTTAGATTTTCTCAAAACCAACTGTGCCTAAGAAACTTCCAAAAAAAAAACGAAGTTTTCCTGAATAAGCCCAGCAGTTCTTGACAGATGTCGTACAAAGAAATTGTCTACGTTTTTTTAAAAGGTGGGAGGTGTTAATTGGACTCGAAGAGGAATCCAGTTAACACCTCCTTACATAAGGGTTTTGTTCTTCCGAATAGAGTCAGGAAAACTTCTGTCTTCTCTTACTTCAGGAAATTTTCGAATTTGTCTAACACTTTCATAGAAAAACTTATGGAGCTTTAAAGATAATCAGAATGTCCGAACGGGAAGGTTTAGATGGTGGATCTCCCACACAAAGTGCAAAATTCCAAATTATTTCCTTTTTTCCAAACTTAACAGACCTTCTTATCTTCACTCCTCTTTAAATATTCTCTAATTCTAAACATGTTTTCCTCATTATAATAGGCCTTTCTTTGCTTTGCACCATATTTGTCTTCGCCGTCTTCTTCGTTTGCTTCGCTTCTACTTTCTCTACACATTTAAGCCTTTAATTAGGGTCATAAATCTTGGAGAAGCACACACTTCAATTGGAAGTTGAACCCGCGAAAATTGTGTTGCAGACCTACCCGCCCCTCTCCACCAACACATGCTAGGCGTGCTCCGCTGGCCTAGCCTGGCCCTACCACTTACTCCTGGCCCAAAGAAGGTTGAATGCCAAACGAATCGAATAGAATAGAAAAGAAAAGACAAGAGAAAAAAGAATCAACAAAAAACTTCCACCAACACAGCACAAAAAAACGACAGTTCACAAAAACATCAACAAAGGAGTAGGTATCTAATAATAGCAGCAGCACATGCGGAATACAAGGAACACAGCCAGAAGAAGACGAAGCAGAAGTAAAAAAAAACTATATATCCGAAAAAAACATCTCTAAAAAATAGAAGAAGAAACCGAAGCAAAAAATGGCCATAACGAAAATGTTCTGTTGCCAAAGAAATGTTGCATGTAAACTGATATGGAACACCGAGAGAATCGTTAAACCTTTGCTCCTTTCAAAGCTGACGATGGGAGAGGTCACTGAGGGGCAGGGGAGAGAGAGAAAGACGAGAGGTTACAAATATAATCTTAGAGTTGGTTTACTTGTCCATTGGCGGGCTGCTCCATTTATGGCCCCGCTGCCTTAGCCCCTTTGCAATACCAGGGGAGCAGTTAAAGCTCTAAAATTGTTTTTATTTCATGTGTAGGTACAGTGGTTACAATTATTGTTTAAATTTAAAGAAATGTTGAGAAGAAATATAAAATAATATATTACATATATTTACTTATGTATTCATTCTGTGGAGATGAAGGTTGGGAGGAAATCATAAAACATCTTCCAGGTATGTACATTTCTCTTTCGAAAAGAAGAAGGGCTACTCTGGCCTCTTATTTCTCTAGGGAGATCTTTGATTTGGCTACACAACATAAGGACAACTTATGGTTATTTTTTATGATAATCAAAATGTTTCAATGGGAGAGGATAGCCTCCAAAGGTACTTCATCTCCAGACCTCTTGGCGTCTCAATGGACTCTGTGCTCTAGGTGAGTCAGATTATATTTGAAATGGTCCTAAGCTCTTATCAAGCATGAATTTATAATAGCATCCGCCTTGGTGGGACACTGTCTGATAGGAATACAGAAGATGGGATTTATGATCGAGATAAACGATTTCTGTAGATACTGTGGAGGCGGAATCTAAAAAACCATCAATATGTGTGTCCTGCGCTTTCGAATAAAATAGAGTTACTGTGGAAGCTTTCAAAACTACCGTAGGACTACTTATGGGCGTTTAAAATAAATCACAATCATAGCCAGAACCTGTGGCATCACAACGGACCCTGTACTGTAAATGACTGGGTGCAGACTATATTTGAAGCGGTCGCAAGCTCTACTATTGTTGTCAAGTCCGCTTGTTGCATTGATCATATACGCCTTGACGGCACACAGTTTAATAGGAAGATATAGTGAGACTTAAGGTCGAGACAAACGATTTCTGCAGAATCTTTGGTGACGAAGAGGGATCCATGAAACGCCTACTATGGATGTATCCCGTTTTTCCGAATATAAGGTGGGTTAAATTTAGGCTCTCATTTTTTTTTTGGTAAAAGGAATGATGCAAAGAGAGAGCCTAGTTTCTAGAAGTTATTCACTCCAAACCCTGAGGTGTCACGGTGGACTTTGCAGTCTTAGTGAGTCAGAGAATGTTTGCAGATGTTTTGATAAAAGTGTCCGTCATTACAGACACAGTATGACATAAAGACATGCAGAACGTTTGAAAGTCGGTACAAAAGATTTCTGCGGAAGCTATGCAAACGAAGCGGAGGAAAAATCCATACATACTTTGGGAGTTTTCGAGTGTATCTAACACTTCCATAGGACAATTTAGAAATAAGGTATATTAAGAATCATAATGTTTCAACTCTGCATCTCTAGACTTTGTGGTATTACAGAGGATTTTGCAACATCGGTGAATCACAGAATGTATTAAACTTTAAACGGTCTCGCTCTCATTGAGCTTACAGAGATTTCAAAAGTCAGCTTCTGCAGAAGCTGTAGAGACGAATGAAACGAGCACCTCCTATATATGTGTCCTGCGCTTTCGAATAGAAAGTTGCATGTATTAGGCATATATTTTGTGGGAAGCTATAGCATTTATGTAAGCATTGAAGGCAATCACAATGATTGGAGACAGGCACGGACCTCAGTGGCATCAAAAGGGTCTTTGCAATCTAGACTTTTAGGCAAATCGCAATGCTTCGTAGAAAAGGACCAGATATTCTTTATCTGAAGACCCTGTTACATCAAAATGGACTAGTATACAGGAAGACCTCAGTGGTTGACTCCAGTATAAAGGAAGACCTCAGAGATCGAACTTAATATAGAGGAAGACCTCAGAGGTCAACTCTATTATAGAGGAAGACTTCAGTGGTAGACTCTAGTATAGAGGAACACCTCAGTGGTCAACTGTAGTATAGAGGAACACCTCCGTTTTCGACTCCAGTATAGAGGAAGACCTCTGAGATCGAACTTAATATAGAGGAAGTCCTCAGTGGTCAACTCTAGATATCGAGTAAGACCTAAGTGGTCGACTATAGTGAAGAGGAAGACCTCAGTGGTCGACTCCAGTATAGAGGAAGGCTTCAGAGATCGAACTTAATATGGAGGAAACCCCCGGTGGTCAACTCTAGTTATGGAGGAAGACCTCAGTGGATTAATATAGTATAGAGGAAGACCTCAGAGGTCGACTCCAGTTATAGAGGAAGACCTTAGGGTTCGACTCTAGTTATAGAGGAAGACCTCAGCTGTCGACTATAGTACAAGGAAGTCCCACAGCGGTCGTCTATAGTATTGATAAAGAACTCAGTATAGAGGAAGACCTCAGGTGGTCGACTCTAGTTATAGAGGAAGACCTCAGCTGTCGACTATAGTACAAGGAAGTCCCACAGCGGTCGTCTATAGTATTGATAAAGAACTCAGTATAGAGGAAGACCTCAGGTGGTCGACTCTAGTATAGAGGAAGACCACAGTGGTCGATTCTAGTTATAGAAGAAGACCTCAGTGGTCGACTCTAGTTATAGAGAAAAACCTCAGTGGTCGACTCTAGATATAGAGGAAGACCTCAGTGGTCGACTCTAGATATAGAGGAAGACCTCAGTGGTCGACTCTAGTTATAGAGAAAAACCTCAGTGGTCGACTCTAGATATAGAGGAAGACCTCAGTGGTCGACTCTAGTTATAGAGGAAGGCCTCAATGGTCGACTCTAGTTATGGGGGAAGACCTCAGAGATTGACTATAGTTATGAGGAAGACCCCAGTGGTCGACTATAGTAATAGAGGAAGACCTCAATGGTCGACTCTTATTATGGGGGAAGACCTCAGCGATTGACTATAGTTATAGATGAAGACCTCAGTGGTCACTATAGTCGACCATAGAGGAAGACCTCAGGTAGTCGACCTCAGTGGTCGACTTTAGTTATAGAGAAAGACCTCAGTGGTCGACTTTAGTTATAGAGGAAGACCCCAGTGGTCGACTCTAGTTATAGAGGAAGACCTCAATGGTCGACTCCAGTTATGGCGGAAGACCTCAATGGTCGACTCCAGTTATGGCGGAAGACCTCAGCGATTGACTCTAGTATAGAGGATGACCTCAGTGGTCGACTCTAGTTACAGTGGAAGACTATAGTATAGAGAAGTCCCACAGTGGTCGACTATAGTTATGGGAGAAGACCTCGGTGGTCGAATATAGTATTGAGAAGTACCACAGAGGTCGACTATAGTATTGATGAAGACCTCAGTTTTCGACTCTAGTATAGAGGAAGACCTCAGAGATCGAACTTAATATAGAGGAAGACCTCAGTGGTCAACTCTAGATATCGACTAAGACCTAAGTGGTCGACTATAGTGAAGAGGAAGACCTCAGTGGTCGACTCCAGTATAGAGGAAGGCTTCAGCGATCGAACTTAATATGGAGGAAACCCCCGGTGGTCAACTCTAGTTATGGAGGAAGACCTCAGTGGATTAATATAATATAGAGGAAGACCTCAGATGTCGACTCCAGTTATAGAGGAAGACCTCAGAGGTCGACTCCAGTTATAGAGGAAGACTTTAGGGTTCGACTCTAGTTATAGAGGAAGACCTCAGTGGTCAACTGTCGACTATAGTACAAGGAAGTCCCACAGCGGTCGTCTATAGTATTGATAAAGAACTCAGTATATAGGAAGACCTCAGGTGGTCGACTCTAGTATAGAGGAAGACCACAGTGGTCGATTCTAGTTATAGAAGAAGACCTCAGTGGTCGACTCTAGTTATAGAGAAAAACCTCAGTGGTCGACTATAGTATAGAGAAGGACCTCAGTAATCTGCTCTGGTATAGAGAAAGGTAGATTCTAGTGTACAGATAGGCCTCAGTTATGGACTCTGATATAAAGGAAAACCTTACTCACTAACTTTGGAATATATAAAGACATCAACAGTATATTCTAGTGGATAGAAAGTCGTCAATCGACTCTGGTATAGAGAACGGCCTCAAATGCTTACTCTGGTATAGAGGAAATAGGTCGACACTTTGATTAAAATTAATGTTCCATAATTTTGAGAAAAAGAAACGTTTCCATCTTAAACCATTCATGCCCGAGTTATTTTAGGAAGCACTAGCACATTTCTGTTAACATCGAGGCGAACATCTACTGCTTCCAATTTCAATGTCCTTGGTTTGTCTGTTATAAGGAGTTGAATATTGGCAACAAGGATAATGAAAAGGTTTCAAGAAGCAACTTTTTGTATAACAAATCCATATTACCTCTGTAGTCCCCTCTGTAGTCACTGTGCATGGCACTTTTTAACTGTTTGTTGCCACTTGCCTTTTTTTGCGCTCACTTTTCGGTACTTTCCCATTGGTTGTAAATGCATCTCTGTACGTACTAACATATATACATGTAAGTAAGTGTATTTGTGTGTTTCGAACTTTCTCTATCGCCAGTTTTATTGTTTTGCTATTGTAAAATGTTCTCTTGTTGTTGTTTTAGTTTTCATCGTCAATGTTGTTTGTGACTTTTTGTCTTGTTTGCCAAATTGTGTTTTCAGGTCAGAGGCAACAATAGTTTAAATTACATATTCACACATACACATATACACGTAAACGGCTACGAACATATACATTTTCGCGTAGACATCCTTCAATGGTCACACATATTTCCCTACATATATGGACATGAACATTTATAATATCCTGTACTCGTTATAAAATTAGTTCTTTAGCTTATAACATAAATAGATAGATAAATCTATCAGCTGCGAGAATTACCAACATTTGCAGGTTATCATGTAGTTAAAATGTAGTTATTTGGTTTCATAAACTAAAAAAATCATATACGTTTTCAATTCCGTGTTTTAATAAAAAATATTTTTTTTTTCAAACAAATTGATTCATCATGTCAATATTATCACATATCTTGGAGGTTCTATAATTTAGTCAGGTCACTGTTGATATTATATTTCGGCGGTGTTTATCGCATTTATATGCTGATTATTCAAACACGATCCGAAAGCATAATCCTCTTTTATACATATTTATTATCAAACTAAGAGTTTGTAGTCCCATTTTATGGAATTCTTGGGTCAACACAATTTTTCTAAGAAAATTGCTGAGAACTCTTCGTGTATATTTCTTAATCATAAAATATAAGTATTGAGTATTTTATATGTATGTATGTACCTTTAAAATGTATATTAAAATATTATATACAAATATGTTCAATAATGTTCTTCAGAATTACTAAATTCTTTAAACTATATTCGATATTTTCTAAGTAACTGGAATATATAATGGATATAATCATTAATATATATATAAATGTCTTATTAATAAAACTTATGCTCTTCTTCTTAATCTCTAAAGGCAATAAAATAAAAAGCATAATGGAAAAAATTAAAATCCTACAAAATCTTAAAATTAACTTAAATGTTATTAAAATTTAGTCGTGGTTTATAAAATTCCCAACAAAAATAATATTACGTTATGTAAAAAGCATATGAATGCATTTCTTTATTTTTCTTATAAAAAGCTATAAATTGCATTATAAATTTTAAGTTTAAAAAAAATTATGTTTGTGTGATGTACAAAGGGACACACATAGCTGACCTGCAGAGTTGCAATTTGAATAAATTTTGGATGTCCAAACTAATTGGAGTTGCTAGACGATAGAATAATTTCATATTAAAAAAATTTAAATTTATATATGCCATGATAAACACAAAACTATATCATCACTCAGAAAAAACAGAAACCATTTAAACAATATTGCATAGAGAAAGACCTCAGTAATATTCGTCCATACTATAGGGGAAGTACTATAGAGTCGACTCTATAGTACAGAGGAAGGCCTCTGAGGTCGACTCTAGTATAGAGGAAGACCTAAGAGATCGACTCTTGTATAAAGGGAGACCTCTGAGGTCGACTCTAGTATAAAGGAAGACCTCTGAGGTCGACTCTAGTACAGAAGAAGACCTCTATTCTAGTTCATATGAAGATCTGTGAGGTCGACTCTATTATATGGGAAGACCTCGGTGGTCGAATGGAGAATAGAGGAAGACATCTGAGGTCGACTCTAGAATAGAGGAGGACCTCTGAGGTCGACTCTAGAATAGAGGAGGACCTCTGAGGTCGACTCTAGAATAGAGGAGGACCACTGCGATCGACTCTAGTATAGAGGAGGACTTCTGAGGTCGACTCTAGTATAGAGGAGGACCTCTAAGGTCGACTCTTGTATAGAGGAGGACCTCTGAGGTCGACTCTTGTATAGAGGAGAACCTCTTAGGTCGACTCTTGTATAGAGGAGAACCTCTGAGGTCGACTCTAGTATAAAGGAAGACCTCTGAGGTCGATTTTAGTACAGATTAAGATCTGTGAGGTCGACTCTCGAATTGAGGAGGCCCTCTAAGGTCGACTCTAGTATAGAGTAGGACCTCTGAGGTCGAATCTAGTATAGAGGAGGACCGCTGAGTTCGACTCTAGTGTGGAGGAGGACCTCTGAGGTCGCCTCTAGTATAGAGGATGACCCCTGAGGCCGACTCTCGTATAGAGGAGAACCTCTGAGGTCGACTCTAGTATAGAGGAGGACCTCTGAGGTCGACTCTAGTATAGAGAAGGACCTCTGAGGTCGCCTCTAGTATAGAGGATGACCCCTGAGGCCGACTCTCGTATAGAGGAGAACCTCTGAGGTCGACTCTAGTATAGAGGAGGACCTCTGAGGTCGCCTCTAGTATAGAGGATGACCGCTGAGGCCGACTCTCGTATAGAAGAGAACCTCTGAGGTCGACTCTAGTATAGAGGAGGACCTCTGAGGTCGGCTCTAGTATAGAGAAGGACCTCTGAGGTAGACTCTAGTATAAAGGAGGACTTCTCAGGTCGACTCTAGTATAGAGAAGGGCCTCTGAGGCCGACTCTATTATAGAAGAGGTCCTCTGAGATCTACTATAGTACATAGGAAGATCTCTGAAGTCAACTCTAGTATAAAGAAATACCTCTGAATCGACTATATTATATAGAGGAAGACCTCTCAGGTCGACTCTAGAATAGAGAAAGACCTCTGAAGACGACTTTAGTCTAGAGGACGACTCAAGTGTAAAAGAAGACTTCGGAGGACGGCTCTAGAGTAAAGGTTCTAAGGACGACCGTAGTATAAATGAAAACCTCTGAGAAAGACTACGGCATAGAGGAGAAAGACTTTAGTTCAAAAGAAGACCTCTGATGGTATCTATATTATAGAGAAAGATCTCTGAGGAAGGCTCTAGTGAAGAGTAATGTCTCTGAGTTCTACTCTAGTATAGAGTAAGAACTCAGCGGACGATTGTGTTATAAGGAACTACCTCTGATGTCGGTATACGGGTAGAAGATGTTATCAGTTATCAAATCCAGTATAGAGGAATACCTCTAAGGACGACTTTAGTCTTAGTATTTAGTCGACTTTAGTCGTACTTAATCAATTAACAATAAATAAATAAACTAGAGTTAAGAACTAACTACAGTTTATAGCTGTCAAATTCCATACAATTTAACTTTCGTTAGCTCTAACGCTCGGTTATTTTGTTGTGTGTTAATGGGGGTTAATGTCAGAGAGATTTCACTAACATAGATTGAGTTAAAAAATGTTAAATGTTTTGTATTTTAACAATCTGGCAACCTCAACATTTGTTTTGTTTAAGTTACAGTTAGTGCATAACGTAATGTAGGTTAAACGTAAAGGGAGTACTCTTTGCTTATGGGAGGGATTAAGACATCCTTGAGAGCGATATTGATAATGGAATAGGTAACATGACATGACAAACTTTTTAGCTTATTTACTTATATTACATTACGTTATAGCACTAACTCCAGAATACTGGACATCCACCATTTGCGCCAAAAATACAACTCTGTCTTCAGCTTTTAATTCCCTTGTTAATTTTTTTTTTTTTTTATAATACGCAATATCAAGTGTAAATGTTTACTAAATACAACAAAGAAAACTTAAAAAATATTCACATAATAACTGATAACAGTGTATTGAGAGAGTAAAAAAAAAAATCAAAAGAAGAACTAAAAATATTTTGTGTTCACAAAAGGGAGAAAGTTGTAAAACTTGTTAGTGAGTTAGATAGAGAGAGAGACAGAGCAATTTAAGAGAGTATGCATACACACTTTTAAGAGCGAGGAATAAACAAAGATTGTAGTTGAAGTAGTGGTGATTTTGGGGGGGAAAAGGGAAACAAAAAATTCTTTGCTTCTTTTCAGTGTAGGTGGGAGGGACAACGATCTAACTTACCTTCTAAATCATAGGAGGAGAGAGCCGTTGAGGAATGATGATGTGGTCCTCCTTGTGAGCCATATTGTGATGACTGTTGCTGTTGTTGTTGCATTTCATCTTCGTAGCTGCTGAAGCTGCGCTGTTGTTGAGCGGCATATTGGGTGACGCTTAGGTGACGGCGAGCATTGTAGGCCGAGGGATCCATGGCATGACCACCACTGATGGTCAGATTACGTTGTATTGGCGGAGGCTTTTGATAACCCTGAGAGGATGTTGCAGAGGTTGCAGAGACGGAGGCAAGGGAGGTTGAGGCAATGGGTCCAGATGTGGGCGGTGTTGGCAATTGATGAGGGTGTTGGCCGACCGATGGCGATCCCGCTCCACCCCCACCATAGCCATGCGACGATGACTGATGATGAGGATGGGTGGGATGATGTTGCTGATGCTGTTGTTGTTGTTGGGATGATGTTGGAAGCCTTTGTTGTTGATGTTGTTGTTGTTGTAGTGTACTGTACGAGGAGGAGGAAGCATTAGCCGTGCCTTGAGACATACCATGTTGTTGTGCACGCATTGCGTGCTGCTGCTGTTGCTGTTGTTGTTGCTGGGCACGGTATTGTTGCTGTTGATGCTGCTGTTGTTGTTGTTGTTGCTGTTGGTATTGGTACTGTTGTTGCTGTCGTTGACTCGGATGGGCCAAATGGGGGTGTTGTTTCATGAGACCATCAATTTCGCCCTAAAAATATTGGGAATAAAAAATGTTCTACGTTAACAATCGCTCTCTCATGGAATGACTGAGTATCGTTTATACCCTTCACCATAGGATGGGGGTAAAAAGTACATAGCTTGTTCTTCTTCTTTTACCATCTTGAAATACTAACATTCTTAGTAATTCGAAAATAATGACATTTAATTTCCCGGCTCCGGAAATAGACACAAGAAAACGTCTGCAACTTTAAGTAATAAGCGGCTATTTTTAAAGGTCTGTCCGACATCTATACTTTCCCTGTCAATGCTCCGGCCATGTTTGGTTATCTTTTCCTTTGTAGAGGACTAGTTGTGTTATCTACTACTTAATAAAATACAAGTTGTATTATATACATCTTAGTAAACCACCATTTGGGTTATTTACTCCTTAGTATACAACAAGATGGGATGTCTAGTGCCTAGTAGAGAATAAGTCGTGTTATCTACTCCTTAGTATGCGCCGATATGTGTTATCTATGGTCTAGTAGAGGACAAGTACAGCTATATATTTCGTAGTAATAATATCAGTTGGTTTATCCGTTCCTTACTTAAAGACCAGATGCTTATCTAATGCTTTTTGGAAGACTAGTTGGGTTAACTAATACTTAACAAAATACTAGTTAAATTATCTATTCATTAGTTGACGACAAGCTTTGTTATCTTCTCCCTTCTTGACAACCAGTTGGGTTATCTACTCCTTAGTAGAGGACTAGCATGGTCATCTACTACTTAATAAAATACCAGTTGATTTATCTATTCCTTAGTTAACGACCAGTTAGGTTATGTATTCCTAAGGTTATCTACTCCTTAGTTGATGAGCATTTGTTTATCTACTCCTTATATAATCACCAGTTGGGTTATCTACTTCTTATTTGACGACCTGTTGGGTTATCTACTACTTAAAAAAATACCAGATGATTTATATATTCCTTACTTGACGACCATGTATCTTATCTACTCCTTAGTAGAGAACCAGTTGAGTTACATATTTCTTAGATGAAGACCACTTAGGTTATCTACCCCTTGGTTGACAACCAATCGTGTTAACTACTCCTTAGTTGGCGACCATTTGGGTTGTCTACTCCTTAGTTGACGACCACTTAAGTTATCTATTCCTTAGTTGAAAACCATCTGAGTTATCTGCTTCTTAGTTGAATACTAGTTAGGTTATCTACCCTCAGTAGAGAACCAATCGTTTTATCTTCTCCCTTGTTGACGTACTGTTGAGGTTGTAAAAGTCTAGCCGGGTTATGTACTACTTAATAAAATACCAGATGATTTACCTACTCCTAAGGTTATCTACGCTTTAGTTGATGATCATTAGGTTACCTTCTCCTTATTTAATCACCAGTTGGGTTATCTACTTCTTATTTGACGACCTGTTGGGTTTGTAAAAGACTCGCCTGGTTATCTACTACTTAATAAGATACCAGATGATTTATCTATTCCTTAGTTGACGACCACGTAGGTTATATATTCCTTAGTTGACAACCATCTGAGTTATCTACTTCTTAGTTGAAAACCAGTTATGGTATCTACCCTTGGATGAGAGCCAATCGTGTTATCTACTCCACTGTTGACGACCTGTTGGGTTATCTACTCCTTTGTTGGCGACTATTTGGGTTATCTACTCCTTTGTAGAGGACTAGCCGGGTTATATACTTCTTAATAAAATACCAGGTGATTTATCAATTCCCTAGTTGACGACCCGTGAGGTTATCTATTCCTCATTTGGGAGCCAATTGGGTAATCTACTTCTAATTTGAAGACTAGTTATTTTATCTACTTCTTCGTTGACAACCAATCGTGTTATCGACTCCTTTCTGGACGATCAGTTTGGTTATCTACTTCTTAGTTGGTCACTAGTTGGGTTATCCACTCATTTATAGAGGTCTAGCCGGGTTGTCTAGCGTAAGGTGAATCTTCTAGCTGACAGCTTTCATGTAACCACCTTGGAAACAGTACTTTGAACGGATTTGACGAAAGTAATATATGTAAAGGAACTTGACAATTGAGTCATATCGTTATCTTTGGTGATGAACTCTCAGTGGTTGCTTCAGATTATATTTCCCAGGGACTTAAAGGCTACCAATCCCAATGCGAGTTCGAATTCCAAGGAAAGAAATAACCTTTCTTTCAACTTTTTGCAAACTTCTGGAGCAATTTCTGTTGCGCAGGAATATCCCGGGCCTGGAAGGAATCGCTCTCGGTTCCGATCCCAAACCAGGTTCGAAACCCAAACAAACTAGTAGGTTTCTTCCGATATCCTTTCTTTAGGCCTATTGCAGAATATATGCAGCACTTCCTGTTCACAGAATAAAAAACACGATGACGATATTTGCTGAGTATTATATTCACTGTGTTACGCAGTCCTTAATACATAGCATTGAGTAGGAAACATGCGACCGTAGCAATTAGTCTTGACATTTCCAAGACATTTGGCTCTGCTTGGTATGCTGGAATCCTATCCAAGATGTCTTGACACCTCAAGAGTTTGTAGAGGCCTTGCGAGGTAAACTCTACCGCAGATCTTCCGGTGTAGTAATTAAACTTGGGACAATTTACTTGAAACCACATATCCCAAAGCCGGTTCATATCCAAAGCAAATCAGTAGGTATCGACCAAAACTCATTTTTTCGGTCTTTGGCAAAATATCAGCAATGCTTTCCGTTGCACAGCATAAGGAACACGATAGACATCGTGAGAGTTCGTGGTGGAAACTAATTTGATTTTTGTAAGAGACTTGTGAACGTAGCTATTAGTCTTGACATTTCCAAAACGTATAATAATGCTTGTAGGAAGCTTCCTAAAGTCTCACTCCTATAGATCGGAGATTGGCAACGACCTATTGGAAAAAATGTCTGTAGTGGCTGGGGTGGCACAGGGCTCCCTCTAAACTCATTTCTCTACAATAGCCTTCTGCGCGATATTTTGCTATTAATTACGGGTTATTTTCTTCTGATCTAGTCAGACGATAAACTCTTGGATAAATGCTTTTCTTTAAAAGTTATTGATCTAAATATTTCAACACATGGTGACTACACTGCAATATCGAAACACGATAGCATTATATTTATACAGGTACTGATAAATATATATTTCAATCATCGGCATAGGAAACAATCGCATCCTTCAGACATTGTCCTCGGAAAGTCAATAGGATATTTCCTCCTTCACTGAGGCGATGGGTAGAACTCAGCGAGCAGGTACGGTTTTTGATCTACACTTCTGAATATCTTTCAACCAAATAGAAATGCTTAAGGAAGGTAAAACTTATCCTGGTAGAGGCATATGCCTTGAACTTGTAGCAAGAATCGCGGATGAAGGTGCGGTAAGAGAACCTTCGGATGGAGCCATCTACATCTAGTGATTGACTATAGTCATATTGATATGTTCCTATAGAAAGGATTCATTCTTAAATTTTGAGAGCTCCTCCTTTTTTGATAAAGAACGCTTGTACATTAATCCACACAGCTAAATTACAAACCACATGTTGATGTAGCAAACTGTTATTCTATCCATTTCATATCGACTCAAAATCACTAGATAGTGCGATCTAACCATTTCGAACTGTCCGTCCGTATTATATCTTACGTTAGTGAGAAATGTTTGATCAATCTTGACGAAATTGACAGAAAGGGTTTTTTCTCAGTAAAAGGAGGCAAATCATTGCAAATCTGCTTTAAATATAAATCCATATATGAGTATTAGCATTGCCAGATTTACTTGTTTAATGCTACGAAATCTTTGAAAAATGGAAGAAAATCGGTTCGGTTCTTAATAGAGCACTGAGTCGGTTCTAAAACCAATGTTGCTAATATTTGATAGTATTGCCTAGTTCTCCCCCTAATACCCGTCTTGCTTTTAGTTACATATTATTTTCTTAACCATCTCTCTTACTCACCTGATACAATCTCGGATCGTCGTCCTTTGAATGATGCATGCCCTGACTGTTGCCACTCCCACCGCCACCGCCATAATGACCCTGCCCACGATACTGGCCCTGCTGTCCCATTTGCTGCTGATGTTGTTGTTGCTGCTGCTGTTGATGCTGCATTTGTTGTGGGGTCATCGGCTGCATACGCTGCCTTTGACCCGGACTCATGATGTCCATACCCATGTCCGGGCCCATCATGCCGCGCTGATTCGTTGTTTGTTCTTGTTGGGAATATTGTCGTTTTAACATACTGCCCGAACGCTGTAGCGGTAGATTCTCCTTTTCTGCTGCGCTGCGGGTGCGCTCCAGCTTTGGTCGTTTATCGAGCGTATCATGAGGATCCACGACAGCCTGTTGGGAAATATCCTAAAACAAAAAAGGATTTCTAATCAGAGAAAGTTCTCCCAAAGGGGGGAAATAAGTAAGAAAATGCGTTAGATGAAGTACTTACACTACTGCCGTCCGGCTCATTACGTCTGATGAAACCATCCTGTTGTATGGTGGCTTTATTGATCCATTGGCCCGTTTTGGAAAGTAGTTCCTGCTTTTTGCGGCACAAAATGCAAACCCAAATGACCTGCAACAGAAATTTAGAATGGAAAGTTAGCAACAAAATTACGGAAAGGTTGTTGTTATGTGGAATGAATGGAATTGGCAAAAGTTCAATGACTTCCATCGTTGTTCGGGTAGTTTCGATTTCAATTCATTTAATTACAATCAGCCAAAGCCTACCGGCCGAACACCGCATACCCCTTTGAAAAGCACCCCGGACCCGGTGTCTTTGCCAAGAGAATTGTGTGGTGCTATAGATGGGGGCCAAAAAATGCCGGGACAATTGATTTAAAGGACCTCCTCAGTTGAGTGGAATTGAGTTTGCCTTTAAGGGTCTTAATTTCACCGACCGAACGAGTGAACAAATAAAATGAATGAACGACGTTGAATGTTGACATAATGCCAAAAGTTTTACCAATTTGGTTAGGCCAAAAGTGGGGTGAACGACGTATGTCATTTTACAAACGGTGTACAGTGGGGGATTTTCGAAAAAAAATCTGTTTCGTAATAAAAAGCCAATTTCCACGAAACAGCATTGAGCATAGCACCAAATTTAAAAGTGTTATGTGCATACCTTGTAACCTACAGGGGAAGTGTATACCAAATATGTAACATCGACGTTGAGTTCAGTCATGCCTAATCTTATATATATAACCTCCACCATGGATCACATTGGAATGGTTTCGGGTATAAATTAACTCATATTACCAAATTTCAGCCCGATTCACTGAAATTTTTGATTTTTGTTGCTTTTAAAAGTCAAATCTAGAGAGACCTTTATATGGGAGCTATATCTAAACATTGACCTATGATGACCGTTGTTTGCGTGAAGCGTTCTGAATATAAGTATACTTATACTTATGTTACTAATTTTCAAGCTAAATTTGGTACGGATCGTATAACTTTGAAGCATTACCCGATATCCCTCAAATTCTGTAGAGCATCAACTTTTGTTGCAGTGTAAAAGATCACTTCGTAATTTTGTGGATCTTATACATCTGTATCAGGCAATATTTACAAATATACATATATATTAATTTTACTCTTCTGTGGATATGAAGCAATAGAAAAAGTTCTGAGGAGCAAAATTTGGTACATACACTAAGCAACAATTTTTTTTTTGTTATTTCCGAGACCAAAAAGTTTGAGGCATACTGTTTCATGAAACCAAAAAAAAAATGTTGTTTTTCGACATTTTATTTTCTAAAATTCCAATTTTCAGGAAGTTACCTTTAGTATTTGGACAATATTTGTTTAAGTATAAGCTCGAAAAAGCCGGGGTACATTTAAATTAGCGGAATATTACAGCTGGATACCTTAGTTTCAGGTAGAATAGGAAGTTTTGCAACTGTCGTTAAAACAATTAGACCAAATTTGATTTTTTTTTCAAAGAAATAATTTTTTTCTAGCACGAAAAAATCCATAAAAAATAGAAAAAATCACAAAAAAATGTTGTTCCATTTCTTGAAAGCAATGTCTATTTGCAAAATATCTATGGATAAATGTATGTGATGACCCATATTCTAAAAATAGGGAAATTCAAAAAAATAATTTTTCATATTTTTATTTTGTCAATTTTGTATGGGAGGTATCAAAATGGGCGTGACAATAACGCCCATTTTGTAATGTACTATGGGTACTACAAAAACATTACACTGTACAAAATTTCAGGTATTTGTATGTGCAGAAACCAAGTTATAAGCCGTTAACTTTTTGCGCAAAATGGTCAATTTGTATGGAGGTACCGAAAGGGGTGTGGTAATATAGCCCATTTTGCACGGGACTATAGGTACTCAAAAGGCATTGCACTCCACAAAATGTTAAGTATTTGTATGGACAGGAATCATAGTTAAAAGCCGTTAACTTTTTGTGCAAAATGGTCAATTTGTATGGGGGGTACCAAAAGGGGTGTGGTAATATAGCCCATTTTGCACGGGACTATAGGTACTATAAAAGCATTACACTTCACAAAATTTCAAGTATTTCTGTGGACTGGAATCAAAGTTAAAATTCGTTAAATATTTGTGCGAAATGGGCTATTTGTATGGAAGGTTCCAAAAGGAGCGCAGAAACATCGCCCATTTTTCTCAAGATGATAGCGACCAAGAAACGAATACTAGGTGTGGAATGGTCAAAGATTGTGAATAGTAGTGTAGAAGTTTTGAGATAATCAATATTTCTCAAAATTTTGACCCTTTGTGGGGAAGGTACTCGAAGGAGTGGACCCACATAGCACAGTGCTCTCATTGTCCCATTGACTAAAATCGATAATAATGTACTAGCTCAAATAATGATAAAATTGGTACTCATCATATCTTAACAAACCATTTAAGATAAATAATAACAATATTTTTTTATTTAGCTCTTTTTGACACACGACAAATTCAATTGTTGTATATGCAAATCGACAAAAAAAAAAAGAAACTACCTTAAATGTACGTTGTAAAATATCTGTATAAAATTCGTTTATTAAGGAAATTAAACCCAACTTTTTGTATATGATAGCTAATCGAATTCCTAATAATACAAAAATGCCAAGTCGGCAGAAAATTGCATTTGTAATATACAAAATTGCTTTGGAAAATTCGTATTTTGTTGAAGTGCATTTTTGTTGAAAAATTTGCAAGTTTAATTGGAAAGAGAAAAATAATTTGGCACAGAACCCTAAAATTGTATTCTTCAAAAACAATATATGTTAAATAAAAAATATAAAAACATAAAACAAAAGCGCACAAACTTAAAAAATATATATATTCTTTATGTCTAAAAACGTTATTTTCAAATATAATTTGTAGGGGTGTTTCAAAAACAGTCGCCAACGCTTAACCGTGTAGACCAAACCTATATTTTTTTTGCGCCAGAAAGCTGACAGAATTCCTAAAAAATACAAAAATTCATACCTATACATTATTGTTGAGAAAAATATAAAAAAATAGCTTTTAATATGCAGCTTTTATGCCAACATATCAAAAAATATTATATATTGTATGACATCGGAAAAAAATTCGTAAAGATCCCCAATCTTTTTTCAGCCAAATATTATTAATTATGTGCCCTCTTTAAACATAAAATATAATAGTTCAAATTATTCGCGCACAAAATTTCGAAAAAGTAATTTTGCTTTATGAAATATTAAATTTCATAAATATACAATGCTCCAATTGAGTGTTATAGTCTGGTGAATTTTTGAGGTACCGGAATAATTTGCATTACGATTACGAGACCCGCGGTACGATTGGATCCAAATTTAAAATTGTTCTTAAGTATGACCAAATACAGCTTGGTACCAAATTTCATAATTTTGTAATTACTCCTTATATTTTTGTCACATCGATACATGAAGACAGAGCACTGTGAATAGTCCATCTTTAACCTTAGTCTGAGAGAGAAAAAATATTGACACATAACAAATTTTAAGACAGTCGGTTAATCCTGTCGAACATTGCTAATTTGATTTAAAATGGACCAAAATGAATTGCCGCCAAATATGCTTGGGGTCTCTTAGGCCACTCCATCGATATGTTATAGTTTTGACCTGCAGCATCTGATATATACCCTTATTCGCAATAATGGGTGTATAAAAACAGGATTATGTTGAAATTATCTTATTTCTACAAAAAGTGCTGAAATTTCTACATTTATCAATAGATTTCCTTCAAATAAGCAATATTCTCTTCGTTAGAATGCTTCCAAAAATTGGGGCAATCATTTTTTTTGCTAATTATCCCCTCACCTTAGAGAGGAGGGTATGTATCATTTGCTACGAGCCAAAAGTGTAACACATCGAAGGAGTGACCTAAGTAAATTGATACTAATTCAATTGAAACAAAATAATAAATAAATTTACGAATATTTTTTAGGACTCAAGGTGAGGGGATTCATAAGTCGGTTTACCCCACTAAACTTTCTTACTTGTTTTTTCCATTTTTTGTGGTTTTTTCGTGCCAGCAAAAAAAAAAATCAATTTTTTTCTAATTACTTTAACGTTACTAAACTTCTGCTTCCAGATGAAAGTTTCATTACTAACATTTATAGTACTCATAATTTATTTGATTTAAGGATATCCGGACTTTATGGAGAATATACTTCATAAATATGGTCCAAAAACTAAAGACATCTTCCAAGATAAGGGGAATTTTAAAGAAAAATGGTTTAAAAAAATTCTTTAATACAATTTTCGTTTTTAGAATACCAGAAAATGTTATGCACAGCCCCTCGACAAACATTTTGTTGCATAGTGATATCAGAGATACATAACTGTGCGTTCGAAACTTCAGTTGTTTCCAGAACTGTAGACAACAATAATTTTTTTCTTTTAGAAATTTCAAAGTTATAAATCAGAAACACGAAAGAGTATACGCTACATCATAGGGTGGGGGTATACAAAATGGGCTTTCCGTTTGTAACACCGCAAAATATTAATCTGAGGCCCTACAAAGAATACATAGTCATAATCGTCAAAATATTCTTGAACGATTTAGCCATGTCCGTTCGTCTGTTTAAAAACAGTCCATATTAATAGAGCTGGGTTGATCAAAATTGCCAGGAAAATAATACTTATAGTTAGTTGAGATCATTTGGGTTTGAAAAATTAACAATATCGGTTAAGGTTTGATATATCCCCCCATAGATGTCGCTACCAAGTATATTTCTTTAAACTATAAAAATCAAATTATCTAAGCAATTTATCTAAAACTTTGCAATTTGTATTCTATTTTGAAAATAACTCATCTTAACAAAAGTTACACAAATTTGTGTTTATACTTTGTTATAATACCCTTATCGAGGGCTCCTTCAATTATAATTGATCTGATAATTATCACATTATCAGCATTATCATATTTTCCAGATGATTAGCATTTTTTGGTTTATATCTTCTTAAATTCTGCACAACGAACATTGACCACAACCGAAGATGTATTGAAATAGCTCTCCTAAAGGGATCGTTCTTAAATATATTTATCTAAACCGTATACGCCACATTTGTCAAACACTTCGGCACAAACTATGAATTTTTAATTATACCCTACACCACACTGTGGTACAGGGTATTATAAGTTTGTTTCACGGCAGATGTTTGTAACACCTGAAAATAACACAGCTAGACCCACCTTAAAGTATACCGATCGAATCAGAATCACTAGCTGAGTCGATTTAAGCATGTCTGTCCGTCCGTCTGTCCATGTAAAGTTGTTCGTCGACTACAGGTCGCAATTTCACTCCGATCGTTCTAAAATTTTGCAGTTTAGAGTATTTCGCAGCTGTTAAGATCACTATTGAATTTGGTTGAAATCGGTTCAGATTTAGATATAGCTCCCATATATATATTTCGTCCGATTTGGCCCTTTAGCCCTACAGAAGCTATATTTTACACCCAATCGTTTTGAAATTGAGAATGGTATAGTTTCTTGATCCATGAACCAACATTGCCGAATTTTAAGAAAATCGGTTAAGATTTAGCTATAGCTCCCATATATATGTTTCGTCCGATTTTGCTCTTTAGTCTTGTAGAAGCTGTATTTTACATCCAATCCTTTTAAAATTTAGAATGGTAGAGTTTCTTGATCCATGAACCAACATTGCCTAATTTGAAGAAAATCGGTTAAGATTTAGCTATAGCTCCCATATATATGTTTCGTCCGATTTGGCGCTTTAGTCCTATAGAAGCTGTATTTTACATCCAATCGTTTTGAAATTTAGAATGGTAGAGTTTCTTGATCCATGAACCAACATTGCAGAATTTGAAGAAAATCGGTTAAGATTTAGCTATAGCTCCCATATATATGTTTCGTCCGATTTTGCTCTTTAGTCCTGTAGAAGCTGTATTTTACATCCAATCGTTTTGAAATTTAGAATGGTAGAGTTTCTTGATCCATCAACCAACACTACCGAATTTGAAGAAAATCGGTTAAGATTTAGCTATAGCTCCCATATATATGTTTCGTCCGATCCATGAACCAACATTGCTGAATTTGAAGAAAATCGGTTAAGATTTAGCTATAGCTCCCATATATATGTTTCGTCCGATTTGGCCCTTTAGTCCTATAGAAGCTGTATTTTACATGCAATCGTTTTGAAATTTGGAATGGTAGAGTTTCTTGATCCATGAACCAACATTGCCGAATTTGAAGAAAATCGGTTAAGATTTAGCTATAGCTCTCATATATATGTTTCGTCCGATTTGGACCTTTAGTCCTATAAAAGCTGTATTTTACATCCAATCGTTTTGAAATTTAAAATAAATAAATAAATTTATACATGAACTACAAAATTTATATTTCAGAGTTATTCAATATTACGAGAGTGGTGTAGGGTATTATATAGTCGGCCCCGCCCGACTTTAGCCTTTCCTTACTGGTTTTTATTTAAATATTTAAGCAATAGACGTAATCTTTGTTATATTTTCTAAAATAGTTATTTATTATACTAAAATAATTTGCTACAAAAAACCATATCAGTTCATAATTTTCCTCTATTCCACTGCAAAGATTTTTGTGGTTATAGATTTTAAATTAATCCACGGTGAAAGGTATATAGGGTTCGACCCGGCCGAACTTACTAACATTCTTCTTTTTTGTGTCAATATAAGGATCCAAAACTCTAACAAAACACCCTTTATTATGTTCAAATGTGTGTGTTCGTTAGACTTTCATACCCATATGGACTTAGTTTGACAACGTTTGTTATATATTTCTATGGATGTACCTCTGTTTCTTCGTAACAGATAGACTACATAAATAAAATAAATGTTATTATAATTTATATAAAAAGTCCCCAACTGTGCTGCGGCGGATGCCATTTTACAACCGGTGACAGTGATGTGTGAACCATTTAAACGGCGAGTGGACGAACGACCAACCAACATACAGACAGACAGACAGACCGACCAACTACCCAATAGTGTTGAGTGAACAGAAAAACAATTAAAAATGCAATGCACGAGTTATGGTCACTTCACAACCAATGGAAATACATTGAATTGATGCCAATATTGGCAACAGCAATGCCATGAAATAGCAATACATATTCGCTCCAGGGAGGAAATAAGCCAACCACACGAGTTTGCAAAGAACTTTGGCCTACTAAACTCGTAAAACAGCAAAATTTGTTTTTTATTAATTTATTTACATTGTAAAACAAATACATTGTAAATAAATATTTAATTGCTTAATATTGTTGAACAACTTTCAGGAGACATTAAACATAATTCTCTAAATTTTATTCATTAATTTGTCTCCCTCCTCTATCTCCATTATTTTAGAACAATGCATATCCTTTCATATCCCCAATGGGTTAATTACTAACCAAGCAGTCGAAGGAAACATGCAAATAAGTATGTACGAGTATATTGCATTCCATGGCGCATTGTCGTTGCCAAGAACCGTATTTTATGGTCTTCATTCAATTTCTTATCTCATTTCCTTCGACAGAAAAATAATATTGAATTTTTTGTTGTTGTTTGAACCAAAAAAAAAGTGAAAGAAAGAACTATTGGTTCTTTGATAGCAAATGACCTATTTTCAATGATGTTGAAATGCAAAGAACAAAACCGCCACCCAAACCCACACAAAAAAAATGGCCGCCACGCCACGACCACCATCATTTCCAAATCCTCTCCCTTTTTGCACAAATACAAAAGAGCAAATTTTAAGGATATCTTAAGGAGCCCCAAAAGAAAGTGGGACCTTAGCCGCTTGCTACAATATGTACATCGTCGCTGGCAATTCAAAATGACGTAACACACACATTCTCATATATCTACAGTCACAAGTCATTTGCAAAATGTCCTTCTGGCTGGGGACTAACAGATTGACTTCTTAATTGGTATACAGTAATATTTGTATGCCCTACACCACACTGTGGTACAAGGTAACACCCAAAAGGAGTAGAAATATACCCATCGCTTAGTATACCGATAAACTCAGAATCTCTTTCCGAGTTGATTAAGCTATGTCCGTCTGTCTTTTTGTGCATGTATTCTTGTAATCAAAGTACAGGTCGCAATTATGGTTCGATCTCAACGAAACTTAGCATATACCTTTATTTTGGCCCAGGGATTTGAATTTGGTTTAAATTGGTTTAGATTTACACATAGCTCCCACATATATGTACCCCCAATTTGGCATATATGCACCGTATAAGGAACATTTTTAAGGGAATACTAGATTTGAGGAAAATCAGTTCAGATTTAGATATAGCCCCAATATATACGTTACCACCATTTGATATGTAAGCGCTGTAGAAACTGTGTTTTATATTCGATCAGTATGAAATTAAGCAGAAATAAGTTTTTTATTACAATAAGGACCACTGCCAAATTTGGGGAAAATCGGTTCAGATTTAGGCTGATATGTAATGCAACAAAGTAAAGCGCTATATTTTTTTAATTATACCCTACACCACACTGTGGTACAGGGTATTATAAGTTTATTTCACGTCAGATATTTGTAACACCTGAAAATAACACAGCTAGACCCACCTTAAAGTATACCGATCGACTGAGAATCACTAGCTGAGTCGATTTAAGCATGTCTGTCCGTCCGTACGTCCGTCTGTCCATGTAAAGTTGTTCGTCGACTACAGGTCGCAATTTCACTCCGATCGTTCAGAAATTTTGCAGTTTAGAGTATTTCGCGGCTGTTAAGATCGCTATTGAATTTGGTTGAAATCTGTTCAGATTTAGCTATAGCTCTCATATATATGTTTCGTCCGATTTGGCCCTTTAGTCCTATAGAAGCTGTATTTTACAACCGATCGTTTTGAAATTTAGAATGGTAGAGTTTCTTTATCCATGAAACAACATTGCCGAATTTGAAGAAAATCGGTTAAGATTTAGCTATAGCTCCCATATATATGTTTCGTCCGATTTGGCTCTTAAGTCCTGTAGAAGCTGTATTTTACATCCAATCATTTTGAAATTTAGAATGGTAGAGTTTCTTGATCCATGAACAAACACTACCGAATTTGAAGAAAATCGGTTAAGATTTAGCTATAGCTCCCATATATATGTTTCGTCCGATTTTGCTCTTTAGTCCTGAAGAAGCTGTATTTTACATCCAATCATTTTGAAATTTAGAATGGTAGAGTTCCTTGATCCATGAACCAACACTACCGAATTTGAAGAAAATCGGTTAAGATTTAGCTATAGCTCCCATATATATGTTTCGTCCGATTTTGTTCTTTAGTCCTGAAGAAGCTGTATTTTACATCCAATCATTTTGAAATTTAGAATGGTAGAGTTTCTTGATCCATGAACCAACATTGCCGAATTTGAAGAAAATCGGTTAACATTTAGCTATAGCTCCCATATATATGTTTCGTCCGATTTTGCTCTTTAGTCCTGAAGAAGCTTTATTTTACATCCAATCATTTTGAAATTCAGAATGGTAGAGTTTCTTGATCCATGAATCAACATTGCCGAATTTGAAGAAAATCGGTTAAGATCTAGCTATAGCTCCCATATATATGTTTCGTCCGATTTTGCTCTTTAGTCCTGTAGAAGCTGTATTTTACATCCAATCCTTTTGAAATTTAGAATGGTAGAGTTTCTTGAATCATGAAAAAACACTACCGAATTTGAAGAAAATCGGTTAAGATTTAGATATAGCTCCCATATATATGTTTCATCCGATTTCGCCCTTTAGTCCTATAAAAGCTGTATTTTACATCCAATCGTTTTGAAATTTAGAATGGTAGAGTTTCTTGATCCATGTACCAGCACTACCGGATTTGAAGAAAATCGGTTAAGATTTAGCTATAGCTCCCATATTCAATATTACGAGAGTGGTGTAGGGTATTATATAGTCGGCCCCGCACGACTTTAGCCTTTCCTTACTAGTTTTTTTTTTTAAATTTTATTGTTCAAAAGCAAAACATGTCGGAAATAACATAAAATTTTAGAAACAGTTTAGATTTGTTCGAATTGTTACTCCCGATTTGGTATCAATGCGCTATAGAAGTTGTATCTTACTTCCGATCATTGCAAAATTTGGCAGAAAGAAGTTTCTTAATTTAGGAACGAATACTGCTTAATTTGGGGATAATCTGTCCAGATTTAGATATAGCCTATTTATATTTATGTTCCAATCTTTATATACATAAATTGACAGAAATAAGGCTTTTGATTCAAGTTTATGTAAATCTGTGTAGGTTCCTCTTATATGAAAAAAAATTGTACATTAAGGTTATCAGTTATTATGATCAACATCTTCAAATCCTCCTTGGAAAAAGTCTTGATGAGCAGGTGCAGGTAAGTACTTTGTTAACTGAAACGAAACCTATCATGATCTGGCTAAAAATTTGAGAATTTATACTTTTTATTGGACCTAATCGTCCCTAGTAAAAATGGGGCACATCGGCTCATGTTTTAATATATCCGCTATATAAACGTCGCCATTGGTGTCACTTCTTGACCCTCTAGAGAACACATTTTTCAATTTATCCCCTTGAAATTTTACAGCCGTATTCATAAAAACTTAAAACAGCTTTTCAAACATTTGTAAAGCAAAATTTGTTAAAATAGTATTCATAAACGATAATACTGTGCAACAGTGAAAAATATACACGGACTTGATATGTTCGATACTAAAACCAAAGGGTGGTAGAATACTCGTTTTGGTGAAATTGGTGACCAATTTTTTTTATGGACCTCCAAAGTTTCTGAAAACCAGTGGGCCCCTCAAAAACGTGTCATCAGTTGTTGTCCAATAACTAATTCAGACTTGGTGATACCGCTTAACTATATAGCTAAGAATATGCTGAACAAAGTTGCTCAACATTTCTTTTTTTTTTAAAAAAGGGAAGGAAAAAATATTTGTTCACTTTGGCAACTTTTGTAAACCATTGTTAAATTTATGAATTATAATCGTGGTTCGACCCTACCTTACGTGTTTTTATCCCCTCACCATAGAGATGAGGGTATACATATATCATTTGCTACGAGCCAAAAGTGTAACACATCGAAGGAGTGATCTAAGACCCTAAGTATGTTCGGCGGAAATCCGTTTTGGGCCATTTTAAGTCATTTGAGCAATGTCCGTCCGTCCGTCTGTCTGTGTTTCTGTCTGCTAGCTGGTACGCACGATAACTCTCGAAAGGAGTAACCGATTCACTTCAAATTTGGTATGCGGTAATATTTTTCTCTATCTCCGGCTAAGTTCGGAGATGGGCCATATTGGTTCACACCATCTAGTACCTCCCCCACAAAGGTTTAACTTTTAGTGTAATATTGATTCTTTAATTCCATATATATTACTTACTGGAATCTTCTGAAATTTCACACATAGTATTAGTTTGTTAGTAGCTAACACGTCAAGAAGTGGCTACTCCCTTTTTGGTACCTCCCACACAAATGGACCATTTTGTACCAAAATTTACCAGCTTATAACTTTAATACCAGTGCATACAAATACTTGAAATTTTGTACAGTGTAATGCTTTTATAGTACCTAGAGTCCAGAGAAAAATTGGCGTTATTGGCACGCCCCTTTTGGTACCTCCCACACAAATGAACCATTTTGTACCGAAAGTAAACAGCTTTTAACTTTAATACCAGTACATACTTTAAAGTTATTAAATGCAATTTAAATTGATAATAATTTAATTAAAGCAAAAAAAAATGTACTAATATCGTTTGGGACTCAATGTGAGGGGATTCATAAGTCGGTTTACCTGACTGAACATTCTTACTTGTTTTAATTACATATTATTTTCTCTTTGTTTTCTCACAATTTTGTGAAGAAGACTTTAGGAACTTAATATGCATAACTACACAACCGAAAAACGTACCAAACAAATTGAATTTATGGAAAATATGTTAAAAAGAGCACGAATGTATGCGCGATGCAGGTTATCGTTTTCCAAAGGGGTCAGAATATTTAATTTCGACCTATGTAGTTTATTTTTGGCTAAAATGTTTACAAGCAGTTACAAATAGGTAAAACAAGATCTCGCTATAATTTTTTTTTTTAAATTTTGTGGGCATTTTAATTTTTGAAAAAAAAAATAGTTTCTTTTTTGTTTTACGAAATTTGTAATTGCTCTCGAACGGCTAAGCCGATTGTTGCAAAGTTTACTTTGTTTTGCAGCCATTTTACATTGTTGCAAAAATCTCGCTATAATTTTTTTTGAAAAAATATTGTGGGCATTTTAATTTTTGAAAAAAATTAGTTTTTTTTTGTTTTACGAAATTTGTAATTGCTCTCGAACGGCTAAGCCGATTGTTGCAAACTTTACTTTATTTTGTTGCCATTTTACATTGTTGTGAAACAATTTTTTTGAACATTAAAAAAAAAAATTCCAAATTTTTTTGAAAAAAACCCTTTGTAGAAAAAATTGCTCCCCTCTTGATTTTCTTAAAATTTTCACGGAATATTCGTCGCACTCTCACAAATCCAGAAGAGTAACAAAATTTTGTGAGACTCAATATTTGTAAAATTATGGACAAAATACCAAGACTAGTCTGACAATTTTCGTTCGTTTTTGCAAAAGTGGTACGAATTCAAAAAGGGGAAATAATTCGACCGTTTCTTAACCAAACATATGACGAAAAAAATTGGTTCGCTGTGCCCAATAGTACAAAAGTTATGACCACTTGAAGTTATATTTTCAAAAAAAAAAGATTGTTGTTGATTTTGTTTTGAAATTTCCGCCGAATGGTCAACCAGGGCCGTAAAATAAAATGTTGGTAATCATCGTATTTTATTGTGAATAATTATAAAAAAATGAATACAAAATGTCTAAATTTTTAAAATATAATGGTTTCATAGCATATCTCAGTTGTTTTCATGAGAAAATTTGCCTAAAAACTGAAAAATTTTATTTTTTCCATTTTAAGCTACTTTTACAGACATTTTTATATTTAATTATTTTACATATAAAAATCTACAAAAAAAGTTCGATTAGCGATTAATTTAACGGTTAAAAGAGATGGAAAAATCGTACGTTCGCGACCGGCTCCTAAGCCAATTAGAAAAAAAAAACCAATAGAGATAATTTATTGTGTGAATACTCGATAGAAAGCTACAATAATCCTCTTTTAGAATAAATTAATAGCTTCAGAATATTCCGTTCCTTTTCGCAGATTTTTGCATGTTACTAGATTCAGCCAAAGTTGACTTCTATTTCGCGTACGTTCGTGACCACATGTTTATTGCTATTATTATGAAAACTAAAACCCGATGAAACCCATCTTTTGCACCTAACATAGCGCTGCCAATATGCTATCAAATCACCAAAAAAAAATGGGGGGAAAATGTTTGTTTTCTATATTTTTTGTACATCAAAAGCGTACGAACGTACGTTCGCGACCTGCGGAAATGCCCATATATAACTTCAAGTGGTCATAACTTTTGTACTATTGGGTATATCGAACCGACTTTTTTTTTCGTCATATAAGGAATTTTTTAATTGCAGATATCTCGGTAACTATACGAGATAATTCTTAGGTGTAAACAGTTTATTTGTAGAACACACACAAAAAGAAATTGTATAAATCGGAAGAGAAACACGAGTTAAACGCGTTGAGGCCCTCTAGCTCCGCCCCTGTCTGACATAGGGTTGCTTGGTTAAGAAACGGTCGAATTATTTTCCCTTTTTGAATTCGTACCACTGTGCAGTGTTTTGCAAAAACAGACGAAAATTGTCAGACTAATCGTCGTATTTCGTCCATAACTTTTACAAATACATATTGAGTCTCCCAAAAAATGTTTACTGTTCTTTATTTGTGAGAGTGCGACGAATATTCTGTGAAAATCGAGGGGAGCATTTTTTTCTACAAAGGTTTTTTCAAAAAAAAACTTTCGTAAACAATTTTTTTAAAAAATTTCCAAATTTTTACCAAAAAGGCGCATTGTGTCCTCTGAAGGCAAATTAAACTTTGCAAAAATTGGTTCAGCCGTTCGAGAGCAATTACAAATTTCGTAAAACACAAAAACTAATTTTTTTAATTTTTTCAAAAATTTACATGCCCACAAAATTGTTTCAAAAAATATTTTTTTCGAAAAAAATTATAGCGATATCTTACTTTACCTACTTGTAACTGCTTATAAACATTTTAGACAAAAATAAACTACATAGGTCGATATTAAATATTCTGCCCTAAAGCTAAAATTCATCGGCATAAAACATACGGTGTTTAAAAAGATAATAATAATCCCATAATTAAAAATGTTATAAACAATTTAAAACATATACGAGTATGTAGCTCATTGTGCGCCACCCTGTTTATAAAATTCCGCCCATTCGAATTATTACCGTTCTTACTTACATGTCTTTACGTATTTTTTTTTATTTCACCTATAAAATTTGGATTTTTATGATGCATTATTATCAGTCTTAAACTGAATTTTGATTTGTTAGGTTTCGTCATTTTGGATTTCAGCTGACGACATGTAAATGGACACAAGTGCAATACACAAATTGAATAAAACTAAAACGAAACTTTTGAAAAGCATAAATAAAATTCAGTTATTTTTCTAAGAATTATGAGTTTTTTACTCCAAAAATAACATTTCTAAATGATTGCAGCAAATTTACTACGACTCGTATATTTTTAGTTTTCACTGGAGCTTGAAATTAGTTTCCTTTTAAAGAGAACGGAATTGGGCTGTTTATATATTCACATTATATAAAAATTATTTAAAGTAATTTAAAAGGTCTGGGCGACTGAGTCTCTACAAAGCTCTACTCCATATTCTGCCCATTGATATTGTGGCGAGAGAAGTTACCACCAGAACGGAATTACGATTGAAATGTCTATCAATGTGGAGCTATAAGAACTACGAAAACATGAGGATAAAACAATGTAATGCTATGGGAAACGAACGGGTGGACTATATACCAACAGTATACACCTTCGAGAGTAACTTCCGCACTAAACTACCTGCCAGAGAAGAATGGGTTGGCAGAATACCAGGAAACAGATCGTTCGAAGCTGGGTGATAAGGTTGGCTTCGAAGTACATTGTAAGGAACATTGTAAGTCTTAATATTGCTCACAAACTACCGCAAAGCTGCAGTATCCATCAAGCCGAAATAATGGCAATAAGGGAAGTCGCCAAGTGGCTGAGTCGCAAAAGGAGGACTAACACTGGCGTTGTCATTTACTGGGACAGTCAGGCTGTCATAAATTCTCTGGAGGCTACATTCCTAAATTCACAAATAGCCCTCGTCTGCAGCAGATCTCTTAACTAGAACAGCGAAGCTAATGAAGTCGCTAGGAAAGGGACGACATTACAAATTCTCGAAGAATTTTCATATATTGGTCCACATGCAAGCATTGGCTTAAGCAAGAGGCAATCAGGCAGTATAATGAAAGATGGTCCGAAATCGGCACCTGTAGGGTAGCTAGACAGATCCTAGCCTAGATACTGAGAATTTAAAAATGTCCCCTTGTACTAGAGAGGAAAAATCTGTCTGTTTGTTTCAGTTCTGACTCACACTAAAGGAGACCCCAAATATGACCAGAAATTCGAAAAGTGAAATAAGTTATCAAATAGTGTCTCTATGGAGGCTTGACCTGGGAGGTTTCTTTCTTTTGGCAAAAAGGAGAAACTATAAATTTGAAATCTTATCATGAAAATTCGTAGAGTCAAGACAGACTTTTCATGCATTTTATTAAATATTGCCTTTAGTACATTGTCAACATTCATTCACTTTTAATCAACATTAATGAAGTGGCTGTGGAAGTTTTCTTTCTTTCATTCTTGTGGCAAAAGGAAGAAACCATAAATTAAATTTCACTATTTATTAAATCTGTGTCAATATATCGCATTTTTGCTGTTAAGCCAAGAGTACTTCTTAAAATGATTTTCCATTCACTTTGGATATTGTTTCTTTTGGTTTGCAATGTGATGCGATATGAGTTGTCCTTCGTAAGGACTTACATGTGTACTTTATTTTTGGCAGCCAAAGAAACAAAAAATTAAATGATATGGTCTCGAGTATGTGTTTTGTTGGTTTTAAATAACCTTCGGGATATTGTTGCTATTGTTGTTCACACTCACACACACACACTCACAATTTATACTGACAATATATCTATATTTATACATATGTAAGTAACTGCGTGTGTATGTCCGTCCGTCGGTCTGATTGTACAGAAATAAATAAAGCCAAAGGAAACAACAAATTCCACAATAGAGATAATTGAGAAGATAAAGTTACACAGTTAACAATTTTTCAAAATGGCTAAACGAATATGCCCAGTTGTGTGAGAAGCAATTCTGCAACAATAGCAGTAGGAGCAGCAGAACTGACAATCATGAGCCCGTTTCTGGCGGATTTGCGTAGCCTCAATAGGATCTTTGGCGTCAAGTGGAGCATATTTCAAATCTCATTGACAGCCTTAATACAGTGGGAGATTTAAATGAAAAATTATATGGAAATAAGTCTGCCATTTCTTATCCAAGAAGACGACAGCAATAAGAATTCACAGTAACAAATATTGTACTAATTTGAAAGATTTAAATACTAAGTATTTAGGGGCCAAATCTTCAAAAGTTGAAAAATTTTTGTTGAATTGAAGAAATAAAAAATATGATGACGAACGAAAATGAGTCTTTTGTAAGGTAGAAATACAGTAGGGAGTTAAGATAAAAATCTAAATTACAGTCAATTAGTCGAGTAAACAACCCTACAAAAAAAACCTATAACAGCCCCTAAGAAATAAGGGAGTTTAACCTATAGACAACATAGAGTAATGACTATACTATCGTTAATTATTTATTATTTTAATTTATTATTACTATTTTTGTATTAATGTACTCCCAAAGAGCTTTCTAAAAAAGCTTAGTTATTATTTAAGCTGTAGAATGCATGATGAATACCAGTAAGGAAAGGCTAAAGTCGGGCGGGGCCGACTATATAATACCCTACACCACTCTCGTAATATTGAATAACTCTGACATATAAATTTTGTAATTCATGTATAAATTGTTTACATAAATTTATTTTTGGGACATTTTATACTTAATTAATACCCTGTAGGGTATAAAAACGATTGGATCTAAAGAGCCAAATCGGACGAAACATATATATAGGAGCTATAGCTAAATCTTAACCGATTTTCTTCAAATTCGGCAATGTTGGTTCATGGATCAAGAAACTCTACCATTCTAAATTTCAAAACGATTGGATGTAAAATACAGCTTTTATAGGACTAAAGGGCCAAATCGGACGAAACATATATATAGGAGCTATAGCTAAATCTTAACCGATTTTCTTCAAATTCGGCAATGTTGGTTCATGGATCAAGAAACTCTACCATTCTAAATTTCAAAACGATTGGGTGTAAAATACAGCTTTTATAGGACTAAAGGGCCAAATCGGACGAAACATATATATGGGAGCTATAGCTAAATCTAAACCAATTTTCTTCAAATTCGGTATTGTTGGTTCATGGATCAAGAAACTCTACCATTCTAAATTTTAAAACGATTGGATGTAAAATACAGCTTTTATAGGACTAAAGGGCCAAATCGGACGAAACATATATATAGGAGCTATAGCTAAATCTTAACCGATTTTCTTCAAATTCGGCAATGTTGGTTCATGGATCAAGAAACTCTACCATTCTAAATTTCAAAACGATTGGATGTAAAATACAGCTTTTATAGGACTAAAGGGCCAAATCGGACGAAACATATATATAGGAGCTATAGCTAAATCTTAACCGATTTTCTTCAAATTCGGCAATGTTGGTTCATGGATCAAGAAACTCTACCATTCTAAATTTCAAAACGATTGGGTGTAAAATACAGCTTTTATAGGACTAAAGGGCCAAATCGGACGAAACATATATATGGGAGCTATAGCTAAATCTAAACCAATTTTCTTCAAATTCGGTATTGTTGGTTCATGGATCAAGAAACTCTACCATTCTAAATTTTAAAACGATTGGATGTAAAATACAGCTTTTATAGGACTAAAGGGCCATATCGGACGAAACATATATATAGGAGCTATAGCTAAATCTTAACCGATTTTCTTCAAATTCGGCAATGTTGGTTCATGGATCAAGAAACTCTACCATTCTAAATTTCAAAACGATTGAATGTAAAATACAGCTTTTATAGGACTAAAGGGCCAAATCGGACGAAACATATATATGGGAGCTATAGCTAAATCTAAACCGATTTTCTTCAAATTCGGCAATGTTGGTTCATGGATCAAGAAACTCTACCATTCTAAATTTCAAAATGATTGGATGTAAAATACAGCTTCTATAGGACTAAAGGGCCAAATCGAACGAAAGATATATATGGGAGCTATATCTAAATCTGAACCGATTTCAACCAAATTCAATAGCGATCTTAACAGCTGCGAAATACTCTAAACTGCAAAATTTCAGAACGATCGGAGTGAAATTGCGACCTGTAGTCGACGAACAACTTTACATGGACAGACGGACGGACGGTCGGACGGACAGACATGGTTTAATCGACTCAGCTAGTGATTCTGAGTCGGTCGGTATACTTTAAGGTGGGTCTAGCTGTGTTATTTTCAGGTGTTACAAACATCTGCCGTGAAACAAACTTATAATACCCTGTACCACAGTGTGGTGTAGGGTATAATTAAAATGGAAATTTATTAAATACAGATTTCCAAGTGGACTTCGTTTAATGCACAACCAAAAATATCTGTTTTTTGTATTCTGCCAACTACTTCCCTAGAGTTTTTAGAAATACAAGCTTTTGTAACGTTCATACCTCTTTAAAAACAATGTATTTTATTTAGAAACAAATGTACTGATATCCCAGTGGAATTTAATCATTCTTATAACTTTCAGTCTAATACTTCTGGATATTTGTAGTCATCGCTCTTATTTCATAGTTTAAGCTGTAGAAGGCATAGAAGAATGCCAGAATGACACACCCCTTCGAGAAAGAGAAAAAATTAAAAAAAACTGCCAGACTTGCCTTAGTTTTTCGCCCATAACTTTTACAAATATTGCGTACCCAAAAATCCAATTACTGTTTTGAAGAGGTAGCAATTATATTAAAACTAAAGCTCTTACAATAAAATTTCGAAAAAAATCAACGAAAAAATGGCATGTTATATTACCTTTCAAACGAGGTAAACTTTGCAAAAATCGGTTCAGCCGTTCAAGAGCTATTAAAAATTTCGTAAAACTAAAAAATCTTTAAATCACCATAAAATTTGGGATTTTTTTCAAGAAATAAATGGTAGCGACTCTTATTTTACCATTAACCAAGGTTTTAAAAAACTTTTTAGGCAAACATAAAATGCATAGGTTAATATTCGATTCATGGATTTTTGGTATTATTATACTCCCCTATAGCTTTTAGAAAATTATGATTAGATAGACAAAAGGACTGTTAATCATATACTGATATCAAATCAGACTTTACTTCTTCGTTTAATTCCAAAATGACCGTTGATTACTTACTGCTATACAATTCGACATTACTCCTTGATTTAACTCACAACCTAATATTTCCGGATTTTTATAATATTAACCAGTAGAAAATATATAAGTGTTTAGGAATGACTTTGTTTATGCATTTAACTCTGGATTCCTAGATTAATGTATTATTTTACTCCCTCAGAGCTTTATGATATGACTTATGATTCTAATATTCATTTCATATTGACATCCAACTGTACTTTACTCTTTCATTTTATGCACAACCTATACCTTATGCATTTTTATATTATTATACTTCCCGTGAGCTTTCAGAAAAATCTGAGCTTTAAGAATAATAAGGTTTATTATCGTTCACACCTACCAGTTAAACCTATAGCAGAAAATTTAACAAAAAATATTAAACTCTGGATTCCTGGATTTTTGTATTATTATAATCTCCCAGAGAATTTAGAAAAATCAAAATCAAAATTGATATCCAAATGTACTTTACACATTCGTTTAAGGCACAGCGTAATACTTATGAATTTTTATATTATTATACTCTCTCTGAACTTTGCGGAAAATTTGTCGTTTTGTTGTTTTTACCCAGTAGAGATGTAATAGATCCATGTGGGCATTATTCCTTTAACTCACAGCTTAAAGTTTCTGAATTTTTGCATTATTGTACTTCACCAGAGCTTTAAAAAAAGTTTAGTCATTGATCTCAACTAATAGTGAGTTAAAACCTTTAGACTTTTTCCGTTTAACACTCAACCTTATATTTCTGAATATTTTATATTATAGTACTCCTCCAGATCTTCTAGAATTTCAAACATTGACATCGTTCAAACCGAATAGATTAAACTGTATAAATAATTATTGAATAGTATCAAAATGCATTTAATAATACAGTGATATCCAAGTGGAGTTTACTCCTCTAACCCACAGCAAAATTTTCCTCAATTTTTATGTTATCGTAATCCCCTAAAGCTCTGGATTTTTGTATTATAGCCCTTCCCCAGAGCTTTATGAAAACACATTTAGACATTCTTTACACTTATTACTTTAATTTGTAGAGAATGCACAAGAACACACAAATAACTAATTATAAACAGTTATGGGTCAGAATATTTAATATATACCTATGTAGTATATTTTTGGCTAAAATGTTTACAAGCAGTTACAAATAGTTAAATAAGATCTCGCTATACTTTTATAAATCGGAAGGGAAAGGCGAGTTACACCCGGCCCGTATGTAAGTGGATTTTTCTCCCCTGGTTAACGCACAAAATAATATATGGGCAAATCTTGGGGTGGGTCATTTTAAGTCGATTGATCAATGTCCGTCTGTCTGTCTGTGTGCTGGCTGGTGCGCACGATAACTCTCGTAAGGAGTAACCGATTGACTTCAAATTTGGTATGTGATAATCTTTTCTTCTATCTCCGGCTAAGTTCGAAGATGGGTCATATTGGTCCATTCTTTCTAGTACCTCCCCCACAAAGGGTTAACATTTAGTGAAATATTGATTATTTAATAACTTCTATACTACTCATTTGAATCCTCTGAATTTCTACACATAGTATTACTTTATTAGTCACTATTACCTAGAGAGAAATGGTCGAAGTTGCCACACACCTTTTTGTACCTCCCACACAAATGGGCCATTTTACAGCAAAAGTTAACAGCTTATAACTTTAATACTAGTGCATAAAAATATCCCAGTGGAAATAAATTTTGTACAGTGTAATTCTTCTATAGTACCTGGAGTCCAGAGAAAAGTGACCTTTTGGTACCTCCCACACAAATGGAAAGTTTTGTACCAAAAGTAAACAGCTTTTAACTTTAATACCAGTAGGGTAATTCCAACGGCAGTCGACCCACTTTTTAACACGACCGCCTCCGATTTCGATGAAATTTGGTACACGCCATCTCCTAGTGTGTACAATTTGTATGATGTCTATATTTAGTCCAAATTCGTTATGGTTCTTGCTTTACAGCGTCCGAAAGTTGGTCCAATCTCTACACGCTGAAAAAAATCGCTTCTGTAGTATATTGTCCCAAACATATTCGGCTTGAAACATATATATGTTTAGGGTAGACTCTAAGCATGTAATATTTGGTACATACACAAATTGTGTATTTGGGAAGATGTTGTTCTAAACAAATATTTGTTTACATCCCAATGTGACTGCTTTTTGTGAAACAAATATTTATTTGTATTTAAATATTCATAAAATACATAAATTGTGTCAAATTTTTCAGTAATTCAAAGTTACTTTATTAGAAATTTTTAATGTTTGTAAAAATATAATAATTGAAATCATATAATCTTGGGTCAATATAAAGTACTTAGAGAATTGACAACTAATGATGGCTTGGAATACTCAGAAATTAAATTAAACGATTGATTTAAAACAGAAGGTAATGCTGCATATGGTATCATAACTGGGATGTACAATTCGAAACCAAGGAACAATTGAAACTGAAATTTGAAAGTTTTGGAAATCTTTTTTAAATAAAATATATTTGGAAAAATTCCTAAATAATAATTTTATTTGTATTTAAGCACATATTTTATTTGAGAAATATAGTTTTCACATATAATTTGTTGTAATATATTGATATATGCGTTCCAAATATATTTTATTGATTTTCAAATAAAATATATTTGCTAAGAAATATAAAATATTTAAAAATTTGTGTTCCAAATATATTTTTTTTTCGATTCAAACATATTAAAAAAGGTGATTTTGCCCCGTGTACATTTTTCTTAAAGGATACTGAATTCAACAGAGTATAACTTAAGAACGAGTTATCCGATTTCAACGATTTTAGTGTCATTGTAACTGGCCACTCTCGTACTTCAAAATTAATAATTTAAAAAAATTATTGTCCTTGTCGAAGGACATTAAAAATCGAAAAATTATTTTAATCCTTCAATATCTCGAAATGCACCTAATTTTTGTTTCTTCATATTTTTTGTAGTTAAACCGTTAAATGTCCTTTACACGTGACACAAGTTTCACGATGGAGGTCATTTTGGTTTAAAAGATACAGATTTTTTACTGTTTTCTCACACATATATTTCAGGATTTTTATATGAAACACAATGAAAATTATTTCTATGTGGGCGGAATCAAATTATTATTTGTTATGAGAACGTATATCGTACCGTGGGAATAATAAAATCTGATTTATATTTTTGAAAATCTCAAGTCAGGATTTCTTTTAAGCCTCAAAAGCAAACCTGGCTTAAACAATACATTGGTTAGAAGTAATTACAAAGGTGTAACTTCGTGGAATATCCATAATAAGCTCTCGTTAAGAGCTATCTTTTTGCCATTGACCTATTCCCGATCCGACGTACCGTTAAGGAGCTAGGGCAAAAATAATCCTTCCGTTCACATTTGAAAATGAAGCTAAGTAAATTTTTTTAAATCCAAAAAAAAAAAACTTTCAGTCGACCTACGACCTTGACACCCATGATCAATATTTTAGCTCTCGTTAAGAGCTATTTTTTTGCCATTGACCGATTGTGGCTACGTGCCACACAGCAAATGAAACAATTGAATTGTTGCGAGAGAAGTTTGGAGATTCGATTATTTCAAGAAATTTTGATATTCAATGGCCTCCAAGAAGTTGTGATTTAACACCATTAGATTATTTCTTGCAGGGTTATTTTAAGTCATTGGTCTTTTGAAATACACCAGACTCTCTTCAAGCTTTACAAGTCAATATTGAACGTGCCATTCATGACATACGACTTGATTTAGTGGAAAAAGTGCTCGAAAGTTGGATTCATCGAATTCGTTCCTGCAGAAGAAGTCGTGGAGGCCATTTGAATGACGTTTAATTTAGAACTTAATTGTATCGATTGTACTTCACATTAAATAAAAAACTTTTAAATTTCCTTAACAATAAGTGTTTTTTTTTTCAAAGAAATCATATCACTCTTATTGGAAAACACGTTACTAAAGGTAACTTCTTGAAATTTTGAATTTTAGAAAAAAAAATTTAAAAAAAACGTCATCATAAAATTTTTTTTGGCTTCATGATATATTATGCCTCAACATATTAAAAAACAATTTTTAGGTCTCGGACACAAAAGAATATTTTTTTGTTGTATAGTGTATATGTATACCAAATTTTGCTCCTCAGAACTTTTTCTATTGCTCGATACTAAAGAGTAAAATGAATATATATGTACATTAGGCCGGGTCGATTTGTGGGGAGGCAAAAAAAGTCGCCGTTGCTCAGTGAAAATCGTATTATAGGGATCAAAATAAGAAACTTTGCCGAAGGAACCCTACCTCTAAAACGAATTCTGATGTCCCGGAATTTGGGTCGAACTTTTGGGTAGGGCCAAATTTTGAAAAATCCCACTTTGACCCATTTAGAGTGCTCCAATCGAGTCCAAATGTATGACCGACCCCCACTTACTTTGGAGGCCCGACCCACCCATGCCAGTGGCACACCCCCTGGAACCCCCTGGGGGTTCAATACATTTGACTCGATTGGAGCACTCTAAGTGGGTCAAAGTGGGATTTTTTCCGGGACATCAGAATTCGTTTTAGAGGTATGGTTCCTTCGGCAAAGTTTCTTATTTTGATCCCTAGAATACGATTTTCACTGAGCAATGGGCGATTTTTAAATCGACCCTCCCTAATGTACATACTCGTATATTTGTAAATATTGCTTGATACAGATGTATAAGATCCATACATTTACGAAGTGCTCTTTTACACTGTAACAAAAGTTGATGCTCTACAGAATTTGAGGGCTATTGGGCAGTGCTTCAAAGTTATACGATCTGTACCAAATTTAGCACGATTCACCTATGAGACTTAGGAAACAAAATTAAGGTGATTTCCACCTTAAACGAAAGAGACGAAAGTTACAGGCTCTTAAACATTATAGTTACGCGAGGTGGCCAAATTTTGAGGCCCTTTTACTCCGCCCCTATATACCGTAGTATACATATACCATGTATCTTCTACAATCGAAATTCAATTAAATTTTCAAAGAAATCATATCACTCTTATTGGAAAACCCTGTATATTTATACATATTCCAGATAGCATTGTCAATACAACACAAGGATTGTTTCTTAGCTGTTTGACTATAGGTTTTTTTATTTATTGCCAAATGACTTGTTTCATTATTTAGCCCAACTCCGATTTCTAGAAAGCCTAAATGCATGTTACTTTTGAATTGCTAATGATTTCATGCCAAAGGTATTTTTGTGCTATACACAAATATGCTATATTTTATAGTTCTTTTTAAATAATACTAATTTAGCTATAACTTCGAAATTTATAGTCGAATTAATTTCATTGAAATCTTCTAGTAATTAAAAAAAAACTTTAAGGGCCTGTTTCTGTAACTTTTTTTCGTTCGTCTACTGCGAACGATCAAAAATCACTCAATTATTCCGAGAAATCTATAAATCACAGAAGTTTATAATTAGTTGTGTCTGTAGGAAATCATGTAAAAAGCTTGTTCCTAAAATATTTCTAACCTGCGTTTTATAGAATTCAAGTAATAGCTGAGAGAATTTGTATCGTTCGCCGTAGACGAACGAAAATAATTTACAGAAACAGGCCCTAAATATATTTCCAATTTGTTCTTCGTAATCCCCCATTGTGCACACACCAAAGAAGCACTCGACTCGGCTTACACGCACGTTGACGACACACATCCTGACGCTGGGCTGACATACTTCTTCTCTTTTTGTTTTTGTTGCATTGACCTTAAACGATGATTTTTACGCACACATTAAAAATAGCCCGAAAAATTATGCATACACTGTTCAAGAAGTAAGAGTATGTGTGGGACGGGAAGCGATAATAATAATTTTCTTTTTTTTATTCTCAAGTGTGAGCATAGGAAAACTGGAGGCATAAAACTTGTATGTTTGGGAAAGTGGTTCACTTAAACATTTAAGAAAAAGAAGTATTGTAGCCATTTATTATGGAAACATTAGCTAGTTTGACTAAGCAAGTCTGAACTAATTTAATTGTAATTTTCTTGTCTTAGAACTTTCCACCCGACTTACGTACCTTATTGCTACGCAGCGTCACTTTACCGCCACATCGTGCACAACACCGCGTGTTGCAATAGTGACAGATGTGTCCAACGCCATCTGCAAACTTTGTCTTGAGGCATATGTGACAAGTTGCCTCCAGTTCGATGCCGGCTTTTTTCTGCTGCTCTGAACGCTGTCGGATTTGCATTTCGAGTGATATGACCTCATCTTGTTTGCGTCTGAAATTAAGAAAGAAGGAAATTTCACAATTTAATAAAATTTTATTTAATTTCAATATTAATATATTTTGAAAATATGACGATAAATAACTAATATTTTTCTTGGCAGATATGGGTTAGGCAAATATTTTTTCGTGAAAACAGAAATACAACAGTAAATTTGACGATATAATACAGGTTTGCTTAAGAACTACGAAATGGGGAAATATATTTTAACATCTAAATTCCCTCTTTTTTTAAATCCAATTTTCATGGAAGGTACATTTAATATTCGAACCATATTTTGTTATTACAGTCAAACCTCATTTATGCTAATTCTTTTTATGCGAAATAAAATTAGTGCGTCTTTAAATTTTTTGCGTTTTTAAATGAACATTTTTATTTAAACAATTAAAACATTTACGAGTATGATACATATTTCGGTACAGGTTAAAAAGCAATTATTTATATAATATTAGAACTCTACATGGGTTCTTGTCTATTTATACCCTCACTTTAGTGTGACGAGGGTATATATCATTTGCTACGGAAAAAAGTGTTACACATCGAAGGAGTGACCTAAGACCCTAAGTATGTTGGGCGGATATACGTTTTGGGTCATTTTAAGTCGAATGAGCAATGTCCGTCCGTCTGTCTGTCTGTCTGTGCGTCTGTCTATCTGCTGGCTGGTGCGCACGATAACTCTCGAAAGGAGTAACCGATTGACTTCAAATTTGGTATGTGGTAATATTTTTTTCTATCTTCGGCTAAGTTCGAAGATATTCAATATTACATTACTGACAAAGTGAGGGTATACCTTAGTCGGTTTACCCGACAAACACTTTCTTACTTGTTTTTTTTACAATTTAATGGGTAATTCCTCTATCGACTTGTGGAATGACATTATTGCCGTGAATTCCATAATTTGTGTTTTATTTATGGCAGAAATGAACAAGTTAACTATAAAAAAATTGTCTGCTTTGATGGTTTTGTGCTAAAAATGTTTCTTTATTTATGATATTACCATGGAATAAGTAATAAGAAAACAAGTCTAACGATATTCCTGAGACAAAATCGATTAAAAAAGGGCGTTTCCATAAGAAAATACGTAATTTATGGAACAAAACTAAGCGCTAATCATTCTTCTTATTCAAGATACACATTGATTGAAATTAATATTGAGCCAATCCAGAAACAGCGCAGACAAGTATCTGTCGATTCTGAATCTGATATATAAATATTAATTTTAATTTTTATCCCAGTTTGATTTTCTTTAATTTCAGTTTTTTTTTAAAAAAAATCAGTGTTATGAGATTGGACAATCGGAAAATGAATTGTGTGGGGTTGAAACATAACATTTTGCATGAATATTTGTATATGTATATCAATTCGTGCCAAAAATTACACATTTTTGTGATTTTGTGTGACGACATATTTAAAATCTTTTGATTAAATCCAACGGTATATTATAGCATAGCATTCGAAGTAAAATTTCATGAATAAATATTAAAAATATGTCAATGGCAGCAATTATTCGGAAGCGTCTCGGAAAAAAGTTGATTTGCGGTGGATCATCTAATATCAAAAAATTTAAATTTTTCGTTACATAATCGTTTTTCCCTTGCAACGCGTGAAGGGTTTTTCGAAATATCTATTTTTAAATTTTTGGGAACAATTTGTAATAAAAACGCGATTTTTGCAACACAAAATAGGCTAATATTTTATTATAAAAAAAAAATTGAAACAAGTTTAAAAAAAAACTCTCCACCGTTGTACATTATGTACATATATAGTGCCCAACATTTCAAAACGGACGGTTTAGTACTTTTGAAGTTATGGTAGACACCGACGTGGGTTGTAGGAAAAACGCTTTTAAGGTTTTCAGATGTTCTGAGTCAGGTATGAGTTGCGGTTGCTTAGACTGCTGTATGTATATTCATTAGTTTTGCTCCGAATCATCTCAAATATTACGATCCCCCAGCCAAAAACGATATCAAAACCAGTAAGGAAAGGCTAAAGTCGGGCGGGGCCGGCTATATAATACCCTACACCACTCTCGTAATATTGAATAACTCTGATATATAAATTTTGTAATTCATGTATAAATTGTTTACATAAATTTACTTTTGGGACATTTTATACTTAAATAATACCCTGTACCACAGTGTGGTGTAGGGTATAAAAATTTTCTTTAAATTCGGTAGTGTTGGTTCGTGGATCAAGAAACTCTACCATTCTAAATTTCAAAATGATTGGATGTAAAATACAGCTTCTTCAGGACTAAAGAGCAAAATCGGACGAAACATATATATGGAAGCTATAGCTAAATCTTAACCGATTTTCTTCAAATTCGGCAATGTTGGTTCATGGATCAAGAAACTCTACCATTCTAAATTTCAAAACGATTGGATGTAAAATACAGCTTTTATAGGACTAAAGGGCCAAATCGGACGAAACATATATATGGGAGCTATATCTAAATCTTAACCGATTTTCTTCAAATTCGGTAGTGTTGGTTCATGGATCAAGAAACTCTACCATTCTAAATTTCAAAAGGATTGGGTGTAAAATACAGCTTCTATAGGACTAAAGGGCCAAATCGGACGAAATATATATATGGGAGCTATATCTAAATCTGACCCGATTTCAACCAAATTCAATAGCGATCTTAACAGGTGCGAAATACTCTACACTGCAAAATTTCAGAACGGTCGGAGTGAAATTGCGACCTGTAGTCGACGAACAACTTTAAATGGACAGACGGACGGGTGGACGGATGGACGGACAGACATGCTTAAGCTAGTGATTCTGAGTCGATCGGTATACTTTAAGTTGGGTCTAGCTGTGTTATTTTCAGGTGTTACAAACATCTGCCGTGAAACAAACTTATAATACCCTGTACCACAGTGTGGTGTAGGGTATAAATATGAATGAATGAATTAATAAAGAATCTAATCTATAGATAGATAGATATCTACTATTAAAAATGCCGAGGACAATTTTTGCAAAAATTGAAAAAAGTGAATACAATTTCAGCGATTCATTATTTTGTTACGGCCCCCTGATTTTTGGATTCACCAGGTCAAAAGCCATCTGGGATAATTAATTCAGCTCAACCTATACATAACTGTCGATGTGCTCCGCGAAATATACTACAAAAAAAAATTCACGCAAGTTTAACAAAGTTTTGGGAAGCTATAGCGGTGGTTCATTTCAAGCCGCTATAACCGCTTCTTTACTGTTATTTCATTACAATGCGGGCCGCGCTGACCGCGGTCAAAAAACAAAAACACTTGAAATCGCATTTCAAAAAGTTATGAGCTATAATTGTTTGCGGAAAGATCTCACATGAACAGTACTCACGAAAAATTCTTCCACCATGTGTCCCTCGTGTTTTTTGTAACGGACCAGTAACTTCAGAATAAATAGTTTGGCCACAACTTATAAAAGAATGGATACAGATATGAACATTTCTAGGGCTTTTTTCACAATTTTGAAATGTATGTGCTTATAACTTCTAAAGTTTTTTAGATAATAACAAACTTTTTTGGGAAAAAAATTTTATGTTTGTGGTTTATCTAATTCCATCAACTTATGCACCGAAATCTGTACACAAAGCGAGAAAAGGGTAAAACAACATACATTACCCCTGTGTTAAAAAATTTTGATATTTGCCCATATCTATTTAAATAACAAAAAATAAATAGATACTCGTATCTTCTATTTTTGAATATACATATCGCTCACTCACTTCAAGAGTGGCATAACTCAAAATTGAAAATTGCCAAGATGTGTAACCTTAAGTCCGTATAAAAAGGATAACTAACATAAGATGTTTAAATACGCTTGAATTATCCGAAATATGGTTGTTTACTTATAGACCAAATTTCGCAGAGATTAATTTATGAACATTTGCAAAATTCGCTTTTTTGTAAGGCAATTTCAAAAATTTTAAATTTTGAGTTATGTCACTATTGAAGTGAGTGAGCCATATGTCTTAGCCCTAGGATAGTCAATGACTCTTGTAGCACCAAATGCTCAATGTGGTCTAGTCAGATCACAAGAGAAAATTTGGTAAACATTTACTAAAATTGAACTGATTTATTTTAATGGGTCTGTTAAAATGTCTAAAAACATTTTTACTATGAACTACTGGTAATGTGCAAAGGCAAATATAATATAAGAAGACATTCCTTCCTGTAGCGAGTAATTGACAGTTACGAACGAATAGGAATTTGATTCCAACGAGTGAGGTTTCTCGCGGATTTTCAGACCGTTTTTCCCGAATTTTTTGTAATTGTCACAATTAAAAAATTAATATTAATCGATAAGTACAAAAAAAGTTCAATCAATGTTCGCGGAATACTGTTTTTTCGCGTGTGACAGTTCATTTCTATTCGTTCGTAACTGATAGATTTTGACGTTTCGGCCTGAAGGAATGTCTTCTTATATTCTATTTGTCTTTGGTAATGTGATTACCGTTTTGTCTCAATATTTTTATTGGAATCGTGAAAAGAAGTTGAAGAAAACTCGATATTAAAATGTATGCAAACAATTCATGAAAATGCTTGTGGTCCAGCCAGACCAGAATGAGCATTTAGCATGTTTTAACTTTTATTGATTTGAGATTTTTTATACAGGGTGGTTCAACGAAAACACACGATGATTTTTATACCCACACTGTCCATCCGTCCGTCCGTCTGTCCATGTAAAGTTGTTCGTCGACTACAGGTCGCAATTTCACTCCGATCGTTCTGAAATTTTGCAGTTTTGAGTATTTCGCGGCTGTTAAGATCGCTATTGAATTTGGTTGAAATCGGTTCAGAGTTAGATATAGCTCCCATATATATCTTTCGTCCGATTTGGCCCTTTAGTCCTATAGAAGCTGTATTTTACATCCAATCGTTTTGAAATTTAGAATGGTAGAGTTTCTTGATCCATGAACCAAACTTGCCAAGTTTGAAGAAAATCGGTTGAGATTTAGCTATAGCTCCCATATATATGTTTCGTCCGATTTGGCCCTTTAGTCCTATAGAAGCTGTATTTTACATCCGATCGTTTTAAAATTTAGAATGGTAGAGTTTTTTGATCCATGAAACAACACTACCGCATTTGAAGAAAATCGGTTAAGATTTAGCTATAGCTCCCATATATATGTTTCGTCCGATTTGGCCATTTAGTCCTATAAAAGCTGTATTTTACATCCAATAGTTTTGAAATTTAGAATGGTAGAGTTTCTTGATCCATGAACCAACATTGCCGAATTTGAAGAAAATCGGTTAAGATTTAGCTATAGCTCCCATATATATCTTTCGTCCGATTTGGCCCTTTAGTCCTATAGAAGCTGTATTTTACATCCAATCGTTTTGAAATTTAGAATGGTAGAGTTTCTTGATCCATGAACCAACACTACCGAATTTGAAGAAAATCGGTTAAGATTTAGCTATAGCTCCCATCTATATGTTTCGTCCGATTTGGCCATTTAGTCCTATAAAAGCTGTATTTTACATCCAATCGTTTTGAAATTTAGAATAGTAGAGTTTCTTGACCCATGAACCAACATTGCCGAATTTGAAGAAAATCGGTTAAGATTTAGCTATAGCTCCCATATATATGTCTCGTCCGATTTTGCTCTTTAGTCCTGTAGAAGCTGTATTTTACATCCAATCGTTTTGAAATTTAGAATAGTAGAGTTTCTTGATCCATGAACCAACACTACCGAATTTGAAGAAAATCGGTAAAGATTTATCTATAGCTCCCATATATATGTTTCATCCGATTTGGCTCTTTAGATCCAATCGTTTTTATACCCTACACCACACTGTGGTACAGGGTATTATTTAAGTATAAAATGTCCCAAAAGTACATTTATGTAAACAATTTGTATATGAATTACACAATTTATATATCAGAGTTATTCAATATTACGAGAGTGGTGTAGGGTATTATATAGTCGGCACCGCCCGACTTTAGCCTTTCCTTACTGGTTGTAAATAAAACAAATGGTTTTCAGAGAATTATCTTAATATTTTTTTGTATGATAGAAGGATCTATGACAATTATGTGTGAAACAAACTATGGGCCAAATGCTCCTATCCGATGGAACATGTTTTCAATGACTCTGAGCCATAATTGAGTTTCAATGTCGTTAATGTGCCGAATTATTTCATCCTTTAGCTCTTGAGTTGTTCTTGGCTTATTGACGTACACTTTTTCTTTTAAATATATGTGACAAGTGGGGGCATCCTGTTGGAACCACATATCGTCCAGGTTCATATCCGCAATATCTAGCCACAAGAAGTCCGTTATCATCTCGCTATAACGAACACCATTCACGGTAACTGCTTGGCCGACCATATTTTCTAAGAAGTACGGCCCGATGACGCCGCCAGCCCATAAAACGCATCAAACAGTTCCTCTTTGTAGATGCATCGGCTTTTCAACAATCACTCGTGGAATCTCATTTGGTCAAATGCGTCAATTCTTCTTGTTAATGAATCACTGAGGTGAAAGTGTGCCTCGTCGCTGAAGATGATTTTCTTTGTAAAATCACCATTCACTTCTGTCAGTTCAATCACCCATTCGGCGTTGATTTGAATTACGATATATGTATGTAAACAACCACTGGGTTGTCATTATTGCGACCTACAGCGATTTTTACATGGAGTCTTTTTGTCAAATAAGTCGTCCAAAAAATCCGTAAATTCCTACGACTTTTGATATAACATTAACTTTGAAGTGAGATTTTCAGGGGTAAGGGTATGAGCGAGGCGTTTTGGGAGCAATACTTCTAGGAATGTGTCCTTTACTTTGTCATGCAACATTCACTTCGAAGCCTTCTATCCTAAAATCATGTTTAGATTTACTAACCTGTTTGTTTACCCAGCAAACTTTATGGCTAAATATCTCGAAAATGTCACAGGACATCTGGCAACCTTAGTCGTGAGAACATCATAAAATACGAGCTCCTTGCGCGTTGAGTTTTATTTTAAAAATTAAAATATTTTAAACACTCTGTTCCGTTTAAACGTACATTGACTTTTTCAAAAAGAAGTGTAAAAAACGCAGACGTTATCAAGAATGGCTCCTTCACACAGGCGAAGTGTTAAAATCAATAAAATAAATTGCGGTCAGTGCAAGATAGCAGTGGAAGAAAAAGAAAACAAAGCAAAAAGAAAACAAAGCATTAAAAACTGAAATTAAAGTATTAAAAGATTCTGTAAAATTTCTTAATGATCAGCGGGTTATGAATGATTGTGTGCTAACTGGAATTGAATATTCTGAGAGTTTAACAGCGGTTGAAGTAATTTTAAAACTTACAAAAGAAGCCGGTGTGGAAATACAACCTGAAAATATTGAAGACGCATACTTCATTAAAAAAAAACGTAATTCTAAAAACAAAAAATCAAACCAAAAGCAAATTGTGAAAATGAACTCAAAAAATCTAAAGAGAAAATAATGTCGATCAAAAAAGTTCTTAAAGACAATGAAGCAACCAAGTCTGTATTTATAAATGACTTCTTAAGCAAAGAAACTCTAAGTCTTTTAAATTACGCCAAAACGTTGAAAACAATTGGTTATAGACGTGTTTACGCTGCGAGTGGAAGAGTATTTGTGAAGAAAAGTGAATTGTCCAGACCAAGAGTAATTCGTACTGAAGAAGATATAGACAACTTAATACTAGATGCTTCAGTTCATCGAAGATCTCGTGGAGATAGAATGCAGCGAGAGGAAAGCCCTGATGAAGAAGATAATTAAGAATATACATCATCATAATAAGATATGCTTTTGATTTTAAGAATTTTGTAATATCATATTTTCTTTCTTTATGAATAATCATTATTATAATTTAAAATCATTTAAAAATAGTTTTATTAATAACAGAAGTTCATCATTTAATATCATATCAATCACTGCTAGAAGTATTTCATCAATTGACAAATTTAATAAATTTAAATCGATAATTGCTAATTTGCCCATTTTGCCTAACGCTATTTCAGTCCAAGAGACATGGTTTTCAAGCATTTCTTCCCAGATATATAACATTCCTGGATATTCGGTTGTACATTGCTGCAGATTGGATGGTTACGGTGGTACCTCGGTATTTATACGAGATAATGTAGAATATGAAGTGGGACTATGTGAGAGCAATAACTTTTTGATACAATTGTTGTAACTTTAAATAACATTCGATTGCAAGGGAAGCCTATCAAACTAGTTTCATTCTATAGGTCGCAGAAATGTGAAACTACCTCATTTTTATCTGTTTTGGAAAATTTGCTGGTGTGCTATGATCGAAATCCATGTATTATCGTTGGTGATTCAAACATTGATGTAATGGATTCTCATTCGTCTTCTAGTTTATTAAATTCTTTAGCTACCTACAACTTTGAAAACGGCCATATGCTAATAACACGCCCAATAAGCAAAACATGTATTGATCATGTATATACCAATATTCTAGAATATATAGGCATAGATTCAGTTGAATGCAACTTATCAGACCACAATTTAATACATATTAATTTAGATATTGTAATTCAAGATCAACAATATACAAATATCGAACGATTAATATGTGACAAGGAAAGTCTAAAACGATTTTTAGAAATGGAAATTCCTACAATTACTGAAACAGGAAACCCGTCTACCGATTTAACGTCATTGATTTCTGTTATTCAAAACGGCATGGAACAACATTCAATTCAGAAAAGTCATAGAAAATCAATAAGATATGGAATTACGGCATGGGTGAATAGAAATCTTCAAAAGTTAATGGTGTTTAAGGAAAACCTTTTAAGGACTCGGAGAAGAAAACCAAATAATCCAGAAATTGAAAAAAGATTAAAATCCATCAGTAAAATAATTAAAAAAGCTTACAGAGTACCCATGAATAACTATTACACAGATAATTTGGGGAATATTCAACAAGATCCGGGGAAAAGTTGGAAGTTTTTGAATGAAACTTTAGGGAGAAATTCAAAGAAAAAATTACGCATTAAGGACCAGATTGGGAACCTTGTACAGGAGGGACCTGATATGCCTCGGATATTTAACGAATATTTCCTGCAGTCTGTAAAGACGTTAAAATCTAAAACTCTTGAATTACCTGGTGATCACTGTAATATGTTGAGGGCACTTACTAGATGTTCTTATAGGTTTAAATTGAATTCCACTACACTTGCAGAGGTGAATGATGATGTTATCCAAAATTTGGCATCTGGAAAAAGTCCTGGATTTGATAATATCTCTTCTGACATAATATCGAAAAACGGTCATATACTCACGCCATATTTGGTTAATATATTCAATAATATAGTTGTTAGTGGTTATTACCCCGATGTGTTGAAAATACATAAAGTTATTCCGATCCCAAAAAGCTCGAATGTATCAACTGTGTATAAACACAGGCCTATATCAATTTTGCCAATATTAAATAATATTTTCGAAAGAATTTTACATAATCACATATCCAAATATTTGGAAGAACATCATCTACTAAGCGACTATCAATACGGATTTAGGAAAGGGTGTGGAACTGAGGAAGCTGCAATAAATGTAGTGAATTCAATTTGTAAAAGATTAGATAGTGGTTGCAAATGTGTTGTTGGCGTTTTTTATGATTTCTCGAAGGCGTTCGATCTAGTAGATCATAGTATTCTAATTGATAAGCTTAATTACTATGGTTTTTATGGTGGCGAATTGTCTCTGTTTAAAAATTATTTACTAAATCGGAAACAGTATGTTAACATTAGTGGCCACAGTAGTGAATTTCGTGACGTTGGATATGGTGTTCCACAAGGCAGTGCCATTATTGTTTAAAATTGATCTAAATGATATTGTAAACCTTCAATTGAATGGTGAAATTTTTGTATATGCCGATGACCTATGCATTATTTATGGCTATAATCATGAAACTGCGGTTAAGTCTATTATTGAGCGAGATGCTGCTTTGATATGCGAATTTGCCCGAATTAACAAACTGTTTATAAACTCTGCTAAAACTAATATCATACGTTTCAAGCCTCATATTGACCGTAATAACTTATTTTCGGTACATATTGATGGCAAAGTAATATCGGAAGTCAATAGCTTAAAGTATTTAGGAATACGTTTACAAAGTAATTTGAACTGGGATGAACACATCAGAAATTTGAAAACAAAATCTGCCCAAGCTATTATCTTCTTATACAAATTCAAGAATAAATTTAGTTACACTACTAAATTATTAATATATAAGGCACTAATTGAAAGTAATTTAAAGTATTTAACAATATTATTTGCTTATAAGAAGAGTACGGAATTTAAATCTCTCCAGAGGTTGCAAACCAAGGCTTTGAAAGTGGTTACAAATCTCCCCGTGACATTTTCTACGGTTGCTTTATATAATGATATTTTCCCTAATGTATTACCTCTTCATGGTCTATATAAGATGCAACTGTTGTTGTATGTTTACAAGTGCATAAACCATATAGGACACCATACCATCAAATTTTCAACAAATGAACACGCATTTAACACAAGGAATAATAATAATTTAAGAATATCCATATGTCGACTTGAAACTACTAAGCAAAGAGTTGAATTCATGGGTAGTAGTGAGTTTAATAATCTGCCTAATAGTTTAAAAAATGAAAATAGAATTTCAGTTTTCAAAAGAAGGTTGAAAGACTATTTGCTTCAAAATGTGCATGAACTTCTGATATGAATAATTATTTTAATTTGTATTTAATTTCATTATGGAATGTATTTAACATTTATAAATTATAAATAGTTGCCAGATTGCCCCAATAATGTCTACATACATAACGTACGATTAATGTAATACATATTATTTATAAGGATTCTTTTAATTATATGTATTTAAATGAATTAAATGAAATAAAAAAAAAATGTTAATGCAATTCGATTTAGCGGATCGAAATTATGCGGGATAACTTGTTTTCATCGATGATACATTTTTAAAGTGCATTTTGCACACACAGTGCACACGAAGTCTTGTTTCTTTAAAATTTTATTAGGAGTTAAGGCTGGGTTAGACAAACGTACCCATAACGCCTTCGTAGCGTAACGAATCAGTATATTCAATCTGACATATTGAAAACAGTGTAACCCGGGGTTTACGAGACAGTCTTGGGAAGATAATAGCAGTACCCCAGCAAAATTTCTCATTACCAAATAATCCGACGAGTAAGCAAAGTTCGATAATGGTAAGTTCTTATTATTTAGCCACTTTTCTCATTATATTAACATGGGGATGTCATTGGAGGAAAGTACTTCCCAAAAGCATACAATAAAGTAGCATAATAAGTACTTATTTGTAGCTCGATTTTATGTACTTGAATAATGCATTACATTATATGTAGAAATGGCCATTTAAAATGATTTTTTGCATATTGTCGCACATATTTCTCGAAACAAACAATTTCCTCATGCCAGATTGGAGTTTCTGGTATTTTCATTCAAATCTGCACGTATTGTTTGAAAACATGTTGAAATATAAATAAATCTTGTACAATAACCCACATATAGCCAAAATTGCATTATATTAAAATTTGTCACAATGATTTTAAAACATAAAATCACTTATTTCCGTTATTATTGGTAAGTATTTATTAAGATGCCGAAAGTATTGCAGCGAATAATGAGATGTCATTATTTGGTAATGCAGGGAATAATGACAGGTACTTACCAAGATTTTGCTGGGACATTTTCACAAAATAGAATTCAGATATTAACATTTTTGTTGTGAATGTCTGAGTCATATGGCAAGTTTTGGGTAATTGCTCCAGCGGGCAACGTTACGGCTTGGCTGAAGTTATGTTGCGGTTCGTTTCCCGAGCGCTGCCTTTAGCCATATTTCTGTACGATATTGGTAACTGCGACGTATAAGTGTTAATAATGTATTAATCTTAATCATACGATCCATAGGATATGTAGAGTTGGACGCTTTAGTTATTTTATATGATCGATCTTTTTAGTTCAGTTCAATTGAGTGAACTAGTTCGTTCATTTAGTTCACCAGCGCTTTAGCTCACCAGCTCTTTAGCTCACCAGCTCTTTTTACTTACACAGCCCTTTAGTTCAGCTGTTCATCTCGTTTAGATCATCAGATCAAATCAGTCGCTATTAAAGGAATCTGATTGGAATGAATTAAATACACAAACGCGTTTGTATAGGAAGAATCCTACATTCATGATGACATAAGAGAGAACGAAATAACAGGGTGAACTACTGAGCCGAAATGAACAGATGTGTAAACTACTTCGTACCGTTCAGTAAAGTGACGAACTACACAACTCTACCATAGGATAGTGGAATTAATATCTTGCTTAACTGATATTATACTTGGGGGATCGATATACATATTCGAAAAATATCGTAGGATTTTATTTCACAAGCGTAAAAATTGTATTATGAAAGAACATTCGTTTGGGTTACTGAAGCGTATAAGTGTTAATAATATATTAATGTTAAACATACGATCCATAGCAATGTAGGACCAATGTTTGTTTCTTAAAAAAACTATTTTGGGACAAGAAAGTGCACGAGGTACAACCTAGTCTTTTATAACTTTTTTCTAAAACTTACCGCATAATCTCATTCTGCTGCTCCTCCTCTTGCTTTTGACGCCTCAGAACATTTTCAATCTGCAGTCGTTCGTGAGGCGTCAAATGTGATAAATCTGGCATATCATCCATTTTGGCCACTAAAGAGAGATGTCCGAAAGCAATAAACTACCGATGGCTGCACTGTTCCCCGGCTGACGATGTACGAGTGTAGCGGAGTTTCTTATTTTATGGAGTTGGTACTTTTTGTATTCTATAACTCGGAGATGGAGATTGTATATGTAAAATGTAACTGAACTACTACTGTTGCGCTTGGTTCTGAGCTGCTTTGTCGCCGGTTTTCAATACTATTATGTTTTGTTATTGTTGTCAATTAAATAATATATCTATTAACTATAATACACAGTTGTTGTTTTTGTTGTGGTTGTTATTGTGGTTGTAAAGGACATTTTTAATTTTTCTGTTATTTTTTACTTCTCTAAATAAGTTTTAATTAATTTAATTGTGTAAATGTATACGAAGTTTTAAGGGGGGGAGGGCGAGAGGATATTATTAAATTACGTATATTTATTTTTATTTGTATTATTCTTATTAGTTGCGATATACGGATTTGCTATGTTTTTTTTGTGGGATTTTCTCTGTTCTTCTTATCTTCAGTTACTTTCAATAACTAAGAATATTTGTTATTCAAAATTTAAATTATTTTATTTAAGTATTTATTTGTTATTAGTTTACTTCGTTTGGTAAGGCTTAAAGCTTTGGAAAAAATAAACTTTTTTTATTTATTTTTATTCTTAGCTAAGATTTCCTCCTTTGGTTACTTCGTTGATTAGTGTTTTTTGTTGTTGGGGTTTTTTTTTTATAAAAAAAATATTTTTGTTTTCAGTTAAGTGCGTAGGTTTGTTTGTTGATTATATTTATGAAATCGTATGGTTTAATTTAATTTTTGTTTTTCTTTCTTTTTTAATTTATAATGGAAGAATTTATTTTTAATTATTTAATTTTTGGGGTTTTTTGTTTTGTTTAATATTTTATATTAAATAAATAATATATTATTTAAAGCTTTGTATTTGTTTAAATTTAAATTAAGTTTTAGTTAATGTATAGATTTTCTATATAATAATGTATATTTAGGGTTTTTTATTTGTTTGTCCAATATATTGAGTTGTAATTTTATTCAAAGTTTTTTAGGATTTCTTTTTTGTTTTTAATTCGAATTCAGTTTAATCACAGACTAAATTTATGGAATTTTATTTGTTTTAAGTATATATTTTTTACATTAAAAAAATATTATTACTTTGTTGAGACTGTTTCCTTTTACATTTGCATAAAAATTAGTTTTGTTTTAAATTTTTAATTTTATCTTTAAACATTTCGTTGAATTTGTTCGGTTGCCATTTCCATTTATTTACAGGGTTCGGATGTGTAGTGTTTTTATTGTTGAAATCTCAGGTTTGTTCGGGAGTGTGATTTTGGAGATAAATCGGACTTATGTTTGCTGTGATTACTGTAGTAGTTTTTCTATAAATTTGTGTTATTTTCGAATTTGTAGTTTTATTTATTTATGTTTTCTGTTATTTGTTGAATTTATTGTATTTAAGTTTCCTTTGTTATAGTTTGTAGGTTAAGATGGAATGGTGAGTTTCTTTTTTATGGAATACGAATTTTTCAATTATTTAGGTCTTGTCGAAATTGTAAAAAATTCCCGCTTTGTTGTATGTTGTTAGCGAATCTGTAGAGAGAGAAAAGAAAATAATGAATAAAGCAGTTGTTCACTGAGACGTATAAGTGTTATTAATGTATTAATATTAGTCATACACTCCATATAACCGTGATTCCATGTCACTTTACCAATCATTGTGGTACACTTTTGGGGTTTTAAGTACACTAAAATGGTTATAAAGTACATATAATTTAAATGCCCATTATCCAAAAAGTGCGTGTTGAATTTTATAATTTAATGCGTTGTTTGGTGAAAATCATTCTACAATTGTAGTCAATTTTTTAACTTTTAAATTTTAATAAAATATATACCAATGGAAAGCTAATTTTCAAGCGAAATGCACAATAAAGTTTTTAATTATTTTGGTGATCTTCCCCAATCCGTTGAAAGAAGAATGCCCCATTAGACGAATAATATCAGGCCTTGTGCATAGTTTCATAAATATCGATTAACATATTCGGACAGAACAGCAATTCTTCGATATATGTCGCTTCGACATAGAAAATTTTGCTCCTTTTTATAAAATTTACATTGTCATTTCGTTGATGTCGCCTCAATAGATCCAAAATAAATAGGAAATTAAGAATCCTGATTTATCATAGATGCCAGAATAATTGGGAAAATATTCATAAGGGAATTTGTTAAGCGATCACCAAAAGTCTGAGTTCAATAATTCTAAAGAAAAACTTGTCAGAGACCATTTTCCTGAGTAAAATTTTTCAGAATTCTCATTTTCCTAAGAAAAAATCACTAAGGACAAGCTTTTCTCAAGTCAAAAATACTTTAGCGATAACTGATAGCTGTATGAGTTAAAAGGTCTCATATTGCTTAAGAAAAAATTATTAAGGCTTAGCTATTTTTTAATCAAAAACCAGTAAGGAAAGGCACAAAGTCGGGCGGGCCGACTATATGATACCCTACACCTCCCTAACAATGCGATAAGGGCCATTGCGATAATAATTTGGAATAATTGGTAAATAGGTAGGAACATATATATGTTGCTATATCTAAATCCGATTATCGCTAAATTAACCAATTTTGTAACGATCGGAAGTAAAGTATAACTTCTATAGCGCTTTATACCAAATCAGGAGGAGGTTATATTTAAATCTGAACCGATTTTCCCCGAATTTTACAGTATTCCTTCTTGTAATAAGAAAGCTCTTTCTGCCGAATTTCGCACTAATCGGATAGAAAATAATGTTTCTACAGCTCTTACATGTCAAATCGGGGGTATCTGAACCGATTTCCCTCAAATTTGGCAGATTTAAATTTGTTCTTAAGAAAAACTTGCCAGGTACCACTTTTTCAAGATAAAAAATTTTCAATGAGTAATTTTCTTAATAAAAATGGTTTAGAGATCATTACAAGTTATATGAGTTAAATTTAAAAAAATATCACATGTTGAATTTTCCTAAAGAGACCACATGTTCTCAAAGAGAAATTGTCAGAGTTTCCATTTCGCTACGTAGAATTATCAAGGATCAGCTGTTGTTAATAAACAAAATTGTTTACATGTTGGCGCAGTTAATTTTTTCTTAAGGAAACATCTCATGCGCCATGTTTCCCTAAGAAAAATTTCCAGTGGTTGAGTTTTCCTCTGACAAAATCGTCAAGGAACAGCTTTTCTTAATCAAAAATAGTTTAGAGATCAATATAAGTTGTGTCAGTTAATTTGTTTACGGAAAACTTGTCTGAGACCGCTTTTTCTCGAGGAAAAATTTCAGTAGTCCAATTATCCTATGGGAAAATCATCACGGACCAGCTAATAATCAGAAATAGTTATGAGATAACTATAAAGTTGACTGAGTAAAATTACTACATAAAAAAAATTACAGTGTTTTCATTTTTCTACGGAAAGATCAGCATTTCCTAATCAAAAACAGTAAGTAGATCACTAAAATTTGTCGGATTTATATATTTCTTAAGGAAAACATACCAGGGAACCAATTTTCCCAAAACAAAAATAGCTAGAGGTTTGCACTTTCCTATGGAAAAATCATTAAATATCAGCTTTTCCTAATAAAAAAAATAGTTTGTAGATTACTAGATTTGTAGATTTGTCATAGGCCACGTTTTCCCAAGAAAAAATTGCCTGCGGTTGCATTTTCCTATGGAAAAATCGTAAAGGATTAGCTTTTCTAATCAGAAATTGTTAAGAGATAACTAAAAGTTAACTGAGTTATATTGTTACAGTTAATTTTTATACCCTCACCTTAGAGAGCGAGTATATATCATTTGCTACGAGCCAAAAGTGTGACACATCGAAGGAGTGATCTAAGACCCTAAGTATGTTCGGCAGATATCCGTTTTGTGTCATTTGAGGTCGAATGAGCAATGTCCGTCCGTCTGTCTGCTGGCTGGTGCGCACGATAACTCTCGAAAGGTGTAACCGATTGACTTCAAATTTGGTATGTGGTAATATTTTCTTCTATCTCCAGCTATGTTCGACGATGGGCCATAAAGGTCCGCTCCTTCTAGTACCTCCCCCACAAAGGGTTAACATTTAGTGAAATATTGAATATTTAATAACTTCTATACTACTTATTTGAATCCTCTGAAATTCTACATATAGTATTAGTTTATTAGTCACTATTACTTCGAGAAAAATGGGCGAAGTTGCCACGCCCTTTTTTTGTACCTCCCACACAAATGGACAATTTTGAACCAAAAGTTACCAGCTTATAACTTTAATACCAGTATATATAAATACTTGAAATTTTGTACAGTGAAATGCTTTTATAGTACCTAGAGTCCAGTAAAAATGTGGGAGTTATTGGCACGCCCCTTTCGATACCTCCCACACAAATGCATCATTTTACACCAAAAGTTAACAGCTTATAACTTTAATACTAGTGCATATAATTACTTGAAATTGTGTACAGTGTAATGCTTTTATAGTACCTAGAGTCCAGAGAAAAGTGACCGTTTTTGGGAAGCCCCTTTTGAATCCTCCCACTTAAATGGACCGTTTTGTACCAAAAGTAAACAGCTTTTAACTTTAATAGCAGTACATACTTTAAAGATATTAAAAACAATTTAAATTGATAATAATTTAATTAAAACAAAAAAATAAATAAATTTACTAATATTATTTTTGGGACTCAATGTGAGGGGATCCATAATAGTTTTCTAAATTTTACCCTTCACCTAACAATACATTTTCTGGAAAATATTTTAATTTTATTTACACGGTTCATTTGCTCATCAACCCCTGAAGCGTATGAGTGTTATTAATGTATTAAAATAAATCATACGCTCCTTATTATCAATATTATTTACATCACACACTTCTAATATAATTTGTTTTAGTACAATAATGTTTTTGAAATTATCCTCATTTTCAAATTGAGCATTTTCTAAAATATTCATCTGTAAGTTCTGTGGCCTTTTTAATAAACCCACTTCGTCCCTGTTTAGAATGTACAATTTCCTTATACACTAACTCGTATACATTGTCATATGTGGCACAAATATTTTCATGCCACACCACAATGTTGCAATGCAGTTTTATTTATTATTTATGCATGAAGCAACAGCAGTAGCTGTAACACCAGCAGCAGTCGAAGAAAATAAAACAAAATTCTGTGCATACTTAATGTAAAAGCAATTTGCTTTATGCTCAACTTGCCATTCCCAAGCTGCTGCCTCTTCCGCTTCCTCGGCTGTGATACTTGTTTCGCACCAAAGAAAAAAAGGTCAATTACCCACAATTTAAATTCTAAGTTTTTGCCACCCAATGGTTGGTTGTAATGGATGGATGGCTGGAAGGAAGGCATCTTGGTCGTTGCTTTCTTAGAACTTAGCTAGCTGGTTTCACAGCTCCTTGGTCTCCTTTGGCGGAGCCGGAGCAGCGACGGCAGCAGCGCAGAAGTGATGTCAATTCACTCGGGTGTTGTCTTGGGTATCATAAATATCGATTGACATCTTCTGGCATCATTTTGCCAGCAGTTATGAGCTTTACTGTTGCTGCTGCTGCCAATATGGCTGATCCGATCGCTACCGCCATTCATTGATGGTGTTAGTGTTGTCCTGATTGGATGGCAAAATTGGTTGGGCAAGCTCCTTGGAATACTTAAGAAATTGTATAATTTATGTCTCAAGCTGAGATAGTGTTCTTCTTTTGTTTTTCGAAGACAAGAAGACAATAGTTTAATTATGCATCACACAACCGTGTTGTGCACAAAAGGCGTTTTATAATGAGAAGCTGTTGGCGTAAAGTTGTTGGGCTGATATATATTTTTATTTGCTGCAATCTTTCATGCGAGCACAAAGGGTCGTTCAAGATGAATGTTGGGAAATTAGAAATTGTCCGTGAGAAACAAAGTCTGTTATATTGTTCCCAAGCCCACCTGCAAACTTCGGAAGTCGACTTTATTATAGCGGAAGACATCAGATGTCGACTTTACTATGGAGGAAGACCTCAGAGGTCGACTCTGGTATAGAAAAAGACCTCAAGGCCGACTCTAGTATAGAGGTAGACCTCAGAGGTCAACTCTAGTATAAAGGAAAACCTCACAGGTCGACTTTAGTACAGAGAGGGACCTCAGATGTCAACACTAATATAGAGGAATACCTCAGATGTCGACTCTAGTATAGAGGAAGAACTCAGAAGTCGATTCTAGTATACAGGAAGACCTCAGAGGTCGACTATAGTATAGAGGAAGGCCTCAGAGGTCGACTCTAGTATAGCGGAAGACCTCAGAGGTCGACTCTAGTATTAAGGAAGCCCTCAGAGGTCGACTCTAGAATAGAGCAAGACCTCAGAAGTCAACTCTAGTATAGAGGAAGATATCAGAGGTCAACTCTAGTATAGAGGAAGACCTCAGAGGTTAACTCTAGTATAGAGGAAGACCTCAGAGGTCGACTCTTGTATAGAGGAAGACCTCAGAGATCGACTTTAGTATAGAGGAAGACATCAGAGGTCGACTTTAGTATAGAGGAAGACATCAGAGGTCGACTCTAGAATACAGGAAGACCTCAGAGGTCGACTAATTTAGTATAGAGGAAGTCTTCAGAGGTCTAATTTAGTATAGAGGAAGACCTTAGAGGTCGACTCTGGTTTAGTTGAAAACCTTAGAGGTCGACTCTAGTTTAGTGGAAGACCTTAGAGGTCGACTCTAGTTTAGAGGAAGATCTTAGAGGTCGACTCTAGTTTAGAGGAAGACCTCAGAGCTTGCCTCTAGTTTAGAGTATAGACTTTAGTATAAAGGAAGACCTCCGACGTCGACTCTAGTAAAGAGGAAGACCTCCGACGTCGACTCTAGTATAGAGGAAGACCTCAGAGGTCGACTCTAGTAAAGAGGAATACCTCAGATGTCGACTCTAGTATAGAGGAAGACCACAGAAGTCTACTCTAGTATAGACGAAGACTACAGGGGTCGACTCTAGTATAGAACGGTAGACTCTAGTATAAAAGGAAAACCTCAGAGGACGACTCTGATATAGAGGTCGACTCTGGTATAGAGGAAGGCCTCAGAGGTCAACTCTAGTAGTAAGAAAGACCTCAGTGGTCAACTCTAATATTGAGGAAGAAATCAGAGATCGTCTCTAATACATGTTTTATTTTAAAAAAAATCGCCATACATTTTTCTTTAATGTGAACTTCATAAGACAATTTGAAATTTGTGAATGTCAAAAATCAAGAATCAACCACTGTGCATATATATTATAATTAGTATTAAATGTTCCTTAATGGCCTACACAAATTCCCACTTCGTGTGTCTATCTAGGCGCTCACTGCTTGAACGAACCCACACACAAACGCATACAGACAGACATCGTCTATCCATCGATTTTTATCCAACCAACACCTGTCATTAACACAATTTTAAAAGGCCATAAAACAACAACAACGAACATTAATCTCATCTTGTCATTATTTCCTCAACGGAAGAAAAGGAACGAACGAAGCAACGGCAACAAAGGGATGAGTTTTATGGGAAATTAACACTTTGTTCGAAATAGGTCACATCCGTTTCCGGTAATAACACAAATTAAGAAGCAGCCATAGTAGTAGGAGAAACAGCAAAAATGCCAACCAACACCACCACCACAGGAGCAAAGAGCAGCAGCAGGAGCAAACAGACAGACAGACGGGCATAAACGTTCAAAGGATATACACAACAAAGATTTTATCGCTTATACAAATTATAAGTATAAAAAACGAAAATATTAAAATCATCAACTTTGGGACATTTAGAAAGATGCATATCAAAATGAAGCAAAAGACCTTTGAAAACGAAACGAATCACATGTTTATTATTTATGTGTCAAATATGCTGAAGGATATGAAAATCCTTCTTAATACACATCCACAGCGAGAAAAAACAATGCTCAGGCTCAGGGAGAAGAAGAGCGAAAACACAAAGGGGTAGATAGAGAATGAGAGTGCTCTCACCTTTTTCTATATATATTTCGGTTAATATGCAAGTATATCTCTTCCTCTCTCTCTCTCTGGGAAATGGGAAATTCACCACTGGCCCCCCAAACTGAAGTAGAGTGGAGTTGAGAGACCTTAAACCAGACAGATGACAGTTATGTTCTCTCTCTCATCTCTTTGCCAATATGTTATGCTCCTATGTTATTGACTGTACAACAACAGAGTGTTGAAAATGTTATACTCGTATCTCACATTGTTGTGGTGAATTTCTAGGCAATTCCCTAGTAAGGGAGGCTCTCGTTCCTCATTTAAAAATAAATCATGTGTTGTGGTGTTACAAGTGCCAAGGAATAGGGCAAATGTGAATCAAGGATAACTGCACAAAATACACCACATTTACACATGCATGTTAAACGACGAAAGCAGAAGATGAAGGAGCAGTAACTGTAGCAGAGGACAAAAACACAAAACAACATAAAAACCATGAATGGCAATGAATCGAACAAAGAAGAAGGGCTGCAAGATATAACAACAACCACAACAACATCAAAACGAAACAAAGCCAACAGAAATAATACACAACGATGACCCATCAGATACAGCCATTGTGAGTTAGTGACTGAGTGAGTGAGTGAGTATATTGTAGGTTTAGTGGCGATATGGTTAGTTGTTGGTGGTCACATCACAAACAAAAGGATTTGTGTGCCTCCGCAAAAAGTAATTTCTCTATGTTTTTGAAGTCCATTCAAATGTATTTTCTATTATAGTTTCCATATAAATGGTGCATTCAATTTGTACTGCTTAAATCGTTTTTTTTTTCTTGTTTGCTTCTTCAAATCCTAATGAACTTCACCAGCACGAAAAGTGGGATGTGGAATTGAATAGCGAATTTAAATTTAAAGTAATTGTTGAAATTATAGAAGATATGGAGAAGTTTGTGTTCGAATGAAAATGTCTAATTGTGGGGGGTAGCACAAGGGGTTTATCAAATACACCTATTTTTCGCTGAATAGTAGGTAAAGTACCTATATAAAATACATTATGTGCACTAATATATTAACGCTATGAATAATTCAATTTTGGTATAATTTGACCATTTTGTGTGGGAGGTACAAAAAAGGGGCGTGGCGGTTACGTCAATTTTTCACAGGACTACAGGTACTTTAAACGCGTTACACTGTGCGCAATTTTGTAGTATCTTCGTGCATTGGTACCGCTATAAGCGTTAGTTTTGTGTACAAAATGGTACACTTGTGTGGGAGGAACCAAAAGGGGCGGGGCCTCCTCACCAATTTTTCTCAAGTTGGTAGCGACAAAAAAACTATTACTATGCGTGGCTATTACAGAGGATTCGGATAAGTAGTATGGAAATTATTAGATAATCAACATTTCATTAAATTTTAACCCTTTGTGAGGTAGGAAATAGAAGCAGAGGACCAATATGGCCTATCTTCAAACTGAGCCTGAGATAGAAAAAATATTATCCTATACCAAATTTGAAGTCAATCCTTTACTCCTTTCGAGAGTTATGGTGCACTCCAGCCAGACAGACAGACAGACAGACGGACGGACATTGCTCAAAAGACTTAAAATGGCCCAAAATGGATTTCTGCCGAACATACTTGGGGTCTTAGGTCACTCCTTCGATGTGTTACCCTTTCTGTCCGTAGCAAATGATATACACCTTCGTCACACTACAGTGAAGAATTTGATCTCTAATAGCGAATTGCAATCAACTGGCAATCAAAACCCAATTTCGCAAGAAATTCCGCAATGGTAGTGTACATGGGTCGGTCACATACAACGCAAAAATATCGGTGACAGCGCAAGCGCCAGCCTGTAATGGAACTCTAAAGGCAGACGAAATGTGGATGGACACAGGGTTACCTGGCGCAGATCATCTGAGTCGATTTAGCTATGTCCGTCTGTCCATGTATTATTGTTATCCAAGTGAAGGTCGTACAACAAACTTTACGAAAATTGATACAGAGACATTTCTTAGATTATGGACGATCCCTATTGAAAATGGGTCACATCGATCTATGTTTTGATATAGCCCCCATATAAAAGTACCCACCGATGTCACTTCTTGAACATCTAGAGAACACATGTTTTAATTTATCTGACAGTAATTTAAGAATTTATACATTATATTGGACTTAATATTGAAATAACCTCTAAAAATCAGGGTTTCCCTTAATAAAATTGTCAATTTTAATTACTTTTATTAATTGACCACTGGGCATTCAAATCTGGACCATTACTTAAAGGGCGACGTGACTTCACTTTTTTCTCGATTTTATTGCAATTTTTAGTGCATTTTTTAATAAATCTGAAACAATTTCCACAATTTTGGGCCGATTTTCAATTTTCAAGAACTCTAGATTTAATTTTATTAAGGTCACATACCCCTTATTAAGGTCACGTTCTTTAACCTACATATATGCCTGGAATTATACTCTATTTAACCTGCAACTGTTGATGGTAATAATTATTCCCCATGATTTTATTGGCAAACAATGGTGAAGGGTACTATACAGTACGCTCCACCCAACTTTAGTCTTTTCTTACTGATTTCTATCCCCTCAACATAGAGAGGAGGTAGGGTGATCCAGGTAGATATACTTTTTTCAGTAGCCTTTTTTTGACAGATCACGTGTGAGTCGTGTCATGTTGTCATGTTATTTTTGTTAAGTATTGTTTGGCATTTCATCACGGAAAGACTTACGCCTGAACAACGTTTACAAATCGTTCAACTTTATTACGAAAATTCACGTTCTGTGAGGAATGTTTTTCGTGCACTTCGCTCAACTTATGGTCAACATAATCGAGTCATCGAAAATTGGACTTAACGGATAGACCATCTGAGACGTAGCCGCGGCCAACATTTGATAGACATAATGTTCAAAAAATAAATGCCAAAGAATGTTCTTTCAAATGATAATAAACATTCCCCATTCAACTTGAATTTTTTGTGTTTTTTTTCTTTAAAAAAGTAGGGAACCTCGAAATGGATCACGCTATATAATTTGCTACGAGCCAAAAGTGTAACATATCGAAAGAGTGACCTAAGACCCTAAGAATGTTCGGCGGAAATCCGTTTTGGGTCATTTTAAGTCATTTTAGCAATGTCCGGCTGTCTGTGAGCGTCTGCTGCCGATAACTCTCCAAACGAGTAACTGATTGACTTCAAATTTGGTATGCGGTAATATTTTTCTCTATCTCCGGCTAATTTCGAAGATAGGCCATATTGGTCAACTCCTTCTAGTACCTCCTCCACAAAGAGTTAACTTTTAGTGAAATATTGATTCTTTAATACCTTCTATACTACTTACTCGAATCTTCTGAAAATGGGCGAAGTGGCCACTACATGTTGGTACCTCCCACACGAATGGACCATTTTGCACCAAGAGTTCACTGCTTATGGCTTTAATATCAGTTCATAAAAATACTTGAAATTTCGTACAGTGTAATGCTTTTATAGTACATACAATCCAGAGAAAAATGGTCGTTATTGGCACGCCCCTTTTGATACCTCCCACACAAATGGACCTTTTTGTAATAAAAGTTAACAGCTTTTAACTTTAATAACAGTGCATACTTTAAAGTTACTTAATGCAATTTAAATTGATAATAATTCAACATTAAAATAAAAAAATAAATAAATTTACGAAAATTTTGGGGACTCAAGGTGAAGGGATTCATAAGTCGGCTTACCCGATTGAACTTTCTTACTTGTTATTATTATAATTTTATAAATGTATACAATTTTTATCGATGACCATTATTACAAAACATATTGCAAAATCCTACCCTAGGGCAGATACTTAATGTTATAAAAAATTAATACTTGTTAGGTGTTTATATCAACATATGGCACAAGACATAAATCCCTAGAGAGACTTCGTGAACGCATTCCCCTAACATAACTCTTAAATATTTTTACAAAAATTTAATATCTCTACGAATATTATTTTTTTTATTTATTTTATCATAGTATTAAAGTATTTTAGTATTAAAGTATCACTGGAAGCTGCTTCTCTGGAGCAGCTCTTCATGGTCTGTGTAACTAAATAACAAGTAAGAAAGTTCAGTCGGGTAAACCGGACTTATGAATCCCCTCACCTTCAGTCCCAAAACAATATTCGTAAATTTATTTATTTTTATACCCTACACCACACTGTGGAACAGGGTATTATGACTTTGTGCATTTGTTTGTAACACCCAAAAGGAGAAGAGATAGATCCATTGTTTATTATACCGATCGACTTGTAATCACTTTCCGAGTCGATTTAGCTATGTCTGTCTTTCCGTCTGTCCGTCTGTAGATGTATTCTTGTAATCAAAGTACAGGTCGCAATTATGGCCCGATCTTGACGAAACTTTACACATATCTTTTTTTTGGTTAAAATCGGTTCAGATTTGGATATAGCCCCCATATATATGTTAGCCCCGATTTGACATGTAAGCGCTGTAAAAAGTGTATTTTTAATCCGATCAGTACGAAATTCAGCAGAAAGAGGTTTCTTATTACACGAATTAATACTGCCAAATTTGAGGGAAATCGGTTGAGATTTAGATATAGCCCACATATATATGTTACCCCCGATTTGACATGTAAGCGCTGTAGAACTGTATTTTAAATCCGCTCAGTAAAAAAAATTATCTGAAGAGGTTTCTCATTACTTGAATTAACACTGCCAAATTTGAGGGAAATCGGTTCAGATTTAGATATAGCCCCCATATATATGGTACCCCCGATTTAACAATTTGAGGGAAATCGTTTGAGATTTAGATATAGCCCACATATATATGTTACCCCCGATTTGACATGTAAGCGCTGTAGAACTGTATTTTAAATCCTCTCAGTAAAAAAAATTGTCTGAAGAGGTTTCTCATTACATGAATTAACACTGCCAAATTTGAGGGGAATCGGTTCAGATTTAGATATAGCCCCCATATATATGGTACCCCCGATTTAACAATCTGTATTTTATATCCGATCAGTAAAAAAATGTACACAAAGAGGTTTCTTATTATATGAAGAGATACTTGCAAATTCAGAGAAAATCGGTTCAGATTTAGATATAGCCCCCAGATATATGTTACCCCCGATTTGACATGTAAGTGCTGTAGAGACTGTATTTTATATCCGGTCAGCACGAAATTTGACAGAAAGAAGTTTCTTTTTACATGAATGAGTATTCAAGGAAAATCCGTTCAGATTTATATAACCTCCATATATATGTTCCTCCCGATTTGGTATCAAAGATGTTTCTCAATTTAGGAACGAATATTGCTTAATTTAGCGATTATTAGCTCAGAATTAGATAATATATTCCTGCCTACTTACCAATTATTCCAAATTATTATCGCAATGACCTTTATCGCATTGTTAGGGAGGTGTAGGGTATTATATAGTCGGCCCCGCCCGACTTTCTGCCTTTCCTTACTGGTTTTGTTTTAATTAAATTATTATCTATTAAAGTTGCATTTTTTAACGCCCCAGTATACGCGTGTCGTATACGTCTTGGATAAATATATTTAAGAGCTATATGAAAACATATTCAAAAAAGGCAATTTTTGTTGTGTAGAATTTAAGCAGATATAAAATACAAACTGCAAGATTTCCTGTCAAATTGCAAATAACAGTCTATCTTCGTCATTGCAGCTATGGCAAAATTACTTTCTCAAGACTTAATTTCTTCAAGCAAGACACGTCGTGATAGACATGATAAATGAGACACCCTGTGTCGATAACCCCAGAAGGTCGTTGGTGCGTTTCGGGTTATGGCAGGGCCACATCAGCTTGGAATATATACAGATTCCGATTAGTGAACATCTGCTATTTGTAGCCATAAAGTCAGTATCTCTGAAGAGAAACGTGCATGTCGATATATTCCAGTTCCCCAGGAGTAGGTAAGGTATTTGGTAACCTTGTATACAGCTCCGTAGAATTTCCCTATGGCCCGATACTTTTATCAATTTTCCACCTTAGACATCTCGTTAAAAAATCAGCGGCCCTGAAGGGTTTTCGTTAATACAAGAATACAGACTACAGGGATTTAATAGAAGCATGACTATGGGGGAATATAGTTATTACGTTTTACGTATTTAACATACCCTTGTGATAGTTTCCTCAAACATATAGATGTTTTTGAGACAGACTGTTTTCTTAGACTATCTAGAGGCAGCAAGTGTAAATCAACACTTAGAGTATTAGACGATGTTGTTCTTAAAGCGTCAGTTATATACAGACTGGCAATTCTTGAGATCTTACTTAATAAAGGGTATTCCAACAAGAGGTGTTATTTTGGTATTCAAAGAAAAATGGCATTTTTTGAGAAAATGATCGGATGTTTATTTCATAATAAAGAGGAAGGTATGCCGTTAATAATGAAAAACAACATCAGCCAAATGGCCACTACGACCACGCTTACATGACCATATCCTTTTCATGATATTGTCCATAACCAAATCGCAAAGTGGCTGCCCTATGTCCTCGATAGCCTCACGAATTCTATCTTTGAGGTCCTGAATCGACGCTGGGCTGTTGGCGTAGACCTTATCTTTCACGTGGCCCCAAAGGAAGAAGTAGGAAGGTGTTAAATCACAAGATCTCGATGGCTAATTGTGATCACCTCTTCGAGAGATAACACGGTCCGGAAACTTTTCCCGTAACAGAGCAATGGTTACGTTGCTTGTGTGGCACGTAGCGCCATCTTGTTGAAAGAAAACGTTGTCCAGATCAATACCATCCAACTCCGACCATAAAAAACATTAATCATCTCTCGATAGCGCAATCCATTCACCGTAACTGTTGATCCAACCTCATTTTCGAAAAAGTAAGGTCGAATGACCCCGCCGGACCATAAACCGCACCAAACAGTCACACGTTGAGGATGGAGAGGCTTCTCAACAATAAATCTTGGGTTTTCCGAGCCCCAGATGCGACAATTTAGCTTGTTGACGTAGCCACCGAGGTGGAAATGGGCATCATCAGGTAAGATGATTTTTCGATGATTTTGGATTTTTCGAATTTTAATAATTTCAATGCGTTGTTGAATCGTGTATCGTTCCATTTTGGCGTTGTTTCTACTTGTCAAATGTCAAAGAATAAAAGCTTCAAAAGTGACAGCTACCGAAATACCGAGTGATTCAAAATAACACCTCTTGTTGGAAAATCCGTTATATTACAGTAGGTAGACTCTCGAGAGTCGTCAACTAAACAATAACTCCGTAAAGAATTATGGGTCGGGCAACCGTGATATACCACCAGTGCACAATATGAGGTTTCCGTCTTTTGTCTGATTAAATGTGTCGTTTTTTGCTCTGTTCACAAAGTTGAGCCTGAAGTTTAGCTTCCTGTCTAGAAAAAGAAAAATCTCTAAAGGAATATCGAAGAGAACACAGACGGTTTTTTTTGGGATTTACTCAAAAGCTGTTTTCATCTGCCCACTACACAGTAATGTGGAGGACCCTATGATGGATGTTCCTGAGTTTACTAGCGAACATCTTTCAAACTGATATTACTACATCGTCTGCATATGCGACAATCTTATATAATAATTTTCTGGCAACGTTTCATAGTAATGGCGTGTGAACACCTCCCTTGCGTTTCCCCCAACATTAATATATTTTAAGGAGTGTTTGGTTCTAGTCCAGCCGATATACGCCACTTGATAAGTAGAGTTTCAAAAATTAGGAATGTTTCAGTCGAGTAAGGTATATCCTCACTTGTGACTAATGTAATATACAATATTATTTTGCTTAATTCCTATTCATAGTCATTTTGTGTGAGAGATAAATAAAACAAGAAAGAAAATTTCAGTACACTTAGGAAAGTACTTTAATATGGAAATAAAGGCGGGGGAGGTGCCAGAACGTAGACAAATTTTCATTCTTCATCAGTCTATAGTCATTGCAAATGTTGTATAAAATACAGAATATGATAAAATTATGTGATTGTTTCGGAAGATATGAGCAATTGTTGTTCGTATGAATCTGTCAATTTGTGTGGGGCTACCAGAAGGGATTTCACGAATACGCCTAGTGATAGCAACAGATAAACTATTCCTATATGTGGAATTGCAGGACATTCGGACAGTTAGTGTAGCCGTTATTAGACAATCAATATTTCAGTAAATGGTAACACTTTGTTTAGAAGGTCCGAGTACCAGATGGAGTGGACCAATATGGTCCATCTTTGAACTTGGCTTGAGATAGAAAAAAATATTACCGCATATCAAATCTGAAGTCAATCGGTTACTCCTTTCGAGAGTTATTGTGTGCACAACCAGACAGACGGACGGACGGACTGACGGACGGACATAGTTCAAAACGACTAAAAATGTTCTAAATCATCTACTAAAATTTTAAATTGTCCCTACTTTACTTACAAACACATCCCTATTTTAGTCGTCAAGGATAAAATTACGAACATTACGTGTTCCCAAAACATTGTCAATTCAAAATTGTCACATTGTCATTATAAATGTATTCATGACTTCATATTGACATAACGTCACATACTTACGACGACCGTTTGTTCGGTCGCAAATTGCAATATTTATTATAGCATTTTTCCCATATTTCATGAACGCCTACGTGAAGCTCAGTGTACAATCGTTACTCGTACAGAGACTCTGTGGTAGTCACGAAGTATATGACGACTACAATAAAATTCATAGGTACACTGAAAAAAATGAAGTTTGCGAAAAAAACAAATGAAATGAACTTTTATGCAATGATGTAATTTTTCTCAAAGAAGCCTTTATTGTTCAAGAATCCTTTTTTGGAATGAGGGCAATGTTCTTAATTTGAGTAAGTTTTCTTCAGTTTATTTTATTATGTCTTATATATTAATATGAAATACATTTATTTATAATAAATATAATTTTTGATTTGAAATCATTGCGAATTTTCTTAATCCTAAGAAATGTTCTGTAATCTGATTTATTGTTTTTGACTCAAAATCAATACCAATTTCCTTAATTCTAAGGAATTTTATTTAATATTAATAACCATTTTTTTCTCTGTGTACATTGACACTCATACGCCCCGGTGTCATATTAAAATATTACAGCAATCATATGCGATGATGATACCATAAAGAATATCTATATTCCCTTGGACAGACAGACAGACAGACAAATAGACGGACATCCATCCATCCATGCATATGAACAAGTGTGTATCCGTATGTGGATACATAACCCTTTTCCAAGTAGAACAGGGAATAATTTCCATTTTCCTTATGTACAGCAATAACATCGAATAGACATTAGAAATGAGATAGCACAATTTTGCAAAAAAAAATAGATATTACGAAATTTACATATATGGCTTTTCTATCGCATCGAGAAAACGGGGAAAAAACTATCAGAGTGACGACAATGTCAATGACGACGACGGCAGCGGCGACAGTGACTGTGACAGCGACGACGCATAGTCCACGGAAGATATGACAACATTTTCGAAAAATTGCGTCATTATTGCGGAAAATATGAATCAGGAAGAGGGCCAACAAACACAGTAGATTGAAACAATGTACGATGTAAATTGAATATTAGGTCTTAAAGTGTTTTCTTGAAGGAAATTAGATTTTTCATTTTATGTATCAACGCCAGAAAGCATCAATTTGCAAATACATAATGTCTACAATATTTAGCTGACCTAAATTAGTCTTAAACCGCAACAAGAAAGGAAACCACCATGGTGCCTATTTTTCCTATTTTTACAACAATTTCAAACTTTTTTCAAAATAACAGGGTTCTGTCAGTGGATTCTGGTAGGGGAGACCAAACAAATATTTACGTGTATCGGCGTTTTGAAAGATCACATCGGAATTTTATTTTAGGGGGGGGGGGGGTTAAAGTTTTCCCCCCTTTGCTTGTTCGTGCAGAATATCGGTATATAAAACTATGTGTTCTGTTCATCTGAGGTGTAGGATATCTTCAGCAACTTTGTAGCAAATGTTAAGGCCAATATTTTTGTGGAATATTTTAACCCTCTAGCTTCCCCCCATAACGGTGATTTTTGCCTATATTTTAACAAATCATAAAAAAACTCGCCTAAAAATGGAAGGGGCGGGGTTGAAATGTTCTACAAAAATGTCGGCCATAAAATTTTACTATATGTGTCGGAACACACCAAAGCCCAAAACTTAACGCAAACTCCAAAAAAACGCCCAAATTGAAGATAGCCTGTTAAGGGTTAATTTGTTATTCCTCGCACATGTAGGTTCTCCCAGCTCTGCAGAGAAGGTTGTTATTCAACAACTACCAAGATTACTTTTGTTCTTCTTCATTATTTCTGTCATTATATTTTTGTCACTCAAAATTACCATAACGGAACTTTTGAGTGACACGTTACTTATGAATGTTAACGTTTGACATCGTGGGTCAGCCAGTTAATCTTTTTATTTTCTTACAATATTCTACAAGGGAATTTCTAAGAATAATAATGACTGACTGTTTGGGAAAACTTGACTGGTTTTGCTACGTCTGTGGCAAGCATACCCTTATGGAACATAGGGTTTCATTTGTTACGAGCAAAGTGGAGGATATATATTAAGTTTATTTTGAACTGGAAGTTTTTCCAGATGAGCCATGGGTGCCAAAACATATATGCCGAAATTGCTATATCGGTTTGATGCTGTGGTCTAAAGGTAATACAAGTTTTGATTTATATTTGATTATACATATATATTTATATTTTGATTTTCAGTTTTCAACTGAAACTGATGAGCATGGCGAACGGTTCCATCAGATATGTCTTTCTATTGAAAAACGCTATAAAGGCAAGAGCATTTTGTCTCTTATAACAGATTTATGTTGGACATTGTTTGATAATGGCGTCGAATTGCCAAGAGTGAAAAGAAAAGTGAATTAAAAATAAATGAAGTTATTTATTTAATAAGTATTTCTCCTTGTATATGCGTTATTAATAGATTTTTTATTTATAGTCCTGAAGTATAATTTAATATAAAATACATATTATTTAATTGTAAAATAAAATCATTATTTTTTTTTGCATCTCTCACATCAACCCCGAAAAATCCAATTTTTAAAGACCTTTTTGGTACTAACACTATATAATATCTAAATTAACCCTTAACAGACAATCTTGAATTTGGCCGGTTTTTTTGTGTTTGTGTTAAGTTTTGGGCTTTGGTGTGTTCTGACATATATAGTAAAATTTTATGGCCGTCATTTTTGTAGAAAATTTCAACCCCGCCCCACCCATTTTAGTGGAGTTTTTTACGATTTGTTAAAATATAGGCAAAAATTACCGTTACACAATAATATAGGCCTTAACATTTGCTACAAAGTTGCTGAAGATACCCTACACCTCAGATGAACAGAACACATAGTTTTATATACCGATATTCTGCACGAACTAGCAAAGGGGGGAAAACTTTAACCCCCCCTAAAATAAAATTCCGATGTGATCTTTCAAAACGCCGATATACGTATATATTTTTTGGTCTCCTCTACCATAATCCATTGACAGAACCCTGTTATTTTTTTTGTGTTGTACTGTGTAATATTAAAATAATTTTAAGCCAAAAAATTACAATCCGCCAAATTGCAAACGGATCAGACCGCATCTAGAGAGTGAATAAGTAAAACGAAATTTAATGCTATGTAGGGACTATAGCAAAAACGTGGACCCAATTGGCCCATTCTTGCTCAAGGAATAGTTTAGGGTAAACTTAACCACAAAACAAGTAAGAAAATTTCAGTCGGTTAAACCTAATAAGTAATTAATTAATAATAATAAGTAATAAGTAATGTGAGTAATGTAATATGGTAAAAGGGCTGGGAGATGCCAGACCGTTGAAAAAAAAACAATATGAAAACATTTATGTATATGATTGCTGCAGAAGGTATGAACATGTTGTGTTTATATGAATCTGTCAATTTGTACGCCACCAAAGAGGACCAAAAGGAACGACAATTTCACTGGACTGAAGGCACTATACTCGTAGAAGCATTAAACTACACAAATTTATTTTGAAATTCGGATAAATAGTATAGAAGTTAACAGAGAATCAATATTTCAGTAAATGTTTGAGGGTGTTACTAGAAGGAGTAGACCAATATCGCACATCTTCGAACTTAGCCTGAGACAGCAAAAACTATTATCACATACCAAATTTGAAGTCAATCCGCTGCTCATTTCGAAAGATATCGTGCGATCCAGACAGACAGACGGACGGACATTGCTCAAATGACTTAAAATGTCCTAAAACGAATTTCCGGCGAACATACGTGGGGTCTTAGGTAAACCCTTACACATCTAGACCAACTTAAAAAATTGTCCCTTTAAATTTTCACAAAATTAAGCACAATAATTATCTTAGTGTGCGGGAATTTTTTTCGTTTTTAGTTTTTCAAAGTTCACTGTAGTTTTTGTGGTACAGAGCTCCAAAGTTACCTATCTCAAGGATTTTTCTCAAAATTACCATTTGTTAAATTAGCCATATCTTCTTAACCACGTTACGTACCACGAAAACTACAATGAACTTTGAAAAAGTGAAAACGCCATAAAATGCACCCACATTTGTATAATCATTGTGCCAAATTTTATTAAAATCAAAAGGGGTCATTTTTAAACTGTGTGTTATCAGATTCATTTGCTTGGAATTACCCTATACCCTTCTCCAATAAAGTGAGGGTATAAAGATACATTTCAGATGAGTCGGTTGTATCATTTGGTTTTTAGGACGCGATGAAGTCAAAACGAGAGGTACTGTTATATGGGGGCTATATAAAAACATACACCTATGTGGCCCGTGTCCTATAGTTATTCTTTGGCCCGATGCATGTAGCTGAGCACATTTTCTTACAAATCGGTTCATATGTGTGAGCTGTACTTGAAAATATGCACCGATCTCAATGAAAATTATCACAGATAGTTTCTTTTGCTTAAAGCAAATCCCCATTGAAAACGAGCCACATCGGTCGAAGTTTTAATATAGCCTCAATATGAATATCCCTTCAGATACACTGACAGAAAAACCGTTTGTCACCATGACGAATCAGTTTCGTCAATATATCTTCGTTCTGGTGACGAAAAGTTTCGTACATGCGATGTTTCAAGCCAAGTTTTTGGTGATTTCGAAATTCGTCGAGGGAACGATGAGGTTTCATTCCCACGACAAAAAGATTTATTTGAACATTTTGCTGAAAATATGATAAAACGAAGCAACCAATTTATATTTTGTGCATAATTGTACTGTTATATATGCGTTCTGATTACCTAAGTTAAATAATTTGTTATAAAAGTTTAATTTTAAAAATCAAATAATGGTTATGAATGGGGTTCGTCGTGGTGATGAACGGGATTCGCCGTGGTGATGAATGGGATTCGTCTGTTGGCAAATACTTTACTTGATGAGATTATTTTTGATATTAAATATCAGAAGTAATGAATACTGATCGTTCGTTAGCTTTAAGCCTTTCCTGACAAGAACTGCGTTTCGCACCGGGATCTGTCGTGGTGATGAATGGAATTCGTCGTGGAGATAAACTCAATTCATCGTTGGAATGAATGGTGTTCATCGTGGTGATAAATGGAATTCGTCGTGGAGATAAACTCAATTCATCGTAGAAACGAAATGTGATCATCCTGAGGACGAACGTTTTTGGAAACAGAGATTCGTCATGGTGACGAACAAATTCATCAAGAGGATTATTTCATACGATAGCTGACTTTTGATGAAAAAATAATCGTGATGATGTACAAATTCGCCGTCATGACGAAGCTTTTAAATCAGTGTACAACTTTTTGAGACTTTAAAATTTCTTAACTATTTAATTGTCCTAAATGGATCCTGTGTAAAAATTGGTCAATGCCAATCGCAATTTAAAATGAGTCACATCAGTCCAAGACCATAGCCAATATCTAAATATAATATCTATAATTAGACTATGCAACAAAAAAAAAATTTTGTGTCCGAGACCTGAAAACTTGAGGCATACTGTTCCATAAAATCAAAACCCAAAAATTGTTTTATAGTAAAGTGTTTTTTAATTCCAATTTTCATAGGCATTAGTCCTTTTACACTATTTTTGAAGTATAAACCCGATAGAGCCGGCATATGCGTTAAGCTTAGTGCTATTATATATATGATGGCTACAAATCGTCGTTCCGAAGTTATCTTCACATATATCACAAAATCGAAAAAAATTAGATATTACCATTTCCTTGGATATTTTTTTTTTTGGATCGGTTTGTGAAATATTTTGGATCCATTTTCTTGTATATCCACTTTTGTTAAAAATTACCGTATAAACCATTATTGTGGATATACAGTGGAAAATATATGAAATTTTGGAATTTATAAAATATTGAGTTATCCTCACGTATGTCTCTCCATCTGTCTCTCTGTTTAAATTATACTACAATCTACAATAATTGAGCTATAAGACTATTATTTGGTACAGATATTTCGTATAAAAATAGATCAGTTTAGATTTAAAATGGGCACTATCGGTCCATTTTTATCCCCTCACCTTAGAGAGGAGGGTATATATCATTTGCTACTAGCCAAAAGTGTAACACATCGAAGGAGTGACCTAAGGCCCTAAGTATGTTCGGCGGATATTCGTTTTGGGTCATTTTAAGTCGAATGAGCAATGTCCGTCCGTCTGTCTGCTGGCTGGTGCGCCCGATAGCTCTCGGCAGAAGTAACCGATTGACTTCAAATTTGGTATGTGGTAATATTTTCTTCTATCTCCGGCTAAGTTCGAAGATGGGCCATATTGGTCTACTCGTTCGAGTACCTCCCCCACAAAGGGTTAACATTAAGTGAAATATTGATTATTTAATAACTTCTATACTACTTATTTAAATCCTCTGAAATTCTACACATAATATTAGTTTATTAGTCACTTTACCTCGAGAAAAATGGGCGAAGTTGCCATGCCCCTTTTGGTACCTCCCACACAAATGGACAATTTTGAACCAAAAGTTCCAAGCTTATAACTTTATTACCAGTGCATACAATGACTTAAAATTGTGTACAGTGTAATGGTATAATAGTACCAATAATACAGTGAAAAATTGACATTATTGCCACGCCCCTTTTGGTACCTCCCACACAAATGGACCATTTTACACCAAAAGTTAACAGCTTATAACTTTAATACTAGTGCATATAAATACTTGAAATTTTGTACAGTGTAATGCTTTTATAGTACCTAGAGTCCAGAGAAAAGTGGCCGTTATTTTGGATCCTCCCACATAAATGGACCATTTTGTACCAAAAGTAAACAGCTTTTAACTTTAATACCATTAAATACTTTTGATAATAATTTAATTAAAACAACAAAATAAATAAATTTACTAATGTTTTTTGGGACTCAAGGTGAGGGGATTCATAAGTCGGTTTACCCGACTGAACTTTCTTACTTGTTTGATATAGCCTTCGTATATAGAATCTCCCCGATTTGACTTATAATAATTGTTATCTGATCGGTCTAAAAATTTGTACTTTATTTTTATTTATATAGTCAGTCACCGCCAGTCGTAGCGAACGGACGTGTTATCGCATAGCGGATAGTTTTTAACCTATTACGCATTACCTATTCACCTATCTACTACGCAACCACGTGGTTTGTGGTTTTTGAAGCGTAGGTTGAATTGGATACATCGGTCTCTTGAAAGAAGAGCTTAGTCTGGAAGGCCTATATCGACGTAAATATTATGGGCTAATACTGGCTATGGGGGTGTCTCCCCCAAACAATTTATGATTAAACCAAAGGAGACAAATGAGATTATGGCGCAGGGGAGAGAAAACCCAGTGCCAGCGACAAGCGTTGATTCACTCACGAGTCAGGTGTCGTCGTTATCGAACAATCGTGAGCATGCAACATCTACGAGCTTAGGTGCCTTGGATCCCGTAATTGAAAATTAAACAAGAGCACATCCAGCCGCAGGCAAAAAAAAGATGAGGCAGGTGAAGCAGAACTCAGTTGGGGCTCAAAGCAACCCCAACCTTTAAAAGCCAGTGGGGACTCTGACTCTGAATCATCAAATGAAAACAATATCACTATTGTTTCTAACTCAAAGATACTATCAGGGGCACAAGGAAGGAAACTGAATAAGTTGAACCGACAGAACCTATTACGGTATGAATCTGACAATTCTACCTCCAACACATACATGGAGGCCGCTGAAAGAGTCAGGTTTCCCGCAGAACATCGCGCTGTGAAAGTGACTAAGAAGAAAAAGGGCTCGCAGGCTGCCAGTAATTCGGAGAAGCCCAACGTAACCACACATAAGGAAGTCTATAGTCGGGGTCCTTCGATCGTGGGCGGTAAAGTTGATCCAGTAACGCAGATCAAATCAATCAAATCATCCGTTAAGGATGAAGCTTTAAACAAAAAGATTCTACAGACACGGAAAAATCAATTGTTATAAAGCCACCATCTTATTCTAATATACATAGCTAAACAACATTTCCGAGACGATCAATGCTATGCCATTATTGATAGCAGTAGTGCATCTGGCAGAATCCCCGGGGACCAAAAGAGTATCTTCAAAGATTTGGTCTATACGATGGTAGCGGAAAACGTCCTCGAATCTAAGGACGGACCACCAATCGAAGTAATGAGTTGCAAGTTTGGGAGGGGTGTTTTGATGCTAAAGCTGGCATCACAACGCTGCGCTGGTATCATCGTGAAACTTGTGGATAGCTTCCCCTCTCCTTGGAACGGCGCAAAGCTAAAATTGGTAAGGAAAAGCGACATTCCTGAACTCATAAAAACGACTCTGTTTATATATGTCAAGGGATGTCCCGGTAAGTTCTAATCAGAGTACATACTCGATATCATTGGCAAAAAATTCGTATCCAGTACCGGTTTTCTGTAACTCGTGAGTTATAAAAAGATCATAAATAAGCAGCGCACAACAGGCCGAATCACTGGCTTGAGTGTATGTCCATGGACATGAGACGTTTAAACGTCTCCTCTCTTCAACCTAACCTAACCTAACCATGGCTACCGTTGTTTGTATGACGGATTCCGGGTATAAATAAATCCCAGTTACCAATTTTCAGCTCGATCAGTTGACATTTGTGGTCTCTATGACGTTATCAAGTCACATCGGGGATATGCTATATATGGGGGGCTATAGCAAAAAATGGACCGACATCACCCATTTTCAATCCCAAGTTAGATACAGCTCTAAGAAGTATCTACACCAAATTTCAGTTATCTAGCTCAATTATCGTAGACTGTAGCGTGATTACCACAGACGGACGGACATGGATAAATCGTCTTAGAATTTTACGACGATTAAGAATATATATATATTAGGGCGGGTTGATTTTTTTTCTTTTAAATCGTATAGCAAAAACCTAAACTACATAAAATTCTTCGAAGAAACCATGTACCTAAAATAAAACCCTAATCCGCGCCTCTCGACTTGAAAATTTATACGCCCACCTTTGCCACAAAAAAATAAATGTTAGAAAAAAAAGCTTTTTCCAAGAAAAATCGAATTTTCTGAATAAAATTGTTTAGTAAGGTAGTTTTTTTGCACTTTATATCCTTTCTACACCCAAAATTTTTTTCATTATAAAAATATTCACCCAGTCGGGTAAACCGACCAAGGTATACCTCACTTTGTGAGTACTGTAATATGAAATACACGAATTAATCTGTCAATTTGTATAGGAGATACCAGAGGGGGATTAACAAATACTCCTATTTTGCGCTAAACAGTAAACTTCAAATCTATTGCACTGTATCGAATTGTAAGCGTTTATATGCACTGGTATATTCAAGTTATGATCTATTCAATTTTGGTATGATATGGCCATATTGTGTGGGAGGTACCAAAAGGGGCGTGGGAACTTCGCCCATTTTTCACTGGATTGTAGGTACTATAAAGCTATTACACTGTACAAAATTTCAAGTCTTTTTGTGCATAGGTATTCAAGTTATAAGCTGTTAAATTTTGGAGCAAAATGGTCCATTTGTGTGGAAGGTACCAAAAGGGGCGCAGTAACTTCGCCCATTTTTCTTGAGGTGATAGTGACTAATAAAATAATATTATGTGTAGAATTTCAGACGATTCAAATAAGTAGTATATAAGTTATTAAATAATCAATAATTCACTTAATATTAACACTTTGTGGGGGAGGTACTAGAAGGAGAGGACCAATATGGCCCATCTTCGAACTTAGCCGGAGATAGAAAAAATATTGCCACATACCAAATTTGAAGTCAATCGGTTACCCCTTTCCAGAGTTATCGTGCGCACCAGCTAGCAGAAAGACAGACAGACGGACGGACATTGCTCATTCGACTAAAAACGACCTAAAACGGATATCCGGCAAACATACTTAGGGTCTTATGTCACTCCTTTGATGTGTTACACTTTTGGCCCGTAGCAAATGATATATACCCTCGTATCACTAAAGTGAGGGTATAATAAAACATAATATATTTCAAAAAAAGAAAATAATTTTGGCGAAAGAAGAGGAAAAAATTTTCAAGTCGAGAGGCGCGGATTAGGTTTTGATTTTAGACCCAAGGTTTCTTCGAAGAATTTTCTTAGAGTTTATTGGAGATTACGTTTTTGCTATACGATTTTTAATTTTTTTTTTCATCCATACAAATCAACCCGCCCTAATATATATACATACTTTTTGGGGTCTCAGATCAATTATCCTGCTATAAAGAAATTTTCGTACATTTGAATTTTGAGGAATACTGGGTTTATTAAGAATATTATATATTTTTTATTGGTAAAAGCTATCAATATGGGACTTTTTGCAAAATATTAGTAATTATTTGCACTCTTAATGAAAAATAGAAACCATAATTAAAAAACATTTTTTCTAAATTTTTTTACAAAATTTATTAAAATTAATTATTCAAAAAAATCCCTTTTTATGCCCTACACCACACTGAGGTCCAGGGTATTATGAGTTTGTACATATGTTTGTAACACCTAGAAGGAGAAGATATATACCCATCGTTTATTATACCGATCGACATGGAATCACTTCCTGAGTCGATTTAGCCATGTCCGCCTGTCCGTCCGTCCGTCTGTATTTATGGTCGGATGAAATTTAGCACAGTGCTCTTTTTTGGCCCAAGAACGATCCCTATTGCAATTGTTGAAAATTGGTTCAGATTAAGATATAGCCCCCATATATATGTTACTCCCGATGTAATATTTAAGCGCTGTAGAATTTTTATTTTATATCCAATCAGTTCGAAATTCGGCAGAAAGAGGTTTCTTATTACATAAATAAACACTGACAAAATTTGGGGAATATCGGTTCAGATTGAGATATAGCCCCCATATATATGTTACACCCGGTTTGACATGTAAGCGCTGTAGAAACTGTATTGTATATCCGATCAGTACGAAATTCGATAGAAAGAGGTTTCTTAATACATAGAAGGGCACTGCCAAATTCGGTTTTTATTAATTGGTATCAAAGAGCTACAGAAGTTTTACTGGTGGAGCTAAGTACTTTGTTAACTGAAACGAAACAAATTATTATGGGTATTTTATATCGGCTCCGCCTGTCTTTCTTTACTGGTTCCGTTTGAAATTATATAAACTCTGAATTTTATTTAGGTTTAAAGTTATACACTTCTAATAAAACACGGTTTATGAAGGTGCATTGTAATCGACGTATGATTGGCATATGATGATAGGCTGAAGTAACAATTAAAATACATACATATTAATAATTGATTTTACTTATATATGTATACGATTTAGTTTATGCCACTTCAGCGTAAAACAATATCGCCTTGACCGTGTTAGATTTTTTCCTTTTATTTTTATATTCTGGTATTTGCTAGTATAACATATTCCACCACGTTCTCATTTCATATCTATCCATCTTTGCAGCTTAGGTCGCTATTGTTCTCAACGCTTCGTATAGATACAACAGTTTCCATAGACACATTTAATTAAAAATCGAACACCTGTAGTATTTCTTTCTAAAAAAAAAACAATGCAGACAACATCGATTATAAATAGCAGTCGCAGCAGACCTCTTCGTTGTGTAGCATGCTTGATCCCACTCCTCAGCCACCACTCGAATTATTCCAATCTGTAATCAGGGGCAATTGATTGCATAGTTCAATGTTGACAAAGCCCTAGATGGGCAACACCACACATCGTAGCAGACATAGCAACAATGACAACATCACGAGAGGAACAAACCGAACTGGGACACAATACGTCACAAACTGCAGGACATTAGCGTCACCTTGATGAGCTACGGGCAGACTTTGTCTGTCTGCGAGGGGGTCCTATAACGATGAACGATGGACGTTGAAAGAAGATGACGGGCGGGTGGTTGTCTGATTGTCGCCAAGGGGGGATTCTTTTGTTCTCGACACTGTTCAATAAAATAGAAAAATTCTAATAATGGTTGCGATGCCTGCTGTTTGTTTTTCCTGTACAGACTACTTAATTATATCCTCCTCTATTGTAGAGTGGATTATAGACAAAATTTGTTTTACATTTTGTTATGCGTGGCTATATTGCAGATGATCACATAATGTTTATAATGTATAGTGGGTATGGTGTTGTATTAATTGGTTAATTTAATTTTGATTGTATCTATAAAACAAGTGAGAACGGTAATAAGTTCAGCCAGGCCGAATCTTATATATTTTTCACTATGGATTGCAATCAATTCAATAGACGGAAACGTCTTTGCAGTGGAAAAGAAACAATTCATGGATGGATATGCTTTATTTTGTAGCAAATTCTTTTAATAAATACCTACAACTTTGCTTCAGACACAAAAGAGATATTCTGTACGGTATACCGAGATATAACCGTGTTAACGTATTGAAAAAGTGCTAAAAATCCACCTTAAGCTAGAAAATTCGTATTCAGTTGCCGACTCTATTCGTCCTAATATGCTAGAGTCGGCAACTGAGTTCTGATCTATGCTGGAGTCGATCACTGAGTCTCGTTTGTATTATGTTCGACCACCGGGATCTCTTCTGTGGTAGTAGTCAACCACTGAGGTAACTTCTATATAGAGATTTCGACTCTATACTAAAGTCAGCTACTGAGTTCTGTCGACCACTACGTTTCTTCGCTGTGCTAGAGTAGGTCAATGAGTTCTGCTATGTACAGGAGTCATCTACTAAGTCTCTTCTGTATTAGTAGAAGTCGAGTATCGTGATCTCTTTTGTACTAGTAGTTCACCACTAAGGTGTCTTCTATATTAGGGTCGACTACAGAGGTTCGCTCCATATACTAGGTCACTGAGGATCGCCTTTGTACTAGAGTCGGCCACTGAGTTCTACCACATCACTACAGCTAAACAACTCAGCCACTGAGTTCTATAGCAGTACCACAATCTCCATCCTATAGTAGGCCACTAAGTTCTGATCTGCACAGGAGTCGACCACTGAGTCTCTTCTGTATTAGGGTCGATCACTGTGATCTGTTTTGTAGTAGTAGTCCACCACTGAGGTTCGCATCGGTACTACTGTCGGTTACAGAGTACCGCCACTATAGTAAAGGCGGCCATTGAGATCCCCCACTATACTTAATTCGATCACTGAGTTCTATCGCATTACTATAGTCAGGCACTTAGTTATCTCCCTACACTATGTTCGGTTCTGATCTGTAATATTTTGTAATAGTATTCGACCACTAATGTCTCTTCTGTATTAGGGTCGGCCAATGAGTTTCGCCTCCGCACAAGAGTCGGCCGCTGAAATCCACCACTATACTAGAGTCGGCCACTGAGTCCTACCACTGCACTAGAGTCAGCCTCTGACTTTTATTGCTGCATCAGAGTCAGCAACTAAATTATTCCTCTGCAATATGGTCGGCCACTGAAGTCCGCTTCTCCGTTGCTTTACTAGAGTAGGCCACCGAGTTCTGCTCTGCACTGGAGTCAAACTCTCTTATCTATTTTATAGTAGTAGTCCGCCACTGAGTTTCGACCACTAAGGTTCGCCTCTATACTAGAGTCGGCCACTGAGTCGGCCATTGATCTTCGTTACTATACAAGAGTAGGCGATTGAATATTTTGTTGACATTTGTAGCTTTAATATATTTTATAATTAAAAAATCCTTTGATTGAAATTTAAAAAATAAAAATCAGGTTATAGTTATGATGTCTAGCTTGGAGTCAATTTTAGCTTCATATTATATATATATATTATACATTAAGAAAAGTTCCTAATATGAAAGACTTGTCTACAACCAGAAAACTTTAAGATAAGGACATTTTATACTTAAACGGATGACATTTTTTAACACTAAGTTATTTTTTAATGTTTTATCGTCTTTGGCGCCAAAATCAGTGACAATATCATAATATTACAATTCATTTTTCATTTCATTTCATTCTATTCATTTATTTCATACAAACTTGTAATTCAAAGCCGTCTGGCCAATTAAACATAAATTACAATATGCATATAACTAAGCTTTTTAACCAAGATAAGCACCTCCGAAGAGGTGCTTATCTTTAAAATAAGAACATTTTGTACTTATATTTAGAAAATATGTACTTGATATTAAGGAAGTTTTATTAATTTTAAGTATGAATTTCCTCTGTTTTATATAAATAGATTAAGACTCGTTCAAAATATAATAAATTGTTTCACAGGTTTCCACTGATGTGGATAGTGGTAACCCAGAGACAATATATTCAAAAGTTCCAACTAATCTAATCTATAAATGTGAACTTTTACTTTTACCCAAAGCTGGTTTAAACTTTCGCCTAAGGTTTTCTCCACATGTCATACATTTTCTTGATACATCTCCTTCAGCATGAACTTTACCACATATCCAACATGTGGGTGTCATAGCCCCCCGCCCCTTCAACCACCTCGAAAATAACCCTAACATAACCCCCCACCGAATGAGTCAAAAGTCGTCATTGTCATTGTTGCCAGTGCTCTGCTGCACATTGACTTTCGTTTCGTTGAGAAGAAAAGAAACAAAACAGACACAAAATTTAAATCATTAAAAACGAAAGGGGTGGAGGCGGGGACAAAAGGGACAAAATATGTGGGTGCAAGGTAACACTCACACAGAAAGACCAGAGTCATACGCACTGACGATGTGACAGCGTAAAAAAGACTTTGAGAATTGGTCGTAGTAATTCGGAGTACAAAAAACCCTCACTTGAAGGTTGTATTCTATCAAAAGGTTATTAGTTGGTTATTCTGGTGAAAAACGAAAAGGAACTGGGAAAACCCCTCCAAAATGAGTGTGTGTGGGTTGGAGTGGGAGTGGGAGGAATGGGGGATTATTTCATATGTTGGCAAGTCATTTGGCATTTCATGGATGGATGGAATGCATGTCAATAAACTGAGGTCTTGCAGTTGCCTTTGTTTGTGGGAAATTATTATTATTATTATTTTGTAGTCAATGATGATGATGATGTCCTTGCATGTACTTCATCAGGGTTGAATGATGATAACAAATCGAGTTTTACTATGACGATATACATATTGTGGGAAGTTAATTGATGACTATATTACACTGGTAAATACGAGTACAAAAACTTTTGAATAATGCTTAGATTATAAATGGTTGGTTTGCAGGCGTTTTGTTCTAAATGTATGGCAAATTTGTATACCCTCACACTGCAGAGTGATTGCCACAAGTGTAGTATATCGAAGAAAGGACATTTGACTGTACATTGAGAAACAAACGATCTCAGTTTAAAGGATTTTTCTCCAGAGAAAATATTATAAGATTTTTTAGATACATTTAAGAGAGAATAGTTGATATTAATAGAATAACTACATTTTTCTTATTTTAAAGATTAGAATATTTTTTCAGCAAAATCATTACGAGGCGACATATGACGTCATCTACTCCACAGCAGAATACCTATTGTCTAATCTACAGTAGACGACCACTTGAGTTATCCAATCAACAACACGGGATCAATTGGGTGACATACATACTGCAGTAGATGATCAATATCGCTCATTTAGAAAAAGAACGTCACAACTCAAAATATGACATTTTACTTAAGTTTGATTTAAATGATCTATACAAAAAAAAACTATTTGGCAGAATCTGATGACATAACATCTGAAGTGCGCCAAATATTGTTGTCTTTCTGAGTAATCAGCCCAATCATGGATCAGCTCGTGTCTTGCTGTCATGTTATTTTTGTTAGGTATTGTTTGGCATTTCATCATGGAAAGCCTTACGCCTAAACAACGTTTACGCGTGTCATTCGCCAGTTACCAGTCGAAATGCTCGAACGAGTCATTGAAAATTGGACTCAACAGATGGACCATCTGAGACGTAGCCGCGGCCAACATAATCTTCAAAAAATAAATGCCAAAAAATGTTCTTTCAAATGATAATAAACATTCCCCAATCATTTTGAATTTTCTGCGTTTTTTCTTTAAAAAAATTGGGAACCTCGAAATGGATCACCCTATAAAATCAGCTACTGAGTTCTATCGACTACTACGTTTCGTCGCTGTACTAGAGTTGGTCAATGAGTTCTGCTAGGTACAGGAGTCAACTACTGAGTCTCTTCTGTATTAGGGTCGAGTACAGTGATCTCTTTTGTAGTAGTACCATATTAGTAGTCTTCTATATTAGGGTCGACGTCTGAGGTTCGCTTCTATACTAGAGTCGTTCACTGAGGACCGCCTCTATACTAGAGCCGGCCACTGAGATCCGTCACTATACTATAGTAGACCTCTGAGTTGTACCACATCACTATAGCCGCACAACTTAGCCACTGAATTCAATCGCAGTACCAGAATCACTGCCCTACCGAATGCCACTGAGTTGTGACCTGCACAGGAGTCGACCACTGAGTCTCTTCTGTATTAGGGTCGAGTACAGTGTTCGTTTTTGTAGTGATAGTTCACCACTGATATCTCTTCTATATTAAGGTCGACCACTGACGTTCGCCTCAATACTACTGTTGGTTAATGAGGACCGCCACTATAGTAATGTCGTTCATTGAGATCCTCCAGGATACTATATTTGGCCACTGATTTCTATCGCATTATCATAGTCAGCCACTTAGTTATCCCCCTCCACTATGGATCACATACATGGATTGAACGTATTGTATACAGTATATAACAAATTAGGTCATCTATTATACAGTCTATGGCCAACTGTGTCATCCACTCTACTTATATAATCGATGGCCAACTGGGTTATCTACACTAAAATAGACAACCACCTGCGTCATCTTCTCTACAGCAAATAACCAGCGGCGTTATCTATACAGTATATGACCAACGGGATCATCTACTCTACCGTATATTACCTACCGGGATATCTATTCTACAATAGTTTATCAACTCGGACACCCACTCTACAGAAAAAGAATACCAAATGCGACATACATTTAACAGAAGATAACCAACTGGGTCACTTACCTTACACCAGTACTCGTAGACAATCAGGGTCACCTACTTTACAGTAAATGACCGAATGGGTTATATTCTCTACAGTATATGAACAATTTCTCCATATATTCTACAGTAGATACACTCAATATAAGATGACCAAATGTGTAATTCACTCAACAACAGGTGACCAAATAGATCATCTACATTATACTAGATGATCAAATGGGTCATTTACCTTACATTAGAAGTCCAAATGAGTCATCTTTCTTACAGTAGATGTCCACATTTAATACACTCAACAGTACATGACCAACTGGGTCATCTACCTTACAGTAGATAGTCAAATGGGTCACATATTCTACCTTATAGTAGAAGGCCAACTGGGACAATTACACACACTAGAAGATCCAGAGAGTCATCTTCCTTACAGTAGATGACCAAATGGGTCATACACTCAACAGTACATGACCAACTAACATTAGAAAACACGTGGGTTATCTTCCTTATAGTAGATGACCGAATGGGTTATATACTCTACAATATACGATCATATGCGACATACACTCTAGAATACTCGTATATGACAAAATGCGACATATACTCTAGAATATATGACAAAATGGGTCATATATTCTACAATATATGACCAAAAGCGAAGTATACTTTACAAGAGATGACTAAATGGGTCATTTATCTTAAAGTAGATGTCCCACTTGGTCATTTACCACCCAATAGGAGACCAATTGAGTCACACACTCAACAGTAGATCACTAACTCGGTCTACTAACTTACAGTAGACGACCAACTGGGTCATTTACCTCACAGTAAAAGCCAAACTAGGTCATATACCTTACAGTAGATAGTCAAATGAGTCATGTACTATACATTAGATGACCAAATGCGTCAAATCCTCTACTGTAGATGACCAAATGGGTTATACACTAAATTGTAGATGACCTAATGGGTCGGCTGCCTGATAGTTGACGACCACAGGGTCATTTACCTCACAGTACCAGCTGGGCCCTCTTCCTTAGCGTGGATGACCAAAAGGGTCATATGCTCCACAACATATGGGTCATATATTCTGCAGAAGATGGTCAAATGGGTCACACGCTCTACAGAAATGACCAAATGGGTCAGGCACTTAACCACATATTAACAACTGGGTCATCTACCTTATAGTAGAATACCAATTGGGTCATCTACTACAGAAGATGTCCAAATGAGTCATACACTAAAGAAGATGACCAACTGGGTCATTTAGCTCACAGTAGATGAATAAGTTGGCTATTTACTTTAGTCTGGATGACGAAAAGGGGCATATAATCCACAGTAGATGACGAAATGGGTCATATACTGTATAGTAGATGACCAAAGGGGTCATATACTCTATAGTAGGTGACCAAAGGGGACATATACTCTATAGTAGATGACCAAAGGGGTCATATAATTCACGGTAGATGGCCAAATGGGTCATGTATTCTACAGAAGATGGACAAAATGCGTCATCAACTCTACAGAAGATGACCAAAATGGGTCATATACTCTACGAAGATAAGATAAATGAGTCATGCACTCAACTGTAGATGACCAAATGTGTCATCTACTTTACAGTAGAAGACCAACCGGGTCATCTACCTTACAGTAGAATATCAATAAGATAAAACAAAGAAAAAATATCTTTAACCCGGTGTGCTTCGCAGCTCCCATCCTTTATTTATTTTCTGTTTAGGGTACTGTAAAATAGTTATGCCCCTTCCTATAATTATCCCTTTCTACACTGTACGTCAGAATGTTGAAAAACTATTTTTTTTTTGGATCATATGTTAGCTTCTTTCTCCTATTTTTTGTTCGAATAGCTACATTGACACCGGTACAATATAAAACCATTTTTGTTCCACCGTGTCTATAAAGGTACGAATACAAAACAAGTAAAAGCGTTAAGTTCGGCCATGCCGAATCTTATATACTCTCCACCATGGGTAGCATGGTGAATGGTAACGGGTACTAATAAACTCATTGTACCAAATTTCAGTCCAATTCATTGAAATTTGAGGTTTTTGTGGCGTTAAGAAGTCAAATCTAGAGGGACCTTTACATCAATGCTCTATATATCAAAACATGGGCATATGACTACCGTTCCTCGTGTGAAGGATACCGGTTATAAATAAACCCCAACTTTCAGCCCGATTAGTTGACATTTGTGATCTCTATGACGTTAAGAAGTCAATAACGGGGAGATGCCATATATGGGGGCTATATCCAAAATTGGACCGATATTGCCCATTTTCAATCCCTACATACATGCAGATATAAGAAGTATATGTACCAAATTTCAGCTACCTAGCTCAAGTAATATAGATTGTAGCGTGATTACAACAGACGGACAGACGGACATGGGTAAATCGTCTTAGAATTTTACGAGATGAATAATATACGTATAATTTATGGGGTCTCAAATCAATATTTAGTTACATTTATTAGTTACAAACGGAGTGACAAAATGAATATACCCCATCCTATGGTGGAGGTATATATAAAAAACTGACTACATTCCTCGCTTAAATTTTCACCATTCTAATTCTAGGCATTCAATTTGGCGGTGGTACCATATTTATCCCTTTCCTTCCCACTGTGTCCCACAAAGTCCCAAGACCAAATTTCACCAAATTTCACGATTCTAGCTCATTCCGTTTCGATTTAATGTTGGAACCATACTTATCCCTTTTTTCCCATTGTGCGGCTAATAAAGGGTGGTTAAATTTTAAGGGCCGATGTTGATTTTGAATTAAACACAAATTATTTAGGAAATTGTTGTCATTTCTTTATTATGATAATATTGGTATGGTTCAATTATGTATGGAACAAAATATCGGTCAAATGGCCGCCGCGACCTCGCTGAGGCATAATTGAGGTTCTATGTCGTTAATGTGCCGAATTATTTCATCCTTTAGCTCTTAAATTGTTGCTGGCTTATCGACGTATACCCTTTCTTTCAAAGAACACGAAAGAAAGAAGTCCAACGGCGTCAAATCACATGATCTTGGAGGCCAATTGACATCGCCACGACGTGAGATAACACGGCCATTGAATTTGTTGCGCAAAAGAGCCATTGTTTCGTTAGCTTTGTAGCAAGTGGCACGGTCCTGTTGAACCATATATTTTCCACATCCATATCTTCCAATTCGGGCCATAAAAAGTTCGTTATCATCTCACGATAGCGAACACCATTCACAGTAACTGCCTGACCGGCCTCATTTCGAAGAAGTATGGCCCGATGACGTCGCCAGCCCATAAGCCGCACCAAACGAACTGGGCGAGCATGCACAGGTGTTTTCACATTTCCTACAGACCCGGTTTGCTGAAATTTGCGCACAATTCTCCCGATTGTGAACACATTTGGTCGATTATGCTGATCAAAAAAACATCACGAAGTGCACGAAATGCATTTTGATTTGAACGCCCAGATTCGTAAAAGGCTTAAAAAACTTTAACGCGTTGCTCGATTGTGTATCTTTCCATGGTTCAAATTGAGTCAGTCCGAAATTGAGAAATGTCAAATGAAATGCAAAAAAAAACTTGACGTTTAGGTGTGGTTCACATTCATCATCGGCCCTTACAATTTAACCACCCTTTAGTACGAATTTCAAAAAATTCCGTCTTATTGCACGTCTATGTCCCAAGGACTACCCTCCCACCAATTTCCACGATTCTAACATCAGCCGTTTGGGCTGGGCGATGATCAGTCAGGCGATGATGACCTAGAAAATGAAGTTCGTACACTTCAGCCAGATTGGATTACATTGTAATTATGGGAATTATACATATATATCCAAACATCTTTAGGATCTACATATATCGACCATTTTAGACAATCAATTGGTCAAACATGGACTAATACTGTAATTTTCAGCCAGAAACTGATTTAAGAAAAATTAAATATAAATTCCAAAATTTTAGTCAGAATTTCGCACATAGTATAATCTTTCATATGTCAGACGAATTAATTTCTATATGGTAACTTACGATTTGTGGTGACTATATCGAAACATCCACGGTATTGGTAAATTTTTCCAAAAATGATTTAGGATAAATAAATCAACCTTATCGACGGTACAATGGGGAACGTTCATAAGTCAAATCGGAAGGTACTTTTTATCCCAGACGGACGGACATTACTTAAATGACAGAGAAAATTTTACGTACACTAAAAAAAAATGTTGTCTTAAAATTCAAGATTTGAGCCTTAATCTTTGGAATAAGTACGTTTTGTACTTAAAATTGGGAAAATATACTTAATATTAATGAAATTATCTATATTTTAAGTACAAAATGTACTTATTTTAATGGCTAAAGGCGTCTTTGGCACAAATGTTTTATTTAAAGACAAAATTTTTTTTTAGTGTTGTCGACCTATAATACTTATGCATGATGATAAATCATCATTAAGGGGATACAAAAAACTTGCAAAGTTATAAAACCCTGTACCATATTATGATTTAGGGTATATACATAATACATTTAAACATTTTTAAAACTACAATTATTAAAAAAGCACACCAATTACTTCATAATTCTCCTTAAATGCATATTTCAACGAACTATCCAAATAATTGACCTACAATTTAATTAGGCTTTACCAAAAAAAAAACACGAAGCCAAACAATTGCATTCCATATTTTTTTAATTTGCTCGCATCACCGCCAATTTTGAATAGGGAACACGAACACAAATTTCTGAATAGTTATTGTGTTTTTCATGTAAATGTAAATTTAGCTTTAAAAAGCAAATGCTTGAGAAATGAATGAATATTTTATAATTTTCCTCCATTTCGTTTGTGGAGTGACCTTACAACAAAAGCGTACGACGTAGTGGCACAACGTTCAAAAGATGCCGCCGCCACCACCATCATCATCAAAGTGAATATTATGTACGTACTCGCACTCGTATATAAAGTAAGAGTGTTTCTTTTACCTTGTTCACAAAACGCTTGCTCGTTGCAAGGAAGATAAGGTTGATGGTGGTGCTGGCAATGGTAGTGGTGTTGGTGCTGGTCCTGATGACATAGTGTTGTTATAGTATTCATTTGTATTTGCATCCGTGTACAGGATGCAGGTGCAAATGCAGCACAAAACTGGGCTGTTGAAAACCGCCAGAATAACATTGCTCGAAGTGCTTCGTGTCGGCTTGAAACGAAGCAGACATAGTGAGTCTCCATTATCCATTTATTATAGCAATTCCTTTAATATTAACACTACTGAATGCCATAAATGAAAATTTCAGTTAAAACTGCTAATATAAATAGGATAAATTGTTGGTACCTCCAAAGAGCATTTTCGTCTTGGGATAAAATTGTCCAGAGAAAAGTTTGATTATACCATGTGGTACAGGGTACTTTGCATTGGATTATACCAATCGACTCAGAATCATTTTCTGAGTCCGTCCGTCCGTTTGTCTGTCTTGACACAGATAACCTATTTGTGATCAAAGTATAGCTCGCAAATATGAACCGATCTTTATGAAAATTTGCACAGTGACCGACTTGCGGTAAGGTACAATAACGCTATTGAAAATGGTATAAATCGTTCCATAATTTTATATAGCTTTCATATAACGATAACTTCCGTTTAGATATTTTTTTCATACAATGGTACCTTCCGATTTGTACAACTTGTGTGGTTGAACATTTACGAATTGTTATTTGTCCGCTTCAGAGTTGCACGGGAAATGTATATTCAGGAGCACTCCCAGCGATTCCTCACCAGACCTAGTCTCTGTTATGTCCCTGTGATCCGTCACCCATGTAAGGTGATTGAACTGTTCTGCGACAGTCGACTATCTGGCAAACACTACAATGATCAGGCAGTCTTTTTGCAATTGATAGCTCAAGTTCTTCAGAAAAGACACCAAAGCCCATTTATTGGTCATTGAGTTTGGAACCGTCTGTATAGAAGTTAACGAATATCCATTCCATTGTGAAGTATCAGGTTGTCAAAGAGTGGTTCAGTCATAGCGTAATCAACAGTGGCAGGAAGGTCAGGAATTCTGTCTAGAATGATACTATGTCCGTAGTTAATTCCTGACCATAATGAGAGTTCCCTAAGTCTAATCGCAGTTCATGCGGCATATTGCACTGCTATAATTTCTAGCGACATTAAATGTAGTATAACATTTAGTACCTCAGATGGTGTCGTTCTCAGTGCACCAGTGATTCATACAGCAGCCATTCGCTGAACCTTGTTTATTATTTAGCAGAAGGTGTATTTCTGCAGAGCTGTCCTTCCACTAGACGACAATGACGTGCAACACTGCCGTATATAACCTATAAACTATATGTGGGTTCAGACCCTCCCAGCATTTTCTTATTGCCCTTTTACAGGTATATAACGTTACCACAGCCTACTTTGATCTTTCCAAAATGTTGGATATGACAGGTGTAACTGTTGGTAGCTGGGTAAAAATAAAACAAGTGTGTCAACATTTTTTGGAAGGTTAAGATTTTTTTGAAATTTGTTATTAATCTGGTTGAGAATTTGAAAAAAATAAAACAATTTGAACCGTTTTGCAAAATTTTGATTTTTTCGCGAGATATGACCTATTAAATTTTTCCGAGTGTGTTTAGAAAACTGCAATTTTCTCCGGTAATATTGAAAGGATTCGACTGAAATTTTTGCATGTCGGTCCGAAACATTTCCTAAAATCGTAATATATCATAAACTTTAATTACCAACTGACCATATGAAAAATATTGCAAAATATTTTTTGCATATGCGAATAATTTCACTTTCTGGAACAGTAATTTGAAATATTTTATATTTAGAATGCGTCCTATATTGACGTCCACCAGAATCAGAAAAAACATTTTGGTAGATCGCGCTATTTAAAAATTTACAGCAAATTTACGGACACAACATTTTTGATAATATTTTTGGTTCATTATTACAGGACCTCAAGGACCTTACCAATTTTGTCCAAATTTACACAATAGCTGAATCCATTAGTTTTGAGTTAAAAAACGCATTAATTTTTTTCGGCGGATCAAGTTCTCAGCATCGCGAGCTTCCAAACTGTGGATATATAATTTGCAATAACTCCGTCAATTCTTAATCAATCTGTACAAAATCAACGACAAAAGAGACGTGAGAAAAGTCACTTTCATATCTTGTTTCCTAATATATGTTTTCTTAACCCATTAAGAGCCAATTTTTTACTTTTTGTGTTAAATGCAATGATTTTGGAAAATACGTTATGGACTGGACTGTTCGTGCGGTGGAAGTATAAATTGGCGATTCTATTAATACAAACAACACCGTAAGCTTTATTTCAATGTATTATACGACCAATGTTTCCCATAAGAACATAAAATATTACTATTTTATTGTAACCCATACAAAATGTTATTATTTGGTAATGAAATAATACAGAATTGACTTTAGAATTTTTAACATAATTTTAGTTTCAATGTATGACAAAAGTTTTAGAGGCAATATGCTAAATTTTATAGTGGTTTTTAAAGGTTTATACATTTAAATAGAGCTCACGGTGTTGTATGTATTAAAGAATCGCGAATTTTTACATCCACCGCACGAACAGTCCAGTCCATAACGTATTTTCCAAAATCATTGCATTTAACACAAAAAGTAAAAAATTGGCTCTTAATGGGTTAAGAAAACATATATTAGGAAACAAGATATGAAAGTGACTTTTCTCACGTCTCTTTTGTCGTTGATTTTGTACAGATTGATTAAGAATTGACGGAGTTATTGCAAATTATATATCCACAGTTTGGAAGCTCGCGATGCTGAGAACTTGATCCGCCGAAAAAAATTAATGCGTTTTTTAACTCAAAACTAATGGATTCAGCTATTGTGTAAATTTGAACAAAATTGGTAAGGTCCTTGAGGTCCTGTAATAATGAACCAAAATTATTTTCAAAAATGTTGTGTCCGTAAATTTGCTGTAAATTTTTACATAGCGCGATCTACCAAAATGTTTTTTCTGATTCTAGTGGACGTCAATATAGGACGCATTCTAAATATATAATATTTCAAATTACTGCTCCAGAAAGTGAAATTATTCGCATATGCAAAAAATATTTTGCAATATTTTTCATATGGTCAGTTGGTAATTAAAGTTTATGATAAATTACGATTTTAGGAAATGTTTCGGACCGACATGCAAAAATTTCAGTCGAATCCTTTCAATATTACCGGAGAAAATTGCAGTTTTCTAAACACACTCGGAAAAATTTAATAGGTCATATCTCGCGAAAAAATCAAAATTTTGCAAAACGGTTCAAATTGTTTTATTTTTTTCAAATTCTCAACCAGATTAATAACAAATTTCAAAAAAATCTTGACCTTCCAAAAAATGTTGACACACTTGTTTTATTTTTACCCAGCTTTATTTGTCCTGATGAAAAGAAATAGTTCCCTCTCAGTCGGGGTAACACAAATACCATTATCGGAAGCCCAATTTGCGGTTGTATGAAGGGCCTGCTGTAGGATGCCTCTAAGAGTATTCAGAAACTTCCCTCTAACAACTCTGACACCAGAAAACCAGAAGTTCTTATTTTTGGGCTACTTTCACGTCCAATTCTCAGAATTGAGTCCCAAATCATTGAGCTGAAAAATGCTGTACTGTGTTATGTAATATTTGCTCGAAAAAAATATTTCAAGAATCTATTTGTAATATCCGAAAAGGTATATGCATATGTGGAATAAATTTTTTTTACAACATCAGATATGCAGATGATACCACTTTAATGACTGATAGTATGCCCGCACTACAGGATCTTCTGACCAGAAAAATACGACTTAAAAATTAATATTTAAAAACCAAATATATGGTCATAACAAAGACAAATAATCATACCACAACAACATTACAAATAAATAACACAAACGTGGACAGAGTTAACAACTTTTAATATCTCAGAGTCAACATTAACGATAAATGGTATTTCATAAGAAATACATTGCCGAACCAAAGTTGCGAGAGATGTATTTTTCAGTTACAAAAAAATTCTTTACAGTCATGACATCAATATTGAAACGAAATTGCAATTCATTAAAACATATAATATAAGGTCGGTTCTGTTGTATGTCTCAGAGGTATGGACAATAAAAGCCGTATATGTGAAGAAAGTGGAAGTCTTTGAAATGTGATTTTACCACTGTAACCTTAAAATTCCCTGGATACACTTCCTAAACAATTTTGCCGTTCTGAGAAAAATAATTTGCAAAGAGAACTTACTTCAACAATAAAAATAAGGAAAACGTCATACCTGGTCGCATCATCAGAATCAGAGAGTTATGAATGAACCTACATATACTGCTATCAACCCCCAGTTATTGAAGGCCCCCTCTATATCTACGAAAGCTACCATAGAATATTTCTTAATAGTGAAGGATCCTTCAAAAAAGCTGACTAGATCATGCAGGGCGCTTTCGGTGGACTTGCCCTTGCTGTAGGCATGCTGTTGATTAAATAGTAGCCTGTGATCAATTGTAGTCCTAAGTTCAATATCTCTTAATCTCTCCGGTTCTTGGGCCTAATTGATACTAGGGCTGCTATATATATTTCTGGCCGAGGCAACACTAAGTGTTGTCGTTGTGCCAGCGAACATTGATGAACATATGACATGTGAGATTGAGGCATCCTCGGGTATTTCTTCCACCAGCATACATTCGATATTGCAAGAACACCTGGCCGTAAAAAAGGTTTTTTCTCGTTGGATCCCGCACAATTTGACAATCGCTCAAAAAAAGGCTCGTGTCGATTGGTGCAAAGAAATTTGGAAAAAATACGATCGCGGTGCTTCAAAAGACATTTATAAGATGACGAATCTTGGATCTATGCGTATGAGCCCGAAACAAAACAGCAATCGACCGTGTGGGTCTTCGAAGACGAGCAAAATCCAACGAAAGTTGTTCGTGGAAGAAGCACTTCAAAGCAAATGGTCGCCTGTTTCTTCGGCAAAACTGGTCATGTGGCGACTGTTGCGCTTGAGCAACGTAGGACGGTCAATTCTGAGTGGTACACCACAATTTGTTTGCCTGAAGTCTTCGGAGAAATTCGAAGAACGAACAAGAGAAGACGAATTATTGTGCATCATGAAAATGCGAGCTCTCACACATCGGATCAAACCAGCGCCTTTTTGACCGGCCAAAACGTCGAATTTATGGGACATCCGCCGTACAGCCCTGGTTTGACACCCAATGACTTCTTCTTAATCACTAGCGACTTAAAAGGTTTAAAGCCTTTGATAGTCCAAAAAATTTTAGGTTCGGTTGCAGTCTCACTGACGACCTCTGTTGGCTGCACTTCAAAGGAATTCCCAATTGAAGTATTCAATGCCCCTTTAGAGTTCCGCGGGACATGTGTATCCAGGAGCACTCCCAGCGATCCCTCATTGGACTTAGTCCAAGAACTATCATCTTTCTTGATGTACCCAATAGCACAATGTGTCGAGGCTACAATTTTTAACATGAGACTTTGGAGAGACTTAAACATGAGACTTTGGATGAACTTTCCACGCCACTAAAGAAATCTATCCAGGATTTATTTAGAGCCTTTCTAAACTCTTTTTTATACAGCTTGAGTTTTTCTCTGGTGGCATTTTCCCTAAACGAGCATAACTAATTGTGACGACCACCATGGCGGTCGTTGTTTGCCACTTGGCTTAAGTTTTGGACTCGTTCCACTGTTTTTCTATGTGCCGGATAGTTTGCATCTTCAATTTAGGTATTTTTGGAAGAGACCTGTTCAATATGTGCCTAAATTTTGACCAGAAGTTCCATGGATATTGAACTGTTCAGCCATCTCGTTAAGAGACCGGCGACAGTCGAGGGCAGTTTTTAAATTCAGTATTATATGTAGTTTCAAGGGACTTGATAGCAACCCGACTATCAGAGAAAATATAAATAAGATTTCTGTATGTGTAAATACTACAGTGATCAGTCAGTCTTTTTGCCAGTGATAGTTCAAGTTCCTCAGAAAAGACACTAAAGCCCATTTGGTTATTGACTTTGGAACCGTCTGCGTAGAAGCTAACGAATATCCTAATCTTTCAGGTATAAGAGTGATAGATCAGAATGGAATTTGACATCTTTTCTAAGAGTGGTTCAGTCGTACTAGAATGAAACTATGTCCGTAGTTATTTCCTGGCCATAATGATAGTTCCCTGAGTATAATCGCAGTTTATATGCACATTAAAACGACATTAAATGTAGTATAACATTTAGTACCTCAGTTGTTGTCGTTCTCAGCACTAGTGATACATGCAGAAGCCATTTGCTGAACCGTGTTTAGTATTGCTGACTGCCTAACTAATTGAGACGACCACAATGGCGGTTGTTGTTTGCCACTTGGCTTAAGTTTTGTACTCGTTCCACTGTTTTTCTATGTCCCGGATAGTTTGCATCTTCAATTTAGGTATTTTTGGAAGAGACCTGTTGAATATGTGCCCAAATTTTGACCAGAAGTTCCATGGACCATATGATAAATTATAGGAGGCATATGTTGAGTAAAACGAATATACCGGGTTTTCCAATAGGGACATGACAATTTCGGAAATATATGTCAACGCACCCTCAAACATTTTTACAATTAACAATTGTTTCAAAATTTCTTCCAGAAGTTTGTTCAGCATACTCTTAGCTACATTATTGCCAAATATAGTTAAGGGGTATCATCAAGTTTGAATTAGCTGTTGGACAAAAGCTGATGACACCTTTTTCGAGGCGCCTACTGATTGTAGAAATATTGGAGGCCCAAAAAAAAATTGGTCACCAATTTCGCCAAACCGAGAATAGGGTTATTCTTCCCTTTGGTAGTACAATCGAACCTATACTGTCAAGTCTGTGTATTTTTTTCGCTGTTGCATAGTGTAATAAATGTATTTTTTATTGTCCTTTGGTGCAGCGTATGAGTGACTAGCCATTTTCTAAATATGTATTTAATATTCGATATGTGAGACCGTTCCAAAAATTACCATATTCGTTTTACTGAAATGAATTTCATCATCTAAATTCAGCTGAATTGGGCAACTGGCTCTAAAGTTTTTTTATACGTCCTATGGATCGTATGACTAATATTAATATAACAGCCTTTGCGGCGTATAAGTGATGTATTTTTCTTGGCTTAATGGAGCGTATGAGTAATTTTATTTTAAAACTTTGAATTTAATCGTAATTTATATAATCTAAAACATACTTACAATTATGTTTGGAAATGTTTTCTAAAAACGGAGCGTTGTGTTAATATTCGTTGTTGTTTTAATATAAATTATGAAATGAAATTGTAAATCCTTTTCCTTTTTGGAGGGGGGGAGGCGGAGTTGGAGGAGTAGTGTTGGTTACTTTGGTCTGTATTTGTTTAGCGAGAGATACAATATATAATTATTTTAAATATTTAATGAAAAATTAAACACTTTGATTATTTTTGTTTTGTCTTTTTTGTTTTTGGTTTGTTTGTATGTATAATTTAAATGGCTTCTATTATTGATGAGAGTTCAGCAAATGATGTTTTGTTATTATTTATTAGTTTTAACTAATTAATAGAGAGTTTTGTATGTTTTCCCAAACACCAAAAAACATGTTGCATGCAACAAACGACAATGTTTGCATATGCTTTCCTTTAGCTTGTATTCTGTTGTTGTTCTATGCTATGGTATGGCCGAAGTGGTGGTGGTGAAAATGTGGTGACTTTCAATACAGAGTTGTAAAACGGGAGAGCGCTTTTATTTGAGGAAGAGAAAGAGAGAGAGAGCTAATGGAGAGTAGATTTTCTCATTAACTATTTACAATATTATGTGTTGTTATTTGTGTTCTTGTTTGGGATTTAAAACAGCTGCTGAGTGTCTTTTCTTTTTTTTTAAGTGAGAGTTTTTTTCTTCTTAATCAAAGGAGCTGTGACAGTTGTTTTAGTTTAATAATTTATTATAACAAAATTCACCACTTTATAGTCGGAGGAGGGGGAGCTGAGAAATTATTGTAGAGTAGAGTGTTTAGAGAATTTTGGCATAGACAATGTTTTGTAGTTGAATTTTTCTTATTATGATTTTTTTTCAATTAATGAAAACTGGGATTTAATTTTTGTTTTTTTTTTTATATGATTTGGTTAGAGGCACATTATTCTTTTTTAATTTAAATTAATTTCCTTTTCTGTTTTGGGGGGTTTTCTTATTTACACTTTTTACAATGTGTTTTTTAGGTTTTCTGTTATACTTTAGCGTTTTTTGGCCACTTTTTTCACAGGCTTAATTTTTTTCCGTTTTACTCTTCTGGCCATTTAATGAAAAACGAATTGAAAACTTTAACACGTTTTTGGCAGAAATCAAATTTGTAAGTCCGAAAATTTGCTAATTTCAGGAGTCTATGACAGTTTGTGAGAGAGAGAGGTGAGAGAGCGAAAAATAAAGTATGCTATGTGTGTGAAACAGCACCTGTTTTTGCTTTGGTATCTCTTCTGTTCTGTTATGTTCTGTTAATGCTGGTGGTCGGTAGTGGTGAGTTTTGAGCCTTCGTTAGTTTGCCGAACTTTTTGTGCTTGCTTGAACAGGATTTGCCTAGGCTTATCGTTCACTCTACGCTCCTTCTTTAAAACATCTGTTCACAGACACTCATTTCGTTATTAACACACGATGACCGCGTTTTCTCCGTTATCTGCGTATGTCGGTCTGTCTTGGTTTTCCTTTTTATTTTTTGACAGTTTTCCCTAGTACAGCTGGACTAGTGCGAAAAAGAGAGCTAGTGAGAGTGACAGAGATAGATAAGAGCGCCAAAGTATCTGTGCGTAGAGGTGAAGTGGTGAATTTCCCTTCGTTCGTACGTTTGCTCGATTTTCTCACAGAACCAGTCGCGGGGGGAGCTTTAGAAATACGTTTTTTTGCGTTTTCCTCTGATTAATTGCCCTTTTACTGTCGTATTACATATAGATTCCTCGTAATGCTTACTCTTCTTCTTTATGTTCATGGTTATACACACATTTATTTACAATGAAAAAATTTTTCGTTTTTATCTTTTGGTCGTGATTATTGCAGTTGTTGTGGTTTTCCATTTGTGGCTCGAAACAAAAACATTTCATTTTATTAGATTTTTATTTTATTAAATTTTTTCTAACTATGTATCTAACAACTTTCATATGGTATTTAGGGAAAAATCTTGTATTTTTTCTTTTTTGCGTTTGTCAAACAGAGCGAACAAAAACAACACTTGGCCTCCTCTTACTTGGGGCCATTATTGTATACAGATTTTTTCACTGAACGCACTCATTTCACTCATTGCCTTGTGATTTTCATTTGACAGGTATCACAGGATTTTTTTTTCACTTTTTTCTCCGAACTTTTCTACAATTTCTTCTTTTTGTAGAGGAAACTTTAAATTCAAGACATATTTTAAGGATTTTTCCTTTGATAATTTTTAAATTGTGAAGTTTGAGCAGAAATTTCTTGCCGATAGAGAAACTTCCTTGAAATTTTTAATTTTTCTATTTCTTCTTTTTTGTAGTTAGTTTTTGTGCTTAGAGTTTCTATATGTTTTTTTTCTTCAGCTATTTGTTCTTTAAATTCTGTGTGTTACGCGCTCTACGACGACGACGACGGCGACACCACTACACGACAACGACTACTGAACGTTAGAGTGGAGCTGTTAACTTTAAGTATCCCAGAAGCTCCCCCAAACAAAGTCACCACCATCCATCACTTGTCGTCGTGGTGGGCGAGGTGAGTTTCCCTTATTATCCCCCCATTAATGTATGTTTTTCACTGCTGCTGCTGCTGCTGCTGCTGCTTCTTATTTTACTAGTCTTCGGTTTTTTTGTTTTGTGGGTTGATTTAGCTTTCGCTTTCGCTGTTGTTGTTTATTCCTTTTTCGCCTCTGCTCTCCCATGCTCTTCGCTATCTCTCTCAGTGATGACGATGATGGCCCCCTCTTAGCGTAAAATATAGTGGGTGAGGACATGTTAAGCTGACACCAGGACGAGAGAGGGGAAGAGAGATAGAGTGTAAAGAGTTCTGAAGTGAGGACATGCTGCATATTTCCCTCCTCTTCCCGCCTACCCTCTCCACCACAAATAAATTCATTTTCTGTTGACATTTATAAACCATATTATCATATTTCGTTGGCCCACTCACATTTCTGATCTAAATTCTGATTTCGTTTTCGGTCAAGATTTTTCAGTTTTCCTCTACTTTTCTGGTTTTATTGTTCGTTTGAGAAAATCCTCTTCAACTTCTACAGCTTTTTTGGACCATTGTTTTTGAGCGTTGGCGAAAGAGAATCTTAAATTATGCCAAACACTGCTCCCCGTGTTCGTAAACAATTCGCCTGTTGTTGTTGTTCTTGTTGAAAACTCTAACGTGATGTTCGGCAAAAAAAAAGAACAATACTTATTTATAGCTTGTAGGGATTTTTGACCTTTTCTTCGTGACACGAGCAAACGAACGAACTTCAGTTGCCGAACATTTAAATGATGGAGATGCATATTTAAAATTGGCTTTAAAGTTCTCGCTTATGTATGCATGAAGAATCATTATAAACACCTATGACCAATGGAGTGTATGAATAATATTATTTTAATATTTTAAAACAATTGGCCTATATGCAAGGTATTATAAATTAAATAAATTATAAATATTAACTTTATTAAAATATTTGGATAAGGATTACCAAATTTTCTTATTTCGAACGATTTTAAATTCGTTCCCAATTTACCTATGGGACTTATAATTAATGTCAATAACATCTGTACACTGGAACGTATGATTAATGTTATTAACATGTGAACTCTGGAACGTATGATAGATATTAAAATTGTTGGCCATAAATAAGAATGAGGGATAATCATAGTAAAGGGTGGATAAATTGTAAGGGCCGATGTTGAATGTGAACCACACCATACGCATTTTATTTGACATTTCTCCATTTTGAGACTAACGCAATTTGGGCTTATGGGCTGGCGACGTCATCGGACCATACTTCTTCGAAATGAGGCCGGTCAGGCAGTTACTGTGAATGGTGTTCGCTATCGTGAGATGATAATGCACTTTTTATGGCCCGAATTGGAAGACATGTATGTGGACAATATGTGGTTTCAACAGGACGGTGCCACTTGCCACACAGCTAACGAAACAAAGGCTCTTTTGCGCAACAAATTCAATGGCCGTGTTATCTCACGCCGTGTCGATGTCAATTGGCCGCCAAGATCAAGTGATTTGACACCGTTTGACTTCTCTCTTTGGGGTTATTTGAAAGAAAAGGTGTACGTCGATAAGCCAGCAACAATTCAAGAGCTAAAGGATGAGATAATTCGGCACATTAACGGCATAGAACCTCATTTATGCCTCAGCGTCATCGAAAATTTGGACCATTGGGTGGAGGTGTGCCGCCAAGGTCGCGGCGGCCATTTGGTCGATATTCTGTTCCATACACAATTGAACCATACCAATATTATCATAATAAAAAAAAAGACAATAATTTCCTAAATAATTTGAGTTTTATTCAAAATCAACATCGGCCGTTAAAATTTAACCACCCTTTATTATTAACGGTTAAGGAATAACAATTGTTTAAATTACACAGCCCATGTATTGTGTGGGCTGAATGTGTAGTCCCTCTTACGAAAGGGACTGTACACAATTGAAAACATAGGTCCATATAAGGGAAACAATGTACTAACTTCCATATTTCTTGATCGTTTGTACTTTTCACAGGACTTTCTAAATTACAAGAGTAGGAATTTTCATATAATATTCTGTAATTATATGAAACAATATGTCTATCAAATGAAGGAAGAGAATTCCTAATGTTCATTAAAATTTTTGGAAAAGAATTTTCCAAGGACGAATATTTCCCATAAATGTTTTTATCGTAACATTGCGTTATCGTAACATATCGATACATCAATGCGTTGGTCTCGATAAGTACTACATTTGCCTCACAGATGACGCTGATGTACAAAGAAATTTTCTAATGAAGACTTCACTTAGTGCAGTTTCCCCTAAAAATTAAAAAAAGGGTTTTCAATAGGATCAATATGCTTTGAAAACCATAAACATTTTGCTTTGCATGTACGCACTTTTATTCAAAAAAGTCTTCCTTAGAAAATGACGTGGTACATCGACGACATCTATGAGGCAAAGTAGTACTCGTCGACACCAATACATTGATGTATCGCATGTATCGAGCTACAAACAATAAAGTTAAGATAAAAAAACGATTTCTGCCGATTCCGTGGGATCTTAAAAAAATAAAGAAAAAATGCTTTTGCGATTGTCTTGAAGTGAGCTTTCATTTTCCGCTTCGCATTTGATACCTTTTTTGGTGACCCGATACGATAGAAAACTATTTTCGCCAATTCCGCGGGCTCGGAAAACATTTTAAAAATTGTTTTTGCAATTGTCTCCAGATTAGCTTTAATATTCCGCCTCGCATTTGATAACTTTTTGCTGACCCGGTCTACTAGAGACCTCTTAGAGCCAGAGACTTTTTCTGGCTCTTTTTCTTAAAGTAAGGTTATAAATAATCACTTATACTTAATCAATATAACTTACATTTTAGATACCACATATAATTGGCAGAACACATCTTTTTCTAAACAAAAGTTGTCGCAGGACTTTTTGAGTAAATTTTGTCAGAGATCGATCAGATTTTTAAGGGTAAAAGTCAGTAGGGACGATTATTCACTCTAGGAAAATTGTCAAGGTCCCGAGGAAAAGAGTTTATTGTCATACATTCTACAGACAATATTTCAGACGACATCTCTTCCCAAAAAAGAATAACGTTACATACTTGTTTAAATTTGAAACATAATCAATAGTGATGTGCGATTCTTCATATTTTAGATGCAGTTCATTCAAGGCTAGCTCCAGTGGGAATCGGGAGTTAGAACGGTTCCGGTTCATTGCGATGTTAAGCCAAATTCTGATTAAAATAAGTAATTTCGGATAGGTAACAATATCAGGCCATATTCATCACAAATGTTTAAAATACAGAATATACAAATATTTTGATTTGTTGTATTAGAATTAATCTGATAACACTGTCCAATAAATTAAGACTTTTTGATTGGAACAGAATAGCGACCCTATAATTCTGAAAGGGCATGTTGAGTAGATAATTTTTGTAGAAAAAACTTGTGGTCCAGCTGGTCTGAGTTTTTTTTTACAGTGGGTCAAAGTTTTAATTTTTTGGTCGAAGGTAGCATTATACTAAATGAAAAAACTGATGTAAGTTAATGTCTGAGAGATTTCTCATTGTCAGAGTTAATAGTGGAATTTTATGAGGATAATTTTTGTCGAAGATCTTAACCCTCTAGCTCCCCTTTTAATGGGTCAATTTGGCCCTTTTTCCAAAAAATTAAAAAAGTCCTGTTTAAAGATTAAAATATTCTACGAAAATGTTTGACGCCAAAGACACAAAAGTTGTAAATATAGCTCTTTACGCTTAATTAGTAAAATGATAGACCATCTTATACAAATAAGTAATATAATGTAAATTTAAAGTCGTAACAAATTTAAATATGTTTAACGAAGTCTAGTTGCTAAAACTAGATGACGAGAAATATTTGGTAAAATTTTCATAATTTTTTAATAGTATTTATTTTTTTGCTTCAAAGATTTCGAGTAAAAGGGGAATTTGTAAAGGCTAAAATGAGGAAAAATAGCAGTATGGTATCTACGGATAAATACATAAGTTATTACCCATATTATAAAAAGAGGGAAATTAAAAAACATTTTTCATATTTTTTATTTTGGCCATATTATTTAAGAGGTACCAGGTATGGCAATAACGCCAATTTTTCAATAGACTATGGGTACTATAAACGCGTTAGACTGTACAAATTTGTAAGTGTTTGTATTTTAATTTATCGCGACTTTAAGTTTACATTATATTATTTATTTACTAGCTTTAACCAGGTGCGCTTCGCAGCCCCCATCTTTTATTTATTTTCTGTTTAGGGTACTGTAAAATAGTTATACATCGTTCTTTCAAAATGACATGATTATTACATATGGTGCAAAATGTAGAAGATTTGATTACTTTTATATATAAAATACGAACCCTCGTTTCAATTCTAGTTTATGTTCCAAGAGTTACCCTGACATCATGGTACAATATTTATCCCAGTACCTCTGGACGTTGAAAAACTAATTTTTTTGGTTCATACGTTAGCAACTTTCCCCTTGTTTATGTTCCAATACCTACATTCACACCCTGGTACAATATAAAACCATGTTTGTCCCACATTTTCTACCCACTGTACTAAATGTACGCTTTTTGACCCACTGTGCTATATTTAACTTTTTGGGTCCACTGAATCAAATTTAACACCTTTTTGTCCTACTATATTTTGTCCACTATATTTAACCATTTTTGCCCCACTGTACCATAGTTAACACATTTTTGCCCCACTGTTCCATAGTAAACGCTTTTTGCCCCACTGTACCATACTTAACCCATTCTGTTCCACGTTACCATATTTTACTATTTGTGCCCACTGTAACCATTTTTGTCATACTGTACCATTATTAACCATTTGTGTCCCACTGTACCATTCTAACACATTTTTCCCCACTGTTCCATAGTTAAAGCTTTTTGCCTCACTGTACCATATTTAACCCATTTTGTCCCACTTTACCATATTCAACTAATTGTGCCCCACTGTACTATAGTTCACCCTTTTTGCCCCACTGTGTCATATTAAACCCTTTGTTTCACTGTACCATGTTTAACAGTTTTTGCCCCACAGTAACATATTTAACCCTCTTTGCTCCACTGTACAATATTTAACACAGTTATGCCCCACTGTACTGTATAGTTAACCATTTTTGTCACACTGTACCATATTTAACCTTTTTTGCCCCACTGTATCATAGTAAATAAATGTTTGCCCCACTGTTCCATAGTTAACGCTTTTTGCCCCACTGTACCATTTTTAACCCATTTTGTTACACGTTACCATATTTTACTTTTTTTGCCCACTGTAACCATTTTTGTCATACTGTACAATATTTAACCATTTGTGTCCCACTGTACCATAGCTAACACATTTTTCCCGCTGTTGCATTGTTAAAGCTTTTTGCCCCACTGTACCATAGTTAACCCTTTTTGCCCCACTGTGTCATATTAAACGCTTTGTCTCACTGTACCTTATTTAACAGTTTTTGCCCCACTGTACAATATTTAACCCTCTGTGCTCCACTGTACAATATTTAACACAGTTATGCCCTACTGTACTGTATAGTTACCCATTTTTGTCACACTGTACCATATTTAACCCTTTTCGCGCCACTGTATCATAGTAAATACATTTTTGCCCCATTGTTCAATAGTTAACGCTTTTTGCCCCACTGTACCATTTTTAACCCATATGTCCCACTTTACCATATGTATAACTATTTTTACCCCACTGTACAGTACTCGTATTTAAAATGTCTTCACGCTAGCGTACTTAAACCTTTTTCCCCGACTGAAACATATTTAATCATATTTTCTCCACTTCACTATTTAACCGTTTTTGACCGTAGTGCTCCTAAAACCATATAAACTCTTCATATCTTATGTTTAAGTTCCAATTTTGGCAGATTGTTCCCTTTTTTCCCCATGCTTCATAATTAGCCCGTCGAGTCCCACTGTGCCTCTTAAAGTTAGAATTACTAAAAATCACTTCCAATCTCCAGTTTATGTTCCAAAAGTTACCCTGTAACCATTGACCAATGTTTGACATTTTTAAGCCACTGTACTATATTTTACACTTTTTGTCCCACTGTGCCCCGAAAACTACGAATACAAAAAAAAACTTAATACCCCGATCAGTTGTCATAAAGACACCCCTCGCTTCAATTTTCACCATTCTAATATTAGGCTTTAAATTTGGCGGTGGTACAATATTTATACCTTCCTGTCCCACTGTGCCTCTAAATTTTAAAAAAAATCACTCCTTGATCTTGTTTACGTCCTAAGAGCTACTCTCACACCAAATTTCACGATTCTAGGTCTTGCCATTTGGATTTGGCTGTTGTACCACATTTTTCCCTTTTACCCCACTGTGTACGTAAATGTTCGAATTTCGAAAGATCCTGTCAATTTCAGAGTCTACCTCATAAGAGCTACCCTCACACCAAATTTCACGATTCTAGCTCTTGCCATTTGAATTTGGCTGTTGTACTACATTTATCCCATTTTTCCCTTTTTACCCCACTGTGTGCGTAAATGTTCGAATTACGAAAAATCCTGCCAATTTCAGAGTCTACCTCATAAGGGCTACCATCACAAAATATTCCACGACTCTAGCTCTTGCCATTTGGATTTGGCTGATGTACCACATTTATCACTTTTTACCCAATTGTGTGCGTAAATGTTCGAATTTCGAAAAATCCTGCCAATTTCTGAGTCTACGTCCTAAGGGCTACCCTCATACCAAATTTCAAGATTCTAGCTCGTTTCGTTTAGATTTGGCGGTGGTACCATATTTATCCCTTTTTGTCCCATTGTGCGGCTAATAGTACGAATTTCGAAAAATCCCGCCTTATTGCTCGTCTACGTCCCAAGGACTACCCTCCCACCAAATTTCATGATTCTAGCTTCAGCCGTTTGGCCAGGGCGATGATCAGTCAGTCAGTCAGTCAGCCAGTCAGCCAGTCACGCAACAATTTTATATATATAGATAAGTTGGCGTGTAATTTTGTCCTTGGCGACCCCTAATGAAATTTTCCGGTAAACATTTTTGTAGAATATTTTAATTCTTAAATGTCCTTTTTGAAAGGGCTTTTTTTAATTTTTTCGAAAAAGGGCCAAATTGACCCATTAAGATCTTCCACAACAAGTAAGAAAGTTTCAGTCGGGTAAACCGACTAAGGTATACCCTCACTTTGTGAGTAATGTAATATTGAATAGTACTCGAATTATTCTGTCAATTTGTGTGGGAGGTACCAGAAGGGGTTTATCAAATACACCTTTTTTTTGCTGAACATTAGATACTTTAAATTCATTGCACTGTGCCGACTTATAAGCATTTATGTGCACTGGTATAAACGTTATGAGACATTAAATTGTGGTATGATTTGGACATTTTGTGTGGGAGGTACAAAAAGGGGCGTGGCAATAACGCCCATTTTCACAGGGCTATAGACACTATAAAAACATTACACTGTACAAAATTTCAAGTATATTTATACACCGGTTTTAATGTTATAAGCTGTTTACTTTTGGTGCAAAAAGGTACCTTTGTGTGGGAGGTACCAAAAGGGGCGTGGCTACAACACCCATTTTTCCCTGGACTGTAGGCAATATAAAAGCATAATACTGTACAAAATTTCAAGTATTTTTATACACTGTTATTAATGTTATAAGCTGTTAACTTTTGGTGCAAAATGGTGCATTTGTGTGGGAGGTACCAAAAGGGACGTGGCGACTTCGGCCATTTTTCTCGAGTTGATAGCGACTGATAAGCTAATACTATGTGTGGAATTTCAAAAGATTCGAATAAGTAGTATAGCAGTTATTAAAGAATCAATATTTCACAACATTTTAACCCTTTGTGGGGGAGGTACTAGAAGGAGTGAACCAATATGGCCCATCTTCGAACTTAGCCGGAGATAGAAAAAAATATTACCACATACCAAATTTGAGGTCAATCGGTTACTCCTTTCGAGAGTTATCGTGCGCACCAGCCAGCAGACAGACAGACAGACAGGCAGACAGACAGACAGACAGACAGACAGACGGACGGACATTGCTCATTCGACTTAAAATGACCCAAAACAGATTTCCTCCGAACATACTTGGGGTCTTAGGTCACTCCTTCGACGTGTTACACTTTTTTCCGTAGCAAATAATATATACCCTCGTCACACTAAAGTGAGGGTATAAAAATGATCCTCATAAAAATCTATAACTCTGGCAATGAGAAATCTCTCAGACATTAACTTACATCATTATTTTCATTTAGTATAATGCTACCTTCGACCAAAAAATGAAATCTTTGACCCACTGTAAAAAAAACTCAGACCAGCTGGACCATAAGTTTATTCTAAGAAAATGATCTACTCAAAACGCGCTTTCAGAATTATAGGGTCGCTCTTCAGCTCCAATAATTCCACAGATATCACGGCTTTAAATTTACATTATAGAATTTGTTTGTATAAGTTAGTATGTAATTTTGCTAATTAAACCTAAAAAGCTATAATTACAACTTTGGTGTCCTTGGCGACCCCCACTGAAATTTTCTGGCAAAAATTTTCATAGAATATCTTAATCCCTAAATGTCCTTTTTGAAAGGACTTTTTTTAATTTTTCGAAAAAAGGGCCAAATTAACCCATTGAGAGTGGTGTTAGAGGATTAAGGTCTTCCACAAAAATGATCCTCATAAAATTCCACTGTGTAACTCTGACAGTGAGAAATCTCTCAGACATTAACTTACATCATTTTTTCATTTAGTATAATGCTACCTTCGACCAAAAAATGAAAACTTTGACCCACTGTAAAAAAAAAACTCAGACCAGCTGGACCATAAGTTTATTCTACAAAAATGATATACTCAACATGCCCTTTCAGAATTATACGGTAGCTATTCTGTTCCAAAAATGCTGTTGGACAGCGTAATGTGTATGGTACCACAAGGGCTCGAGAGTAGATACTTGCGTAGAACCGTAGCAGTAAAGGATCAACGAAGTATTCGTCTAAAGTAAAATGCACAGTATCTGTCGCCCCAATTTCAACCACGTTATAAGTCCCATTTGACGGCGAATGAAATTTTATCATAATGTCTGAACTTGGAAAATGTTCTGGCTAAGAAACTGTTGTGTTTGTGTATTTCGTTATATTTTTGTATTTTTAAATTCTATACTATCCAAATATATTGCCACAGCATTTCCGTAGAAATTTGTCATAATGTGCTGTGGGGCGAATGTGTTACATTCATTAGTAGGCCTCTGCAGGCGAATGATTAATGTATTCTATAGTGTTCTATGGAACGTATGATTGATAATTTTGTACATAAAATATAGATTACATTTAATATAGATTACATTTAAGAGTCGCTAATAAACATTTTATTGTATTTTTTGATGTTATTATAAATGTGACCTTTTTGGAATGTTAATGATACTGTCTTTAATTACATAAGTTGATTATACTCGTATAATTATATAGTTATGTATCTAGTTTTACTAGTTAAATATTGGTTTACATTTACCTGCGATTTTCTCAAATAAAAAATGGGTTCGTTCCAAATTTGGAAATGCTTTAAAAAATAATCCGGAATTCTTAATTTTTGGAGGGGGGTTTTCTGTGGCAAGGGGTTGATCGGAGGTGTCGGGTGTTTTGGGAAAAATGCTACTTGAAGTGCCTCCTTTCTTTTGTTCTTTGACATGAATTCTATTCCGAAGCTTCCTACATTTAAATTGTTCCCAAATTTACTAACCATTCCCATAATCCAGCAAACTTTGTGGATAAATACGATATATATTTAAAAAAAAAACACTGGGTTGCCATTAAAGAGTATTGTGGGGACCTATATTTATTTTTTACAAAGACTATTTTTTTCGAATATATTAAAATCCATCGATTTATGTGACTTTTGACATATCATTATTTTTGAAGGGAGTTTTTCGGGACAAGAAGATGAGAGGGGTAATCGGGCGTTTTTAGAGAAATAATTCTTGAAGTGTCTCCTTTATTTTGTTCTTTGATATGGAACATCTATTTCGAAGTCTTCTTTACTAAAATTGTGTTTCAATTTACTAACCTCTTTGTTTACTTAGCAAACTTTGTGGCTACATACCTCGAAAACGCGATGTCACAGGAAAAATCTGTTAATGCCATTCGATTTAGCGTGTTTAAATTTTATGGGATTATTAATTATTATCAAAGATACATTTTTAAAGTGCACACACAGTTTAACCGATTGACTGAAAATTAGGCATAATATACTTTTTTCTATTTCAGGCTAAGATCAAAGATGGAGCACATTGGTTCACTCCTAATTGCTTCACTTCAAAATTTAGTGAAATATTTATCACCTTACCGGGAGGAGGGTACATATCATTTGCTACGGTCCAACATTGTAACACATCGAAGGAGTGACATAGACATAAATGTATATGTCTGTCCGTCTGTCTGGCTGGAGCGCACGATAATTCTCAAAAGGAGTAGCGGATTCATTTCTAACTTGGTACGTGATAATATTATTTTCTATCCCAGGCTAAGTTTGAAGATAAGCCATAATGGTTCACTCATTCTAAAGCATGATCCATTTCGAGGTTCCCTACTTTTTTAAAGAAAAAATGTTTATTATCATTTGAAAGAAAATTCTTTGGCATTTATTTTTTGAAGATTATGTCTATCAAATATTGGCCGCTGCTACGTCTCAGATGGTCCATCCGTTGAGTCCAATTTTCGATGGCTCGTTCGAGCATTTCGACTGGTAACTGGCGAATGACACGCGTGATGTTTTGCTCCAAGGCCTGAATCGAAGCAGGTTTATCCGCATAAACTTTAGACTTTACATATCCCCACAGGAAAAAGTCTAACGGTGTGATATCACACGATCTTGGTAGTCAATCGACCGGCCCAAAACGTGAAATTATCTGCTCACCGAAGTGATCTCTCAATAAATCCATTGATTGGTGCGATGTGTGGGAAAACAAATGTCGCCGTCTTGGTGAAACCAAATGTCGCCGAGAACACGAGCTTCAATTTCAGGCATCAAGTAGTCGGTTATCATGGCACGACAACGGCATCATTTTTGAAGAAATATGGACCGATGATTCCGCCGGCCCACAAACCACACCAAACCGTTGTTTTTTCTGGATGAAGTGGCAGCTCTTGAATCTCTTCAGGTTGTTCTTCGTCTCAAATGCGGAAATTTTGCTTGTTTACATACCCATTAAGCCAGAAATGGGCCTCATCGCTGAACAAAATTTGGCTCGAAAACGTCGGATCTTCTTGGAAGCCCATAGAGCGAAGCCATGTCGCTTGGGAAGGTCGGGCGGCTTCAGTTCTTGCACAAGCTGTATTTTGTTTGCTTTCAATTTAAGATCTCGACGTAAAATGCGCCAAGTCGTTCCATACGTCAGTCCGAGTTGCTGCGAACGGCGCCGAATCGACTCTCCACGGTCTTCGTGTACACTTTCAGCTACGGCCGCTACATTTTCTTCAGTGCGTGCTGGAATTTTCGTAATAAAGTTGAACGATTTGTAAACATTGTTCAGGCGTAAGTCTTTCCATGATGAAATGCCTAACAATACTTAACAAAAATAACAAGACAGCATGACACGACTCACACGTGATCTGTCAAAAAAGGCTATTGAAAAAAGTATCTCTACTTGGATCACCCGTTAGAACCTCCCTCACAAAGGGTTAAAATTTAGTGAAATATTGATTCTCTTATAACTTCTATATTACTTATCCGAATCTTCTGTAAATCCGTGTGCGGATTAATAGAAATAAAAAAACACACATATTTCAAGCCAAAATTATTGTAGAAAACTAAATTTATAATCCATTGAAAGATTCATCTAATTTAGAAGAGATGCCAACTGTCTTTGACGTACTGGGGAGAGAATATACGCCACATTTAAAGCTAATTAAATGTTTACTCTATAATAGTTGAACTCTGAAAGCTGGTCTCATCTGGGCCTCTACTGAGGAATAGATAACCCAACTGGTCATCTATAAAGAAGTAGACACTCCATCTACATCTCTACTAAGGATTAGATAACCAAATTTGTTGTCAATTAAGGCGTAGATAACCCATGTGACATAGGACTTAGGACCCTGTCTACTAACCCTGTCTACTAAGGAGTAGATAACCAAATTTGTCGTTAACTAAGCAGTAGATAACCCAACTGGCTCTCTACTGTGGGGGAAATAACTCAATTTGTCGTCAACTAAGGAGTAGATAACTCAAATTGTTATCTACCAAGGCGTATAAATCAAACTCGTGTTTTACTAAGACGTAGATAACATGTCATTAACTAATAGGTAGATCATTCAACTGGCTCTCTACTTAGGAATAGATAACCCAACTGGTCATCTACTAGGGAGTAGATAACCCAACTTGCCATGCCATCAAAAAAGTAGAAGATAACTCAACTGGCCCTTATTTAGGAGAAGATAACCCAACTGATCATCTACTCGTCGTTTACTAATACATAGATAAACCAACATGTCATTTACTAAGGAGTAGATAACTCAAGTGACCTTAGACTGAGGAGTAGATAACTCAATTCGTTGCTTTCTAAGGTGTAGAAAACCCGATTTGTCGCCAACTAAGGTGTAGATAACTTAATTCGTTGCTTTCTAAGGAGTAGATAACCGAACTAGACATTTGCAAAGAAGTATGTATCCATACTCTTCGATATCCAAGGTGTAAATAAACCAACTGACTCATACTGAGGCGTAGATAACCCACTTAAATGGTTACCTACCAAGTAGTGAATAACCCAACTCGCCGTTTACTAAGGAGCCAGTTGGGTTGGCCCTATACTAAGGAGTAGATAATTCAACTCGTCGCTTACTAAGGGGAAGATAACCCAATTTGTCGCCAATTGAGGAGTACATCACCCAACTGCAGAGTAGATAACCAAACTAGTCTTTTACTAAGGAGTATGTAACCATACTATTCGATAACTAACGAGTAAATAAACCAACTGGCCTTATACCGAGAAGTAGATAACCCATCTGGCTATCTACTAAGGAATGAATAACCCTATTTTTCGACAACTAAGGATAACCCTTAGCTACTAGGTACTCGTAGTATGTTACCCAAATCGAAGTTTACTACGACGTAGATACCCCACAATTCTTCAACTAAGAAGCAAATACTTCAACTGGCCCTCTACTTAGGAATAGAAAACCCAACTGGTCATCTACTAAGAAGTAGATAACCCAAATGGTCCTCTACTAAGGATTAGAACAAAAATAACATGACAGCATGACACGACTCACACGTGATCTGTCAAAAAAAGGCTATTGAAAAAAGTATCTCTACTTGGATCACCCGTTAGAACCTCCCTCACAAAGGGTTAAAATTTAGTGAAATATTGATTCTCTTATAACTTCTATATTACTTATCCGAATCTTCTGTAAATCACGTTGAGAAAAATGGGGCAGGTGTTACCGCCCCCTTTGGTTTAATAACTTCTATACTACTTGCCATAATCTTCCACAATTGTACACATAATATTAGTTTCTTGATCGCTATCACCTTGAGAAGAATGGGCGAAGTTGCACACACACCTTATTGTACCTCCCATACAAATGGAGGATTTTGCGCAAAAATGCTAAAGGCTTATAACTTTGACTGCAATCCATCTTTACTTTACATTTTGTTGCGTGTAATGATTTTACAGTAACTATAGTCCCGCGGAAAATGTGCCCTTATTGGCATCTCCTATGCAAATGGACCATTTTGCAAATATAGTTAACGACGTATAACTTCGATTCCTGCACATAAAAACACTTGCAATTTTGTACAGTTTAGTATGAGTCTTCTAAAAATACACCCATAGTCTATGGATGGACGTTATTGCCAATGGACGTTATTGCCACGCCTCTTTTGGTACCTTCCACACAAAATGGTCAAAATAAAAAATATGAAAAATGTTTTTTTTTACCTTCCTTACTTTTACAATATGGGTATATATTTATCGGGCATTGTTTTCTACGTTAGCAAGCTTGCTTTTACAAAAATGGAACAAACACAAAAAAATTTTAATGTCTCAGACACAAAAAAATTTTTTGTTGGTTAGCGTTGTTCATTTTTCAATATGGGAAATCTCCATGCGAAGATTGGTTCTGAGTTATTTATCTTCTAGATTTCCTCTGTCGGGCAATATCCAAAATCAACCAACCAACGAAAATATTTTCTTGTTTTTATTTTTATGAGTTTAACCCAACCAAAACTAACTTATATAGAAATGAATATGTAATATAAAATGTTCAAAAAAATGCACATCCCAACCCTACGTAAGCATAATATTTGTCATCATGTACCACGGGGCGGATGCTCAAAATTCATGGCACGATTAATTAGTTTTGTTTCTTTAGATTTCTATGGAATGAATGATCAATATATCTAACCAAGATTTAAAAATTAAATTTAATGAGAAATCTAATTTTTTCAAACTATTACAACGCCAGTTGAATAACCCTTTTTTGCCATCCTCACAAAAGCCAAACAGCGATGCAGTAAGTAGTCATTGTCTTCCGGGCATTACACTTCCGTGTAAGTAAGTGAATTACATTTTAAGTGTGTCTGTCTGTCTACATTACAACAACCTCTTCAGCAATAGAGAAAAACAAAAACAGAAAGAAAAAAACTACGTTTCCCGTTAGTAAAAGCAAATGAAAAACACAATATTTTCATTGTTATCTCGCATGACTTATCGCGAAAACGAAATAGCGCTGTCAAAATATTATCTCTTACGTCTCCTTTATTTGTGGTTAGGCCTGACAAGTTCGGATAAGAATTTGGTGGTGAGGGGTGGTGCTGGTGGTGGTGGTGGAACTTATGGAAGGACGCCTAAAATCAAAGGCTGAATAACAAAAATATTGAGTTTACGATAGTGTTATAATCAGCAATAACAACAAGGGCGGTAACTCTATTCGTGTTTGTTGTACATAAATATCAGTTGGTTATGTTGACGGAGCGGTCGCGCAAGGCACAGTGTTTTGTAACTATACAACAAATGATAGTGCAGATAAATTACAAACCCAATTAGAAACAACATACTGGGAAAATATCATTGAAAAATAATAATGCCGTTTAATAGCACTACTTACTCATAACTAAGTAATAAGAAATACTTTTTAAAACCAAAATCTTCCTTCGCCTAAAATTGTTGATATTCTGGCAATAATATGCTCCAATTCGAATGATTTAGTTTTTCTGAATCCGAATCTAACATCAGAATTTCTGTACTACTCTGTATATAATAAAACATCGAAAGGACACTTTCGCGCTAAATCGAACTCGACCACAATGAACACACCAATTTGGGATTTTTCTACCAAAAATGATCAGATAAAAAAAAATTAAAAATCATAATATGCGAAATGTTTGGTTTTTTTTTTTTGAAGAACTTAAAAAGACGTAGAGCACTACCAGTCCTAAATATCAAATATCCTACAAGAATGTTACACCCACTTTTTACTAGGGATTATCGAAGAGGCAGTACTAATATTTATACGTTTCAGAGGTTAATTCGACTCTTCTAAATACTACTTCAGGGAGTTAATGATTTATTCATCAAATAATAACCCTCAATTAGTAGAACAAATACTTTCAAGGACAGACTCATCTTAGTCCGACTTGATTACATCAATGTTTGTCCAGTTGGCATTTCAATGGGACCAAATAAAGTTGTGTAGTCCATGAACTAAATAGTTAATTTTGGATGACCAGGTATGAACCTCACGAACTAGGTGAAATGTTCTATATAATGATTATGTTCGTGATTGTTTGTCTGGTCACCCTAATTGAACGAATTCGAGAACTAGTGAACTAGTTCGACACAAGTCTAGGACCAAATTGATATCTAAAAATATATTTATTAATACCCTTAGTGTAGTGTTGGGGAACATCTTTGTTGAAGACTTCACAGGTCAGACTGGACGTTTTCTTTTAATTTTTCAGTTTTTCCCAAAAAAGGATGAAAAGAACGCCAAAGAATTAAAGATAGAGAATTGAAATGTTCTGCAAAGATCTGTGCACATATTTTTTCAAATATAAAGATATTGTTTTTTGATATTTTTAACAACCTCTTCGAAGGAAATGTTTAAGGTTGATAAGGCCTTTATGGTCATGTCTTTCAAAGTCTGATCTACGATGAACTTGTCCTTTAGCAGAATTTTTGTACTCATCGAAGGTAAATTAACCATCGATATTTATACTAGGTACTATTAATAGCAATACTCGTAATGACGTTTTGTTTATTCTCCGATCATATAAAACAAGTTCTACTCGTATGTAATAGTTTAATAATATCCTTAAATAATGCAGATAATATCGGAATCGAATTCTTTTATATTATAATTATATTTATTTGATGGATAAATTTAATTTATAATTTTGAAAAGAAAATGAAATATTTAGAGCGAAAAAACACATTCCTAAAAAAGGCTACATCGACTTAGCATACTTTAGAATGCCAGTGTAATATGGGACGTATGAGTCACTTTAATTTATTGGTCCATTAGACGTATGCTCAATATTATCTGTAGAATTCTTATTTAGGTATAATTTATAGAAATAAAACAAACTCAGTTATTTTAAGCCAAAATTATTGTAGAAAACTAAATTTATAATCCATTGAAAGATTCATCTAATTTAGAAGAGAGGCCAACTGTCTTTGCCGTACTGGGGAGAGAATATACGCCACATTTAAAGCTAATTAAATGTTTACTCTATAATAGTTGAACTCTGAAAGCTGGTCTCATCTGGGCCTCTACTGAGGAATAGATAACCCAACTGGTCATCTACAAAGAAGAAGACAATCCATCTGTATCTATATTAAGGACTAGATAACTTAATTTGTTGTCAACTAAGGCGTAGGCGTAGTTTATCTACTAAGGCGTATATAAACCAACGCATTGTTTACTAAAACGTAGATAACCCAACATGTCATTAATGGTGGATCATTCAACTGGCTCTCTACTTACGAATAGATAACCCAACTGGTCATCTACAAAGTCCTCTACTAAGGAGTAGATAACCCAATTTACCATTCCATGAAATAAGAAATAGATAACTCAACTAGCCCTACTTAGGAGATTATGACCCAACTTTTCATCTACTAAGGAGTATATAAACCGTCTCGTCGTTTACTAAGATGTAGATGACCCAACAGGTCATTTGCTAAGGAGTAGATAACTCAACTGACCCTATAATGAGGAGTAGATAACTCAACTCTTGCTTTATCAGAAGTAGACAAACCGATTTGTCGCCAACTAAGGTGTAGATAACCCAACTGGCTCTATTAGTAAATGACTAGATAACCAAACTAGTAATTTACTAAGGATTATGTAACCAAACTCTTCGAAAACCAGGGTGGAAATAAACTAACTGACTCTACTTATACTGATAACTGGATAACCCAACTGGCTCTCCACTAAGGAGTAAATAACCCAATTTTTCGTCAACTTAGGAGAAGATAACCCAAATGGTTATCCACTAAAGAGTATATAACCCAACTCGTAGTTTACTAAGATGTAGATAACCCAACATGTCATTAACTGAGAGGTAGATGATGGCTCTCCACTTAGGAATAGTCACCCAACTGGTCATCTACTAAGTCCTCTAGTAAGAAGTAGATAACCCAATTTGTCGTCAACTAATGAGTAGATAACCCAACTGGTCCTGTACTATGGAGTAAACAACCAAACTCGTTGTATACTAACGAGTAGATAATCCAAATTTCAAATACGCGAATACATATTGCATTTTTGAACGCACATTTAAAATTTCCACTGCTTTTGTTGTATTTGTCATCCCATTAGGAAAACCGGAACGGATTAGTGGGTTTGGCAGAATTGGACATAGCATTAGTTAAACATTTATTATCTCAAAAACTATTGACCGTAGAAGAACGAAATAAGAATTGTAAGTTCTTGAAGTCAATATTAATACTTTCACCAAAAGTGGACGGGCTAGAATAAGTGGGCTTGGCCAGTACCTGATCTACCATATGGTCTAATTGTGCTGAAGCCCCGCAGCGCAAAGCACATGAGGGGCGCAAAATGTTTGACATTCCCGTTTTTTATGTTGTCAAAAAAATATAATTTATCATAAAATTAGGAAATGACATAACTGATGTTCCCAAATTTTTTGCAAAACAAATTTTTTCCCAAATTTTTTGCAAAACATAAAATATCTAATTTAAACATCTGTATTGCTGTTTATAAAAAAAAGAAAATTATAAAAATCAATAATTTTATATTTGAAGGCTTATATTTTGCCCTGCTTTGGAAGCAAAATTAAAAGCAGTCAACGTGAGTACATTTAATAAACATATTGTTATTTTTTGCTAATGTTATATTCAAAATATTTTATATTTGCTTGCTTGCTTTTACACAAAAATATTTTAATTGATAAATTTTATGTTGATTTAAAATCGTCTGAAAATTATTAGACTGGTCTTATGAAAAAGTAATAAATTAATCGTTTCTAATTGAAAATCTCATAGAAATTGCAATTTTATTTAGAATTAAATTTCGTAGATTGTAAAATTTTCTTGCAAATTTCATTAAAAAAGTCTACTCATTGTAAATTTTGTCGATATTGTATTTTTAAAGAAAATTATTCAAATAGAAATCAAAACTTTATAGAAAATTCTGTCAACATTGGTATTTTTAAAAAATATATTAAAAATTGTGTTTTCTATAAATTTGATGAACGATTTTTTGAAAAAGTTGTCGAAAATGAATTTTTGTTGAAAATTTCATTATTTCTAGAAAATTATTATAAAGTCAAAGACCCTTAATCCGGGCACTGGCCAATATTCCGAAGTCATCTTCCATTAAACGACACATCTATCATTAAGCCGTTCGGTTCCCTTTAATCCATTCAGTAGCCCTTAATCCGACCATTAAAATTTAATTCGATCAGTGGCCCTTAACCCTCTCATCGACCATTGAAATTTCAACAAAATTTTATGGAAACAATTTCAAAATGTATTTTCCACGTAATTTAAAAAAAAAAGTTAGATAAATTTTATGAACATAGCTTAGAAAAATACAAATTTGAAGGAATTTTTAGAAAAATTCAAGATTTTGTAGAAAAATTTAATAATAATGGCATTTTTTGTAAAATTGAAATTTTTAATTAATTTTCTAGAAAAATTTTATTACATCGAAATTTTGTAAAAAAAAATATTTTCAGCGAAATTTTTTAGAAAAATGCAATTTCGATCACATTTTCTAAAATTTTAATGAAATTTTGCTTAAAAATATAGATTTAAGGAAATTTTCAAGAAAAAATACAATTTAAAGGACATTTTGCAGAAAAATGCAATTTGAGTAAATTCAGATATAGGGCCGAACGATTTGTCCACCAACTAATAGCCATCTGCAAGTAGAACAAATCCTTCACATATCACACTGTCGAAGGATAAACTGTACAATATCAATGTATGACTTGTTCAAATCCTCATATAATTTTTCTAAAAGGTACTAAATTGATCTCTTAAACGTGGGTTTTTCACACAGCGTTTTCGACGACCCCTAGTGAAATTTTCGGGGAACATATTTGTAGAATAAGACTGGTAATTATTTTTTAAATTTTTAGTTCTTCTTGAAATAATTAAGAAAATTACCCCTTAGAATTAGAATTATAGGGATCGATAGGTTCTACAAAACTATTCGTCATACATTTCTACGATAAACACAGATTTTGAAGATTTTGAAGATTTTTGGTTTAATTGTTTTTTTTAATATACAATTATTTACAAGAATTGGACATCTTGTACAAGCAGTTCTCTAGTAATAATAAAATTACCCTGTATGAAGGCGCAAAATAAAAATTAGCCCCGGGGCGCCAGACCCCCTAGATCAGACTCTGGGCGTGACATTATATAAAATTCGGACATCTCAGAATGTGTTGATGGTAAAAGAACGTTAGTGGAATTATTATCAAAACCTTCGACAAAAATTGGCAGGGTCGGATTAGTTGATGTGGCAGAATTCAGTGTAGCAGAAGTTAAAAATATATTATCTCAGAAACTATTGACAATAGAAGAACGAAATTTGGACTGTAAGTTATTGGAGTCAATATTAGTACTTTCACCATAAGTGGGAGGTATAAAATAAGTGGGCATGGCAATATTTACAATTCGAATATCTCATTGAAACGAAAATGGTTTGGATTTGATTAGTGGGTGTTGCAAAAATAGGTGTAGCATTACCTTAAAATGTATTATCTTAAAACTATTGACCGTAGATGAATTTGTATTGTAAGTTATTGGAGTCAATATTGGTAGTTTTACCAAAAGTGGGCGGGGCAATATATTTAATCTAAATATAAAAAATACAAACAATTTTATAAAAATGTACGTTCTGGACTGTCCAACCGATGTAGCCTAAACCAGTTTCATTAGAAAGGCAATAATGCGAAGATCGTTTTATACAACTAAAAGCGGGCGTGGTCCCGCCCATATGACTCCACTATTGAAAACGAAATATCTGAGAATATTATTGGACCAATTGTCGTTTAATTTGGTATATCTGTATTTGACAACACTAAGCCTGACTCAACAGAAAATTGGCGATATTTGGAATGTGGGCATGTCCCCGACCACATGTTTCACATACTGCAAATGAGATATCTGGAGAACCATTGCACCGATCATCCTAAAATTTAGTATGGGTGCATTTCACAACATAGAGCGCAACTCAAGAGAGAATTGGCGATTTTGGAAAGGGGGCGTGGCTCCATCCAGACCTCTCCATTATTGAGAATTAAATATATCGAGAACATTTGCCTTGAATTTTGGGCCATGCGCACTTAAGAGTGGGCGAGATTTGGCATGTAAGCATTTGAGGCCGTGACTGGATCAGTGAAAGAAATTATTTGTTTAAGTATGTATGAAACAAAGCGAGAACATCCACAACTTGAGAAATTGCATTTGCATGAAAAATTTATTAGTCTTCTAATTTATTTATAACTATATTTTTGTGAGTCGATATTATTATAAGAAACATATCGCATGTCACTATTTCACCAAAAAAGAAATTTTGAGGCTACAAAGAGCACCGGGTATCCGCTAGTTATGAATAATGATATAATTTGTTTTGCTAGTTTACATAAGTTCCCTACACCAAGGGTCGATAATAGATGTTTCTACCCTACACGCTGAAAAAAAATCGCTTCTGTAGTATATTGTCCCAAACATATTCGGCTTGAAACATATATATGTTTAGGGTAGACTCTAAGCATGTAATATTTGGTACATACAAAAATTTTGAATTTGGGAAGACGTTGTTCTAAACAAATATTTGTTTACATCCCAATGTGACTGAATTTTTTGTGAAAGAAATATTTATTTGCATTTAAATATTCATAAAATACATAAATAGTGTTAAACTTTTCAGTAATTCAAAGTTAAATTTTTACTGTTTGTAAAAAAAATAATAATTGAAATCATATAGTCAATATAAAGTACTTAGAGAATTGACAACTAATGATGGCTTGGAATACTCAGAAATTTTAAATGATTGATTTAAAACAGAAGTTAATGCTGCATATGGTATCATAACTGGGAGGTACAATTTGAAACCAAGGAAAAATTGAAACTGAAATTTGAAAAACTCAGCGAAAGTTTTGGAAATCTTTTTTAAATAAAATATATTTGGAAAAATTCCTAAATAATTATTTTATTTGTATTTAAACACATATTTTATTTGAGAAATTTAGTTTGCAAATACAATTTGTTGTAATATATTATTATATGCGTTCCAAATATATTTTATTGATTTTCAAATAAAATTTATTTGCTAAGAAATATAAAATATTTAAAAATTTGTGTTCCAAATATATTTTCTTTTGATTCAAACATATCAAAAAAGGCGATTTTGCCCCGTGTACACCACACTGTGGTACAGGGTATTATAACTTTGTGCATTTGTTTGTAACACCCAAAAGGAGAAGAAATAGACCCATCGTTTATTATACCGATCGACTTAGAATCACTTTCTGAGTTGATTTAGCTATGTCCGTCTGTCTGTCTGTCCGTCTGTGCATGTATTCTTGTAATCAAAGTACAGGTCGCAATTATGGTCCGATCTCGATGAAACTTTACACATATCTTTTTTTTGGCCCAAGGACGATCCCTATTGAATTTGGTTAAAATCGGTTCAGATTTAGATATAGCCCCCATATATATGTTAGCCCCGATTTGATATGTAAGCGCTGTAAAAACTTAATTTTTTATCCGATCAGTATGAAATTCGGCAGAAAGAGGTTTCTTTTTATATGGATGAACACTGTTAAATTTGGAAGAAATCGGTTCAGATTTAGATATAGCCCCCATATATACGTTACCCCCGATTTGACATGTAAGCTCTGTAAAAATTTTATTTTATATCCGATCAGTGCGAAATTCGGCAGAAAGAGGTTTCTTATTACATGAAGGAATACTGCCAAATTCGGAGAAAATCGGTTCGGATTTAGATATAGCCCCCATATATATGTTACCCCCGATTTCACATGTAAGCGCTGTAAAAACTGTATTTTATATCCGATCAGTATGAAATTCGTCAGAAAGAGGTTTCCTATTATATGAATGAACACTTTTAAATTTGGAAGAAATCGGTTCAGATTTAGATATAGCGCCCATATATAAGTTAGCCCCGATTTGACATGTGAGCGCTGTAAAAATGTTATTTTATATACGGTCAGTGCGAAAGTCGGCGAAAAGAGGTTTCTTTCTACACGAAGGAATACTGGCAAATTCGGAGAAACTCGGTTTAGATTTAGATATAACTCCCATATATATGTTACCCCCGATTTGATCTGTAAGCGCTGTAAAAACTTTATTTTATATCCGATCAGTGCGAAATTCGGCAGAAAGAGGTTTCTTATTACATGAAGGAATACTTCCAAATTCGGAGAAAATCTGTTCAGATTTAGATATAGCTCCCATATATATGTTACCCCTGTAGAGACTGTATTTTATATCCGATCAGTACGAAATTCGACAGAAGGAGGTCTTTTTACATGAATAAGTATTCAGGGAAGATGGGTTCAGATTTATATTAAAGCTCCATATACATATATGTTCCTCCTGATTTGGTATCAAACCGCTATAGAAGTTGTAGTTTACTTCCGATCATTAAAATTTTCCAGAAATATGTTTCTCGCTTTAGGAACGAATATTGCTTAGTTTAGCGATTATCGTTTCAGAATTAGATAATATGTTTCTACCCATTTACCACTTATTCCAAATTATTATGGAAATGACCCTTATATCATTGTTAGGGAGGTGTAGGGTATTATATAGTCGGCCACGCCCGACTTTCTGCCTTTCCTTACTGGTTTTCACTTGATTTTATGGAAATCGCAACACTGTGCAATATGTTTTGGTTGCAGCAAAACATTGTTGTCGTTGTCGTCGTTGTTGTTGTCACAAAGCAACCGTCATCGGCACAAAGCGATGATGTTTGAATTCTCTACACTCGTATCCCATTAGTGAAGTGTGTTTAAGGTAATTTGGGTAATTTCGTTAGTCGTCGTCGTCGTCGTCGTCATTGCGGTTGCTTTGTCAAGTTGTTGTTATTGTTGTGGTTGTCTTGTCGTTGTCGTTGTTCATACGTCAAACTCTTCCCAGTTTACGAAACGGTGCAAACTTCTTGGCGATGCTAATGCTACGACATTTGTGTTTTGGTTAATATTCGTCCCTGTTTGAGTTTTCTTCTTCTTCTCTCTGAATGGAGGAACACCATGCTGAGGTGGATGTTGGGTAAAGGAGAGTGGACTATGATGATGATGATGATGATGCACATAGAGCGAGTAAAGGCACGACGGCATTGTGTTTTGATAATTTCTAAAGTGCCCTAGAAAGTGTGTAAGAGTGGCCAAAGGAGGATATCTACATACACATGTATGTGTGTAAATTGTGTTTGGCTTCGTAATTTCGTTGTTTTGCTCTAGGGTTCCTCTTCACTGACGGAATGTCTTTGCCGTTGTTCTTATACGAATAGTAGTATGTGTTGTATGCTGTGTATTTTCTTAAGCAAACTCTATGAATCTCTGTCTCAAAACTAGTGCGTACATGTGTGTTTAAACACACACACACACACTCTCTTACACACTTACTCACTCGCTTAACATCGCATCATCTGCACGACACTATGCGATGAGCTAGCTACGAAGTGCGAGTGAGTGAGTGTGTATGTATACTTAAGACTGACGTCATTGAGCTTTTTATTGATTTTTGCTTTTTCTTTGTTGATGTTGTTGCTGATGTAGCTGTAGCGGAGACAGAGGCGACAGAGGCTGTTTCTCCTTTTGCTCCTGCTGCCGCCTTCTTCTTCTGTTAGTTGCTAATCCCCCATATAATGTGCGTCGTCGTCCCCATGTACAGTGGGGGGAAATTCGATTAAAAAAAGTTTATCTTTTCTTTTTTAAATTGCAATTTTCTTGGAATATACCTTTAGTAATACGAGCCTATTTTTTTAAATATTTATAAAAACCTATATGGTAACAGTCGTGAAAACAAGTAAGAAGGTTCAGACGGTTAAACCGACTTAATAGTCCCCTCAGCTTCAGTCCCAAAAAACAATATCCGTAAATGTGTTTTTGTGTGTTTTGTTGTTTTAGTTAAATTATTATCAATTTAAATTACATTAATATAATCCATTTGTGAATGAGGTACCAATAGGTGCGTGTCAATGACCCCCATTTTTCACTGGACTGTAGCTACTATAAAAGCATTACACTGTATAAAATTTCAAGTATTTGTATGCACTAATACTAAAGCTATAATCAGTTAAGTTTTGGTGCAAAATTGTCCATTTGTGGGAGAGTGCCAAAAAGGGCGTGACAACTTCGCCCATTTTTCTTGAGGTGTTAGAGACTAATAAACTAATACTGTGTGTGAAATTTCAGAAGATTCGAGTAAGTAGTATATAGGTTTTTAAAGAATTTTAAAGAATATTTCACTAAATGTTAACCCCTTGTGGGTGAGGTACTAGAAGGAGTCGACCACTATGGTCCATCTTTAAACTTAGCCCGAGATAGAGAAAAATTGTACAGCATCGATTTTTTTGAAGATTTCAAACAGTGATTTTGACGATTATTTGTGCTCTCATTTTGGGCGATTTAGTAGCAAATTCTACTGTAAACACTGATGGGAACATGGACCTATATATAAGTATAATTTTTACAAAGAGTGGTTTAAAACAATTGCAAATTTAAAAGAAAATGCAATTTCAGTAAAATTTAAAAAAGAAATCTAGAAAAAAATTGTTTTTAAAAATCTTCTAGTAAAATGCAATTTCAAAGATTTTCTACAAAAAATTATTTGAACAAAATTTTCAAGATAAAAGCAATTTTTACGGATTTTTTTTTAATTTCCTAGATAACAATTAATTTTGATGAAATTCTGCAAAAAAAAATCATTTCAATGAAATTTATAATTTTTTTTTAATTTCTTTGAATGCAATTTTCAAGAAAAAAGCAATTTTAACGAAACTTTTTTAAATTTCCCAGATTAAAATAAATTTTGATGAAATATAGCAAAAAATATCATTTCAAGAAAATTTTGAAGTAGCTTTTTAACGTTAGATTCTTGAGAAACTAAATTTTCTAGAAAAATTAAACTCTGATGAAATTTTGAAAAAAAAAAAGATAAATTTCATATGGATTTTCAAAATGGAAAATTTCAACGAAATTTTTTTTACAGAAATTCAAGTTTAACTGTGTTTCTAGAAAAATGTAATTTAAAAAATTTGTAGAAAGATAAAAATTCAATGAAATTTTTTAGAAAAATTAAATGTTAACAAAATGTAATTTAAACGAAATTTTGTAGAAAAGTTCAATTTTGATAAAATCATCTAGAAAAATACAATTTAAAAGAAATTTTGTAGAAAAATTTAATTCCAAAGAATTTTTTCAAAACAATTTTATTTTGGCGAAACTTAAAAAATTAATTTTCTAGACAAATTTCAAAGACATTTTTTAGAGAAATGCAATTTCGAAAATTTTTGTACAATAATTCAATTTCTAAAAAATTTTAGAAAAATTCGATTTCAAAATGATAAAATTACATATTAACGAAATTTTCTAGAGAAGTGCAAAATCAAAAAAGTTAAAAAAAATTTTTTTTGAAATATTCAATTTTAACTGTTTTTCTGGAACAATATAATTTAACCGAATATTTCAAGACAAAATAAATTTAATCGAATGTTTATGATGTTTTGTAGAAAAATGCTTCTTTAAAAAATTTTTTTCGAAAAATTCTGTTTCAAAAAAAAAGTTGTAAAAAATTCTATTCCAGCGGAATTTTGTAAACTGAATAAAAGTTCATTGTAGTTTTCTACAGGAACGAAAAGTTCAAATTTTTATGAAATTTAAATAAAGGGAATTTTCTAGAAAAATGCAATTTCAAAGAAATTTTTTAAAGAAATGCAATCTCATCCGTTTTTCTAGGAAAATGCAATTTTAACGAAATTTTCTAGAAAAATTGCAATTTCAAAAAAATTTTCAAGAAAAATTTAATCTTGACCAAATAGAAAGCTGGAGTTTTTGAAAAAATTTAACCAAATTTTTTTTACCGAAATTCAATTTTAACTATGTTTCCAGAAAAAAAACATAAAAATTTTGCAGAAAAACCGTTCACCAAATTTTTTAGAAAAATTCAATTTCAATGAAATTTTCTGGAAAAAATTTAATTTTGTTTGAATCTTCTGGAAAAGTACTATTAATTTAAATAAAATTAATTTTTATTAAATTCATTTTAATTAAAAATATTTAATTTGGCGGAATTTAAAAAAATAATTTTCTAGAAAAATCTTCAAGAATTTTTTTAAAGAAATGCAATTTCAACAATTTTTCTACAAAAATTCAATTTAAAAAAATCAATTTCGACATGAGAAAAATTACATTTTAACGAAATTTTCTAGACAAGTTTGAATTCAACAATATTTCAAAAAATTGTAGAAACATAGAATTTGTTCGATATTTTCAAATTCAACAAAAATATTAATTTTTAACTGTTTTTCTGGAACATTTAATCGAATGTTTACGAAGTTTTGTAGAAAAATGCTTCTTCAAAGAAATTTTGTAGAAAATTTCAGTTTCAAAGAAATTTTTTAGAAAAATCCTATTTCGATGGAATTTTGTAAAATGAATAAAATTTCATAGTAGTAAAAATGTAATTTCAAAGAAATGGCAATTTTTACGAAACTTAAACAAAAGGAATTTTCTAGGAAAATGAAATTTCAAAGAATGCTATTTCAACGAAATTTTCTAGAAAAATGAATTTTCTAGAGAAATGCAAATAAATTTTCTCGAAAAAATATAACTTTGTCAAAACATAGAAAAATGTAATTTTTAGAAAAATTTTTACAATTTTTTTTTAAGAAATTCTAGTTTTCTAGAAAAATGCAATTAAAAAAAGTTGTAGAGAGATAAATATTCAACGAAATTCAAAATTAAATGTTACCCAAATTTTGTAGAAAAATGCAATTTCAACAAAATTTTCTGGAAAAATGTAATTTTGATGAAATCTTCTAGAAAAATACAATTTAACTAAATATGAAAAAATGCATTTCGACGAAATCTAAAACAAAATACAATTTCAGTAAAATTAAAAAAAAAATTCAATTAAAAAAATTTTTTTCATAAATCTTCTAGTAAAATGCAATTTCAAAGATTTTCTACAAAAAATGTATTTGAACGAAATTTAAAAAAAAGTAACGGAATTTTTTTGAAATTACCTAGATTAAAATTAATTTTGATGAAATTTTGCAAAAAAAAATCATTTCAATGAAATATTTAAATTGCATTTTTAACTTTAATTTCCTGAGAAACGAAATTTTCTAGAAAAATTCAATATTGTTTAAAATTTGTAAAAAAAATAATTTCGTCGAATTTTTGTAGAGAAATGAAATTTTAAATAATTTTTTCTAGAAAGATTTATTTTTAACGAAACATAAAAAATTTAATTTTTTAGAAAAATGTCAGCGAATTTTTTACAGAATTTTTAATTATTTTTCCAGAAAAATTCAATTAAAGAAATGATAAAAATTTTGTAAAAAATTAAATGTTAAAATTTTGTAGAAAAATTAAATGTTAACAAAATTTTGTAGAAAAATGCAATTTCAACGTTTTTTTTTTTTAGAAAAATTCAGTTTTGATAAAATCTTCTAGAAAAATACCATTTCAATAGAAAAATGCATTTCGACGAAATTTAAAACAAAATGCAATTTCAGTAAAAATTTGGTAAAAAATGCACTTAAGCAAATTTAGAAATATGTAATTGTTTTCAAAAATCTTCCAGTAAAATGATCAAAGATTTTCTACAATAAATTATTTGAACGAAATATTCGAGAAAAAGCAATTTTAATTTTTTTTTTAAATTTTATAGATAAAATTTAATTTTCATGAAATTTTGCAAAAAAAATGAATTCAATGAAATTTTTAAATTGCATTGTTTAACGTTATTTTCTTGAGAATCTAATTTTCTTGAAAAATGCAATTTTGATGAAATTTTGTAAAACAAAATCATTTTCATTGTAATTTTCTAGAGAAATGCAATTTCAAATAAATTTTCTAGAAAATGTAATTATTGACAAAACATCACGAAATGGAATTTTTTAGAAAAAATCTCAAATAATTTTTTTTACTGAAATTTAAGTTTGACTATGTTTGTAGAAAAATTCAATTTAAAAAAGTTGCAGAAAGATAAAAATTTTGCAAAAAAAATTAAATGTTACAAAATTTTTTAGAAAAATGCAATTTCAAAGAAATTTTCTAGCAAAATGCAATTTTAACGAAATATAGAAAATACATTTCGGCAAAACTTAAAACAAAATGTAATTTCAGAAAATATTTATATTAAAAAATTCAACTAAAAAAGTTAGGAAAATTTTAAAAAAATGTAGAATTAAATGAATGTAATTCTCTAGAGAAATGCAACTTGAATTAATTTAAAAAAAGCTGTATAAAGAAAAAATCCAACGAAATTTTGTAGAAAAAAGAAATGTTAATTAATGTTAAATTTTCTGTAAAATTCAATTTGATGAAATTTTCTATACGAATACAATTTAAATGAAATATAGAAGAATGCATTTCTATAAATCTTCTAGTAAATTGCAATTTCAAAGATTTTCTATAAAAAAATTTATTTGAACGAAATTTTCAAGAAAAAAGCTATTTTATCAGAATATGTAAAAAAATATAATTTCAGAAATTTTTTTTAGAAAAATACAATATTGATGAAATTTTGCAAATAGAAAAAATAAATTTCATCAAAAATGTCAAAGAAATTTTCTGGAAAAATTTAGTAATGACAAACTTAACAAAAAGGCAATTTTCGGAAAAAAAAATCAATAATTTATGGATATTCTAAATTTTTTAAAATTGAAAAATGTTTTTTGGATTTTACGAAATTTGTAATTGCTCTTGAACGTTTACGTCGTTTGAAAGAGCTTCAGCCGTTCAGAGCAATACAAGTTTTGCAAAAGCCAAAAATGATTTATTTCGCCAATTTTTTAAAATTTAAAATCTCTATAAATTGTAGTATTTTTTCCCAAAAACTAAATGAAAGCTAGATCTTATTTTACCACTTATTTATTATAAATAAAGTCTTGCGCTGAAATGGCAAATGTTTTCCCATTTTATTTTTTTTTTGCAATTCCCCCACTGTATTCGGTATAAGTGTGTGCTTTGTATCCTTTGCTGTGTGTTTATACAGTGAATGTGTCGGTCGGTGTGAGAATGTACGAGTACATAGTATATGCGCCGAGTACACACGAGTTAGCAGTAGTGAGTGCTTATTTGTTGTTGCTGTTGTTGGTGTTTTCTTTTGTTTGTTATTTTAAACATTTTAAGTTGCCTGAAATGTTTTCCGAGTTTTCTTTGTTTCCGTTTCAGTGAAAAACCAAAAAACCTTCGTTCGCTTCGTTCGTTGTGTGCACGAAACAAAGAGCGTTTTGTTTTTGTTGTTGTTGTGGCTGGTGTTGCAGTCCTTTAAAACATTAAATCGTTGTTGTGGTTCTCAATTTCGGTAATTTTGTTGCTGTCACTTGTGATGCCTTTTTGTAGTAGCAGTAGTAGTAGTTGGTGTTGGTGTTGTTGTTGCTGCAATTGCTACTGTTGTTGTTGTTGGTGGTCAACAGCTGCTCAATGAACTTTGGCATAGTAGTCCGTACGTAGATACTGTAAGTAAAATCAACAACCCACATTGAAAGCAAAAAGGGTGAGCGATGATACTCGTATAGCCTATACTCTTATGTACGAGTGTGTACTGTATACACCAGAGAGCACCGAAAAGAGAGAAGAGGGATATCGACTTAAACGATTATAAATTGCTCTGACACTGATTTGGTTGCTCTAACGGCATATTAAACTTATGAGTTAAACTAACAAAAAGTTTTCGTAATTTTATCAAGATGTTACACCACCACCGACCGGGCTATGTACATATGAGTAGTTTATGGATAATGGATGCTCTCGCGACGGGCAAACAATAATATTTTGAAGACCCTCACAATTAAAACAGGTCGCAGAAGTAAGTGCTTTTGCGCAAACAACTAATGTTCTTCTTAAAATATTTGAGAGAAAACTACTTCGCTTTATGTTACCATCGATAACTCCATTCCAACACATACTAAGTCAAAACATGATAGTTTCTTTTTTTTTTAAATTTGTTTGAAATTCCTTTATAATGCAAATCGAATGACCTGTACTGTTTTGTGAATGTATTTTGATTGGGTTGACGGATAAACACCAAATTTTATTGAAATTGATTTTTTCTAAAAACTTTCGCAGAAATTGCATTTTTATAGCTTATTTCATAGATATTTTTTTTTTTTAATTTTTAATAAAATCACATTTTTCCCCAAACTTTTAATTTTATAAAAAATTTGCATGTTTCTTGAAAATTACATATTCGGAATTACATTTTCCTACAAATCATATTTTTTCTAAGAAATTTTGTTTTTCTAAAATATTCAACAAGATTCCATTTCTCTAGAAAATTAAGTTGATTTTATTTCGGAAAATATAGTCGAAATAGTATTTTTCTGGAAATTACTGTAGAAAACTACATTCTCTAGCAAATTTCATCGAAATTGTATTGTCTTCTATAAATATTCAACGAAATTCTAATTGCATTTTCCTAGTACACACATGGTGAAGATTTCATATTTCTAGAAAATTTCGTCGAAATCGAATTTTTCTAGAAAATTTCGTCAAAACTGAGTTGTTGCTGAAAATTTTGTTGAGATATAATTTTTTCGAAAAATTCGTTAACTTTATTTTTTTCAAGAAAATTTAATTTTTCACAAAAATTTCGTGGAAACTGCATTTTTCTAGAAAATGTTATTTAAATTTTATTTTTCTACAAATTTTAAACCTATTTGCTTTCCTATATATTTTTTGTATAAAATTTCATCAAAATTGTGTTTTAAAAATTTTTATTAAAATTCTGTTCTTTAATCCAACAAATAATGTCATCCGTAAATCACCTTACCCAGTCAATGACCTTTAATTCGATAACAAATTTTTCATCTAACAACCGAACTTTTGTGGGGCCCTTAAACGGCATAATGGCCCCTGATCCGGTCAACGACCTTCAATCCGAAGATGAGGATTAACAGGCGATGACCGGATTAAAGACCGATGACCAGATTAAAGGTCGATGAACGGATTAAAGATCGTGAACATTAATGGTCGACGACTGAATTAAAGGTCGACGACCGGATTCAAAGACTATGGTCGGATTAACGGTCGATTGCGGATTAAAGGTCGATGAAAAGGTAAAGGTCAATGACGGACTAAAGGTCGATGAGAGGATTAAATGTCCATGACCCCATTAAAGGTCAATGACCGGATTAAAGGTCAATGACCGGATTAAAGGTCAATGACCGGATTAAAGGTCCATGACCCCATTAAAGGTCAATGACCGGATTAAAGGTCCATGACCCCATTAAAGGTCAATGACGGGATTAAAGGTCAATGGCCGGATTAAAGGCAGAATACCGGATTAAAGGATTAAGTGTCGATGGCCGGATTAAATGTCGATGAGGGGATTAATAATCGATGACTGGATTAAAGGTCAACGGCCTGATTAAAAGTCGATGACCGGATAAAAGATCGACGACCTGAACGATCGATTATGGAATGAAAGGTCGAAGAGGGGATTAACGGTCGATGACCGGATTAAAGGACGTTGACCGGATTAACGGATGAACGTTCGATGATGGGATTAAAGCTCGATTACTGGATTAAAGGTCGATGACCGAATTACGGGATATAATCATTGACGAAATCTTCTAGTAGAATAACATTTTGGGGGAAATATTCTATAAATACGCACATTTGAACGAAACTTCTTAAAAATATACAATCTTAACGAAATCCTACAGAAAATTAGAAAATCGAAATTTGAGTAAGACCTTTAGCTTTTCATTGAGAAATTCTCTACTAAAAAAAATGTTATTTTAAATTTTTTAAATTTTTTTTAGAAAAATGTAATTTCGATGATCTATGCAAATTTACAAAAATATGAATACTTTTACGAAATTTTCTATTCAATGATTTCTAGCAAAAATAAATGTTGACGATCTTATTTTAACCAAATTTTCAATAAAATTTAATTTTAACGGTATTTTTGAAGAAAAAAAACGCATTTTTGGTAATTTTTTTTAGAAAAATGTTGACGCTACTTGCGGAAAAATTCAATTTTGACAGCTAAAAAAAAAACATGCAAGTTTAACGCAGGGCTGTGGAGTCGAAGTCGGCGTTGTTTTTGCTGCTTTCATTGAATTATACTTTCCAATAAATACATTGTATATTTTTAAAATATTTTCTATAAATATATGAATGGACACACATATGAATGAATATGTTTGGTCCGGAATATAATTGACTCAGTACATTTTATAAAATCGATCTCGGAGTCGAAGCCGGAGTCGCAGTCGGAGTCGACTCCGAGATAGTCGACTCCGACATGAATTTTGCAAAATTATTTAATTCAACTATTTTCGCGATAAAAAGTTTCGATTGATATGTATGTACATAAACATATTTATACAAAGTAAGTAAAAAAAATAATATAATTTAAGCATTTGAAAGTATAATTTCATGAAATTTGCAAAAACATCGCCGACTCCGACTCCACAGCCCTGGTTTAACGGTATCTTGTTGAAATGTGCAAAAATTTCCAAAAATATGAAAATTTTCTATTAAAATGCAATTTTTAAGAAATCTTTTAGCAAAAATAAATTTTGAGAATTTCTTATAAAAAGTTCAATTTCGCAAACCATCAATTTGGGAAAATTAAAAAAAATCGGTACGTTTTTCTAGAAACTGCAATTTGGAGGTTATCTTGCGGAGAATTTTGTCAACATTTTCCAAAAATATGCAACTTTAAATAAAATTTTTAAAAGACAATTATTACGAAATTTTTTATGAAAATTAAATTTCAGTAAAATTTTAGAGAACAATTTAAGTTTTACAACATTTTACACAAATATGGAAATTTTAGCTAAATTATCTACCAAAGAAAAACATATAAAACATTTTTAAGAAAAGCGAAATTTCGGAAATATAAGAAAATTTCCAAAAATATATATTTTAACAAAATTGTGAAAAAAAACTAATTTGGAAAATTAAAAAAAATACAATTTTCGGTACCTTTATCTAGAAAATGCAATTTGGATTTGTGGAAAAATTAAATTTTGTCAACATTTCCCAAAAATATTTGAAAAAAGGAAAATTCAATTTCAGTAACGATATCTTGTAAAAAAATATGCAAATTTGAATACAATTTTTAAAATTAAATTATGACGAAATTTTTTAGAAAAATTTAATTTTAGTAAAATTTTAATGAAAAATTTAAAGTTGACAACATTTTCCAGAAATATGCAAATTTTACCGGAATTCTCTACTAAAGGAAAGTTAGAAAAACATTTTTAAGAAAAACGCAATTTCGGTAATACAGTAGAATCTCGAAAAAGTTAACCAACATGTTCCTAGGGTAATTAACTTTTTCGAAATATTAACTTTTCTAAGAGGTTTTCAAAAAAGAAAAAAAATACTATAATAAACATAGATTTTGTAAAAATAACACGTTAAATTTATTTCAATGACTTAGGTTTTATCAATTTTACAAAAAGGAAACTTAGATTTATTTTGTACCGGCTGGTTTAAAATTCTCAGTCACTCTTGACCATTTTCTGGAGCAGAAACTTCATATGTACTAATTTGTGCGGAGTGGTTTAAAGAAGCAGTCGAGGCTTGTTTGTTTTTTTTTCTTTTTTTTTTTTTTTCTCTGCCACTTGATTTGCATCGTCATTGACTTCAAACCATTTTATCAAGTTATTGATGCTTTCAATTGCTTTCGAGAAGCTCACTTTTGCTTGCTGAATATCTTGCTCGATAATTAGTTCATCGCTTTCATTATCGGACACTTCGAAATCATCGTTATCTTCCGTAATTTGATCCTTGTTCCAATTTTCAATGTCATCAATACTGATGTCAACGTTATCACCCACTTTCGACATCAACAATTGAACTTCTCGAAGTGTATCGTCGTAAGCATTACTTGGATTAATCCATTCTGACAACGGAATGTCATCTTCACTATTGTATTGATCATCATCCCACTTTTTTATCTTATTCCACGCTTTTATAAGAACAGCTTGCGGCAATTCGTCCCATACTGATTTAAGTAGCAAAATAGCATCACGAATTGAATGTGCCTTCAAAATATTTTCAATCGGAACGTTTTCTTGCGCGACAATGTTGCATAACAATTTATTTCGATATCCTAACTTGACCAATCTTATTGGATTTTGATCCATGGGCTGCAAAACTGCTGTTACGTTAGGTGGTAGAAGCATTGCTACAATGTTTCCATCATCAGACTTGAGCATTTCAATTGGCTTATGTGCAGTGCAGTTATCAATAAGCAACAATCCCTTAGAAGGTAAATTATTTTCAGCAGAAAGTACTTCTACTTTTTTGAAAAATGCATACGCTCAGAAAAGTTAACTGAAAAATTAACTTTTTAGAGCTGAACGTGTACGCTGAAAATCGGTTAACTTAACCGAGTGATTAACTTTTTCGCGACTTAACTTTTTCGAGATCCTACTGTATGAAAAAATTTCCAAAATTATGAAAATGTTCTACTATTTTTGCAAAAATTTTCTAAAATTCCAATTTTGGTAAAATTTCCAATAAAAATTCAAAATACAACTTTCGGTACATTTTTCTCGAAAATGCAATTTGGACGCTATCTTGTGGAAAATGCAATATTAAAGAAATCTTTTAGAAAAAAATCAATTTTGACGATAACTTGTAGAAAAAATATGCAAATTCAAATTGAATTTTTAAAAGAAAATTATGGCGACATTGTTTAGGAAAATTCAACTTTAGTAAAATTTTAATGAAAAATGTAATGTTGACAAAATTATACAAACATATGAAAATTTTAGCGGAATTCTCTACTATAGAAATATATGAAAAACTTTTTTTAAGAAAAACGCAATTTCGATTATATCAGAAAATTTACAAAAATATGAAAATTTTCTATTAAAATGCAATTTTAAAGAAATCTTCTAGCAAAAACAATTTTGACAACATCTTATAAAAAATGCAATTTTGCAAACATATTCTATTATCCTATTTTAATAAAAATTTTAATAAAAATTCAATTTGGCAAAATTAAAAAAATAAAATTTTCGAATTTTTCTCGAAATAGATTTTGGACAGCATCTTGTGGAAAAATTAAATTTTGTCATTATTTTCCAAAAATATGTAAATTGACTAAAATTTTCCATTAAAAGAAAATTATGAAAATTCAATTTCGGCAAAATCTTTTAGAAAAATTAAATTTTTACAAAAAATATGAAAATTTTAAGGAAATTTCCCTTTAAATGCAATGCAAAAAAATCAGAGATTGACAAAATTTTCTAACAACGCAATTTTAGGTAAAATTTCCTACAAATATCACATTTTAAAGAAATTAAAAAAAAAAATTAATTTTGGCGTATTTTTTGAAAAAAGCTATTTCGGTAAAATTTTCTAAAAAACATTTTATAATATTCGGAATTTTTTTTAGAAAAATGTAATTTTGACGCTACTTGTGAAAAAATACAATCTTGACAACATTTTCCGAAAACATTAAAATTTTAATTTTCTATTAAACAAAATGTTGACAACATTTTTTTGGAAAAATGCAATAACGGCAAAATTTTCCAGAAAAATTATAATACAAATTTTGACAAAAAATTAATTTTGTAGAAATTTTCTAAAAATTATCACTTTTAATGAAATTTTCAATAAAAATGCAATTTTGAAGAAATTTTTTAAAAAAACTGCAATTTTCACGATATGGGAAAATTAAAATTGGTCAACATTTTCCAAAAATATGCTGAATTGAATATAATTTTTAAAACAAAATTATGACAAAAATTTTTAGGAAAAAATTCAATTTCAGTTAAATTTTATAAAAAAATTATTTTGTCAAAAATTTCTAAAAATATGAAAATTTTAACGAAATTTTCCTTTAAAGTGCAATTTTAGGGAAATCTTTAAGAAAAAAATCTATTTTGACGTTATCTTGTAGGAAAAATATGCAAATTTAAATAAAATGTTTTAAAGACAATTTTGACGAGATTTTTTAGAAAAATTCAATTTTAATGAAATTTTTTTGAAAAATTTAATGTTGACAACATTTTCCAAAAATATGCAAATTTTAGCGAAACTCTCTACTAAAGAAAACTCTCTACTGCTTAGAAAAACATTTTTAAGAAAAGTGCAATTTCGGTAATGTAAGGAAATTTCCAAAAAATATGAAATTTTTTTATTATTTTTGCAAAAATTTTCAAATATTCCAATTTTGGTACAATTTTTTACAATATCCTATTTTAAAAAAATTTTCAGTAAAAAATTCAATTTGAGAAAAGTAAAAAAAAATAAATTTTCGGTGCGTTTTTCTAGAAAATTTGGGTGGTATCTTGTGGAAAAATTAAATTTTGTCAACATTTTTCGAAAAATATGCAAATTTGAATAAAATTTTCCATTAAAAGAAAATTATGACGAAATTTTTTAGGAAAATTAAATTTTGGTAAAAATTTATAGAAAAATTAAATTTTTTACAAAATTTTCTAAAAAATCTGAAAATTTTAACGAAATTTTCTTAAATGCAATTTTAACGAAATCTTTTAGAAAAAATCTATTTTGACGGTATCTAGTAGAAAAAATCTGAGTTTGATAAAATTTTCTAACAACGCAATTTAAGTATAAAATGTTCTACAAATATCCCATATTAAAGAAATTTTAAATAAAAATCCAATTTTGACGTATATTTTGGAAAAAGAACAATTTCGGTAAAATTTTCTAAATAAAATTTTTTATAATTTTCGGTTTTGTTATTTAGAAAAATGTTATTTTGACGCTACTTGTGGAAAAATTCAATCTTTATAAAATTGCAATATCCGCAAAATTTTCTAGAAAAATGAAATTTTCTAAATAAAAACAATTTATAATTTTCGGTATTTTTATTTAGAAAAATGTAATTTATAAAAAAATTTAATTTTGTCAAAAATTTCTAAAAATATGAAAATTTTAACGGAATTTTCCTTTAAAGTGCAATTTTAACGACCTCTTTTAGAAAAAATCTATTTTGACAATATCTTGTAGAAAAAATATGCAAATTGAATAAAATCTTTGAAAGAAAATGTTGACGAAATTTTTTAGGAAAATTTAATTTCAGTAAAATGTTATAGAAATTTTATTTTGACAACATTTTCCAAAAATATGCAAATTTGAATGAAATTTTCCATTAAAATGAAACAAAAATTAAAAACATTTTTAAGAAAAGAAAATTAGCAAAAATGTGAAAATTTGTTATTATTTTTGCAAAAATTTTGTAAAATTCCAATTTTGGTAAAATTTTTTACAATATCCTATTTGAACAAAATTTTGAATAAAAAATTCAATTTGGGAAAAGTAATAAATTTTGTCAACATTTTCCAAAAATACGCAAATTTGAATGAAATTTTCCATTAAAAGAAAATTATTTTTTTTTAGGAAAACTCAATTTCGGCAAAATTTCTAGCAAAATGCAATTTTTAAAAATTTTCTAGAAATATGAAAGTTCTAACGAAATTATCCTTTAAATGCAATTTGAAAGGAATCTTTTTTAAAAAAAATTAATTTTGACGATATTGTATAGAAATAGCAAATTTACATTAAATTTTTAAAAGAAAATTATGACGAAATTATTTAGGAAAAATAAATTTTATTGAAAAATTTAATGTTGACAACATTTTCCAAACATATGCAAATTTTAGCGAAGTTCTCTACTAAAGAAAAATATGAAAAACATTTTAAAAAACGCAATTTCGGTAATATGAGAAAATTTCCAAAAATATGAATATTTTCAATTAAAATGCAATTAACAAATTGTCAATAACAATTCAATTTTACAAATTTAAAAAATCTTGTGAAAAAATTTATTTTTGTCAACATTTTCCAAATATATGCAAATTTGAATACAATTTTTAAAAGAAATTATGACGAAAATTTCCAAAAATATGAAAATTTTTGACGTTATCTCGTGGAAAATTTTATTTTGTCAACATTTTCCAAAAATATGCAAATTTGAATAAAATTTTTAAAAGAAAGTTACGACAACATTTGGAAATTTCAATTTATAGAAAAATTTAATTTTTACAATTTATAGAAAAATTTAATTTTTAATTTTTTATAGAAAAAAGTGCAAATTTGAATAAAACTTTTAAAAGACAATTGACAAAATTTTTTGGGAAAACTCAATTTTAGTTAAATTTTATTGAAAAATTAAATGTTGACAACATTCTCTACTAAAGAAAAATATAAAAGACATTTTTAAGAAAAACGCAATTTCGTTAGTATAAAAAAATTTCCAAAATTATGAAAATTTTCTATCATTTTTGCAAAAATTTTCTAAAATTCAAATTTTGGTAAAATTTTCTACAATATTTTATTTTAACAAAATTTTCAATAAAAAATTCAATTTGGGACAGGTAAAAAAATAAAATTTTCGGTACATTTTTGTAGAAAATGCAATTTTTGGACGTTATCTTGTCAACATTTTCCAAAGATATGTTACTTTGAATGCAATTTTCCATTAAAAGAATATTATGACAAATTTTTTTAGGAAAATTCAATTTCGCCAAAATTTTCAAGCAAAATTCAATTTTTACAAAATTTTCTAAAAATATGAACATTTTAACGAAATTTTCCATTAAAATGCCATTTTAACTATTTTTTTAGAGAAATATCAATTTTGAAGATATTTTATAGATATAGATTTATAAGATATTTTAAAAGAAAATTATGACGAAATTTTTTAGGAAAATTAAATTTCAGTAAAATTTTCTAAAAATCCAATTGTTATAAAATTTTTCCCAAAAAAAAAATGTTCAGTAAAATTTTGTAGAAAATTTTCTTATTTTCTTAAATTCAATTTCAGTAAAATTTTCTACAATATCCAATTTTAACAAAATTTTCAATAAAAATTCAATTTGCCAAAAATTAAAAAAAAAGAAATCGGTATATTTTTCTCGAAAATGGAATGGAATGGCGAAATTAAATTTGTTAATATGAATGCAAATGTTAATATGAATGAAATTTTCCATTAAAAGAAAATTATGACAAAATTTTTTTGGGAAATTTGATTTCGGCAAAATTTCCTAGCAAAATTCAATTTTTACAAAATTTTCTAAAAATGTGAACATTTCAGTAAAATTTTGTAGAAAATTTTCTTATTTTCTTAAATTCAATTTCAGTAAAATTTTCTACAATATCCAATTTTAACAAAATTTTCAATAAAAATTCAATTTGCCAAAAATTAAAAAAAAAGAAATCGGTATATTTTTCTCGAAAATGGAATGGAATGGCAAAATTAAATTTGTTAATATGAATGAAAATGTTAATATGAATAAAATTTTCCATTAAAAGAAAATTATGACATTTTTTTGGGAATATTAATTTCGCCAAAATTTCCTAGCAAAATTCAATTTTTACAAAATTTTCTAAAAATATGAAAATTTTAACTAAATTTTCTATTAAAATGCTATTTTAACTGTTTTTTTTAGAGAATATCAATTTTGAAGATATTTTATAGAAAGAATATGCATATTTGGATAAAATAAAAAAAATCATTTAAAAGAAAATTATGACGAAATTTTTTAGGAAAATTCAATTTCAGTAAAATTTTCTAAAAATACAATTGCAATAAAATTTTTCCAAAAAAAAAATTTCAGTAAAATTTTGTAGAACATTTTCTTAAATCCAATTGTGATAAATTTTTTTCCAAAAATATAAAAATTTTCTATAATTTTTGCAAAAATGTTCTAAAATTCCAATTTTGGTAAAATTTTCTACAATATCCAATTTTAACAGAATTTTCAATAAAAATTGAATTTGCCAAATATTAAAAAAAAAGAAATCGGTATTTTTTTCTCAAGAATGGAATGGAATGGAAAAATTAAATTTTGTCACCATTTTCCAAAAATATGCAAATTTTTATAAAATTTTCCATTAAAAAAATTATGACTAATTTTTTTTAGAAAGATTCAATTTCGGTAAATTTTTATAGAAAAATTAAATTTTTACAAAACTTTATAAAAATATGAAAATTTTAAAGAAATTTTCCATTTTAACGAAATTTTAAATAAAAATTCAATTTTGACGTATTTTTTGAAAATTTCGGCAATTTCGGTAAAATTTTCTAAAAACATTTTATAATTTCCCGTACTTTTTTAAGAAAATTACATATTTTGACGCTAATTGTGGAAAAATTCAATATTGTCAACATTTTCCGAAAATATGAAAATTAAAATTTTCTATTAAAGAAAATGTTGACGACTTTTTTTTAGAAAAATGCAATATACGCAAAATTTTCTAGAAAAATGCATTATAGATAATGCTGTCTTGTGAAAAAATTAAATTTTGACAAACAATTTTAAAGATATGACAAATTTAACAAAATGTTCTAAAGGGTCCGCCATCTAACGTTTTTTTTCCAACTTGCTTATTTCGTGAATGGTAGCACTTAGCTCATGTCTGATTTGACAGATAATTAGTTTTATCCTTCCGCTGAACGAATATGGTTGTGTATACGCTTGAACAAAGCTGGGAGCGATCGACATACAGAAGATGCCGAGTTAGCCAAAAAATCATCTTTTCAGATGAAGCCGTTACAGTCAATGGCGATCGTTATCGGGCCATGTTGAATTTTTGTTCACAAAAATTGAAGAGGAGGATATTGGCAACATTTGGTTTCAACAGGACGGCGCGACGTGCCACACAGCCGAAACTACACTCGATGTTTTAAAAAAAATTTTATTTGGCGGACCCTTTATTATAATAAAAATTTTGACAAAAAAAATTATTTTGAAGAAATTTTCTAAAAATTGACGAAATTTCCAATAAAATGTAATTTTAACGAAATTTTGTAAAAAAAACTGAAATTTTCACGATATGGAAAAATTTAATTTTGTCAATTTCCATTTTCCAAAAATGTGATAATTTGAAAAAAAATTGTTAAAAGAAAATTATGACGAAAATTTTTAGGAAAAACTTCAATTTCACTAAAATTTTATAAAAAAAAATTAAATTTTTACAAAAATTTCTAAAATTCCAATTTTGGTAAAATTTTCAATAAAATTCAAAATACAATTTTTGGTGCATTATTCTCGAAAATGCAATTTGGACGCAATCTTGTGGAAAAATTAAATTTTGCCAACATTTTCCAAATGCATATATGCAAATTTGAATATTTCCAATTAAAAGAACATTTTGAAGAATTTTTTTAGAAACATTAAACGCTAAAATTTTATAGAAAATTTTTTTTAAAATTTCCAAAAGAAATAGGAAAATTTTAAGGCAATATCCCCAGGTCCTTTGCTTTTGGGTCAAAAGCCACTGTACTGCGGATGGAGCAAAGGAAGCGTTACAGCTGAGTTGGTGCGTTCGAAGTGACTTTAGCTGTAACTGGATATTATCCAGTGGATATTTATTCACTCCTTCTAACCTTTGTTTACTGAATGCACACAACGACACAAACACCGCAATCACATACACACTCCCACACTCAGATAAAACAGAAGTTTGTCGAACAGAACCAATTTAACAGCTGACGGGCGACGGGCGACGAGCGACTGACGACCAATGTCCAACCTACGTAATGAAATTTACTCAGGCATGTTTGTATTTGCGTGTGTGTGTTGTTGTCGGGGTTGTTGTTTGTGTGCGGGTGTGGGCGTAACTAATTTCATTTGGAGCTTCTAAAGATTTTTAATGATTGATAATATTAGGTAAACAATGACAATAATGGCCATGATGATGATTGCGTCTATAAGGATGAGGGTTTGATTGTTTGTTGGACATTCAACCAACCAACCAACCATCCAAACAACCCACTGATGCTGATGATATTAATGATGACCATGGTCGTGGCGCTGGTGATTTTGAACATTTTCAGTCATTAGCCTTAAAACATGTGCATTTGACGGAATCCTACGTTCGTTGTGTGCATCATCAAATCGAAGTTATGCATAAACGTTATTTACTGACACAATATTAAATTTTAATTTCAATGAAAATATTCGCTTTCTGAAGGTAATAATGGAATTATTCTAAATATATAAATTCTATGCAACTGATTCGTTCGCCATTTGCGCGATAGGTGTTGTCTACCACAAAATAACAACATTTGACAACTGACTAACTAATTATTGAAGCCAGTAGATCGTCCTGCTGTCCGCTCCTTATTTATGATCTATAAAACAATTAAATGAAGACTACATTTCGGACCGACTATATCACATCCTACATCACTCTGTTAATGATATGGATATAGGATATGGAGAAATATCAAATTTAATATGAGTTGATTTTTTTTAGCTGTTGAATAATATACAAATATTGTAGAAAATTGCATTTTAATAGAAAATTTCGTCGAAATAGAAATTTTCCAGACAATTTAGTTTAATAATTCAATAGTTATAGAAAAAAATCATAATTGATTTTTTTTTAGAAAACTTCGTTGAAACTGAAGTTGTGTACAAAATTTTATATATATATTAAATTGCAATTTTTCTAGAAAATGTTTAACACTTTGTCCAAGTTGCATTCTTTTAGAAAATTTCGTTGGAATTTCATATTTCTAAAAAATTTCTTAGGAATTGCATTTTGTTAGGAAATGTCGACAAAATTTTATTTTTATATAAAATTTCATCAAAATTGCATTTTTGTAGGAAATTTTGTTAAAATTGCATATTTCACCAAAATTATTTTTTTTAATTTTAGCAAAATTTAATTGGTCTAAAGGACTTCATCATAACTTAATTTAGAAAATTTTACGATAATATAATTTTTCATCAAAATTACATTTAGAACATTGTGCCAAAACTAAATTGTTCGAGAAAACTTCGTCAAAATTAAATTTTTCTAGAAAACTCCGTCGAAATTCCTATTTTTTAGAAAATTTCGATGAAAGGGAGAACCGATGGTGAGTTTTGCGATTTGTCGAAATCGAATTTTTGTAGAATACATAATGCATTATTTTAATAGAAATTTTGTCGAAATCGAATTTTTCTATAAAATTTCGTCGGTTTACAAATTTCACTAAAAACTTTTCTAAAGATTTTGACATGTCCTTTTTTTCAATAATGTTTTTTGAAACTAGTTTTTTAGAAAATTTTAGGAAAATTGTGTTTTTCTAGAAATTACATTTTTCTAGAAAATTTCGTGGAAATTACATTTAACTAGGAAATTATTATGAAAATTTATTTTTATAGAAAACCTTTTCAAACAGATTATGTCGAAAATTTTATTTTAATAGAAAATTTCATTGAAATCCAATTTTTCTAGAAAATTCTGTCAAAATTGAATTTTGAAATTTTAGAAATTTTCGTCATATTGCATTAATATAGAAAACTTTTCCAAAATTGTATTTGATATAAAACTTTGTTATAAATGCAGTTATTTGTAGAATACTTCACAAAATTTCGTATTTTTGAAAAAAAAAATCCTCAATCTTCGTCCAAAATTGGAAAATTTCGTCGAAATTGCATTTATATAGAAAACTTGCTTAAAATTATATACTTATTAATATTAAGAGACAATTTCAACAAATTGCATTTTTTTAGAAAATTTAGTTGAAACTAAAGTTTTCTAGAAAACATTTCAGAAATTGAGATTTTCTAAAAAAAAATCTTTGAAATTGCATTTTTCTAGAAAACTTCGTAAAAATTTGCATTTTGTTAGTAAATATTATTTTCTAAAAGACTTCATTAAAATTGAATTTTTTAGAAAATTTCGTTGAAACTACAGTTTTCTAGAAAGTTTTATTTTTCTAGAAATCATTGTTGAAATTGAGTTTTTCTAAAAAAAAATTGTTGAAATTGCATTTTTCTAGAAAACTTCGTAAAAATTTGCATTATGTTAGAAAATTTTTTTCTAACAGACTTCATTAAAATTAATTTTTTTAGAAAATTTCATTGAAACTACAGTTGTCTAGCAAGTTGCATTGAAAACATTGTTGAAATGGAGTTTTTCTAAAAAAAATCGTTGAAATTGCATTTTTCTAGAAAACTTCGTAAAAATTTGCATTTTGTTGCAAAATTTTATTTTTATAGAAAATTTCCACGAAATTAAATTTTTTTAGAAAATATCTAAGAAATTTAATTTTGAAAGAAAATTTCTACGAAATACGATTTTTATAGAAAATTTCTACGACATTTAATTTTTATAGAAAATTTGGTAAAAATTTCACAAATTTTCTGTTTTAATTTCGTAACATATAGTTTTTCTAAAAGATTTCATCAAAATTTCCATTTTTTAGAAATTTCGTTGAAACTGCATTTTTCTAGAAAATTTAAAGGAAACTGCATATTTCTACAGAATTCAAACGAAATTGCATTTTTCTAGAAAATTTTGTTGAAACAGCATTTCGTAGAAATGTTTGGTGGATTTTGTATTTTTATAGAAACATTTTTCTATGTGGTGGTTAGACCAAATAAAATTTATGTAGGAAATTGCAGTTTAATACAAAATTCGTCGAAATAAAATGTATTACGCAAAATTCTGTCAAAATTGTTTATTTCTAGAAATATTCGTCTAAATTGTATTTACATATATAGATAACTTTTCCAAAATTGTATTTGATATAAAACTTCTTTAAAACTGCAGATTTGTAGAAAATTTCAGAAAATTGCATATACGAGTAGATATTTGGAAAAACCCTCAAAATTAATTTTTTTCAATATATTAACTAAATCTCTTAAATTATTGCTCTTTTTTTAGAAAATATCGTCAAATTTTTATTTTTCTAAAAGATTTCAACAAAACTGCATTTCATAGAAATTTCGTTGGAACTGCAGTTTTCTAAAAAATGTTAACAAAATTGCATTTTCCTAGACAATTTTACGGAAATTGCATTTTGTTAGAAAATTTCGACAAAATTTTATTTTTATAGAAAATATATTTTTATAGACAATTTCGTCGAAATTTCATAGTTATAGAAAATTTTAACAACACTATTTTTTGGAACATTTCGTAAAAAAATTAACTTCTATAGATTTCATCAAAATTTCGTTTTTTAGAAAATTTCGTTTAAACTAAATTTTTCTAGCAAATTTTAAGGAAAGCGCATTTTTCTAGAACATTTTACAGAAAAACTTTGTAAAAATTCGCATTTTGTAAGAAAATTTTGTTTTAATAGAAAATTTTTTTAAGAAATTTAATTTTTATAGAAATTTTCTACGAAATTTAATTTTTATAGAAAATTCCTACGATACTATAATTATAGAAAATTTACATTACAATTTTTATAGAAAATTTCTACCAAATTTAATTTTTATAGAAAATTTCAGAAATTTATTTTTTATAGAAAATTTTGTGGAAATTGCGTTTTTGTAGAAAATTTCACAAATTTTCTGTTTTAATTTCATAACATATCGCTTTTCTAAAAGATTTCATCAAAATTTCTATTTTTAAGAAATTTAGTTGAAACTGCATTTTTCTAGAAAATTTAATGAAAATTTCGTTTAAACAGCATTTTCTAGAAATTTCCGGTGAATTTATATTTTTATAGAAAATTTTTTTAAAGTGGTGTTTTGACCAAATAAAATATATATGTAGAACATTTTAGTTTAATACAAAATTCGTCGAAATAAAATGTATCATGGAAATTTTATCAAAATTGTCTATTTCTAGAAATTTTCGTCAAAATTACTTATTTCTAGAAATTTTCGTCAAAATTGTATTTATATGGAAAACTTTTCTAAAATCTTATTTGATATAAAACTGCAGATTTGTAGAAAATTTCGGAACACTTTTTTTAATATATTAACTAAATCTCTTTAATGATTCCTCAGTTTTAGAAATCAATCGCCAAAATTAGATTTTTCTAAAATATTTTATCAAAATTGCATTTTATAGAACATAGCTGAGCCCGGTGCGCTTCGCTGCCCATGTCAAAATTAGCGCTGTAGAAACTGTATTTTATATCCGATCAGTACGAAATTCGGCAGAAAGAGGTTTGTTATTACATGAAGGAATACTGCCAAATTCGGAGAAAATCGGTTCAGATTTAGATATAGCCCCCATATATATGTTACCCCCGATTTGACATTTAAGCGCTGTAGAAACTGTATTTGATATCCGATCAGTACGAAATTCGGCAGAAAGAGGTTTCTTATTACATGAAGGAATACTGCCAAAATCGGAGAAAATCGGTTCAGATTTAGATATAGCCCCCATGTATATGTTACCCCCAATTTGACATGTAAGCGCTGTAGAGACTGTGTTTTATATCCGATCAGTACGAAATTCGACAGAAACAGGTTTCTATTTTACATGAATGAGTATTCAAGGAAAATCGATTCAGATTTATATATAACCTCCATATATATGTTCCTCCAGATTTGGTTACAAAGCGCTATAGAAGTTGTACTTTACTTCCGATCATTACAAAGTTCTCCAGAAAAATGTGTCTCAATTTAGGAACGAATATTGCCTAATTTAGCGATTATCGGTTGAAAATAAGATATACATACACACACACACCACATTTACCAATTATTCCAAATTATTATCGCAATGACCCTTATCGCATTGTTAGGGAGGTGTAGGGTATTATATAGTCGGCCCCGCCCGACTTTCTGCCTTTCCTTACTGGTATTAGTAATAAATTCACTGAATGAAAAAATACCGAATTCAGTGGAAAGTCCAGAAAATAGAAATGTATACTTATAAAATTTCCAAATTCTTGTTTCATTGGTCATGCATCACATTATCATATTGTGATTGTATTGGAGTGAGCAGCTGTAATTATCGCATACCGAGCATTTTTGTGCATGTATTCCCTATATAATACTTGCAAGATATATCAAAATATAGGCTGTGCCACGCCCACTGGTCCTATTCCGCCCATTTTTGGACCAATCACTTAGACTGCCACCATATATGTAATACTAAAAATTCCAGCACTCTCGCTAACAAGTTGTGCAAAATATCTCAATTTCAAAATTTGGCTTATATGGACGGGGCCACGCCCATTGGTCCGATTCCGCCCATTTTTGGAAAATTCACATAATCTGCCACTAAATGCATACACACAAAATTTCAGCAATCTAGCTAAAAAATTTTTCAATATCAAAATTGGACACATATGGGCGGGTCCACGCCCACTTGATATATAGAAAATTCAAGTACCCTATTTTCAGCACCCCCTTCACATGTACATTCTGTGAAAATTTCAAGATGATCGGTCTAGCCGTTTAGACGTCTATACGGAACAAACAAACATACAAACAAACAGACACTCTCTTTTATATATATAGACTAGCTGGAACCGGTCCACTTCGTTGCCCCAGACTTCAGATTTCCGATGCCGTCCATTTATCAAAAATGCCGTCCATTTATCAACAGCAACAGTAGAAATCTCGTTAATCTATTCGTAGGTACGGACAGTAGGAATCACTAAAAACATTGGCTTATATGGGCGGACCCACGCCTCTTCACTCAAGAACTTATAAAGTCTATGTCACCCTCTAGGCTTATCTGAACATTCCCTGAAAATGCACACACCCGGTCCACTTCGTTGCCCCAGATTTAGATTTCCGATTCCGTCCATTTTTTAACCAATCACGAATACTTCCACCAAAAACATCTCCATAAAAGAAGAGCACTCTCGCGAAAAAATTTTGAAGATATCTCAATTTCACGCCCATTGATGCGATTCCTCCCAGTTTTGGACCAATCACGTAGACTACCACCAGATACATATGCACAAAATAACAGCACCCTCACTAACAAATTGTGCAAGATATCATAATTTTAAGATTTGGCTTATATCGGCCGGGCCACGCCCTTTAGTACGATCCCGCCCATATTTGGACCAATCACGTAGACTACATGTGCACAAAATTACAGCACTCTCGATAAGAAATTGTGCAAGATATCTTAATTTCAAAATTTGGCTTATATGGGCGGGGCCACGCCCTTTGGTCCGATCCCGGCTATTTTTGTAACAATCACGTAGACTACCACCAGATATATATGTACAAAATTACAGCACTCTCTCTAACATGTTGTGAAAAATATCTAAATTTCAAAATTTTACTTATATGGGCGGTGCAACGGCCATTGGTCAGCTTCCGCCCATTTTTGGAGCGATTACGTAGACTACCACCAGATACATATGCACAAAATTACAGCACTCTCACTACAAATTTGTGCAAGATATATCAATTTCAAAATTTGCTTATATGGGCGGGGCCAGGCCCATTGGTCCGCTTCCGCCCATTTTTGGACCAATTACGTAGACTACCACCAGATACATGTGCACAAAATTACTGCGCTCTCGATAACAAATTGTGCAAGACATCTTAATTTCAAAATTTGGCTTATATGGGCGGTGCCACGCCCATTGCTGTGATCCCGCCCATTTTTGGACCAATCACGTAGACTGCCACCAGATACATATGTACAAAAATACAGCACTCTCGCTAACATATTGTGCAAGATATCTCAATTTTAAAATTTGTCTTATGTGGGCGGGGCCACGTCCACTTGATATGTCGAGATTCAAGTACCCTATTTTTACCACGCCCCACACATGCACATTCTGTAAAAATTTCAAGAAGATCGGTCCAGCCGTTTAGACGTCTATACGGTACAAACAAACCAACAAACCAACAAACAAACACACATTCTTCTTTATATATATAGATTTCAACTAAATTTTATTGTTTAGAAAATCTCGTTAAAACTGAATTCTTTACCAAATTTAAAGAAAAAATATTTTTTCTAGAACATTTTACGGAAGTTGCGTTTTTCTAAAACATTTTTTGAACAGCATTCTTGTTTGGATATCTATATATATAAAGAAGAATGTGTGTTTGTTTGTTGGTTTGTTTGTTTGTACCGTATAGACGCCTAAACGGCTGGACCGATCTTCGTGAAATTTTCACAGAATGTACATGTGTGGGGCGTGGTGAAAATAGGGTACTTGAATTTTCGATATATCAAGTGGGCGTGGCCCCGCCCACATAAGACAAATTTTAAAATTGAGATATCTTGCACAATTTGTTAGCGAGGGTGCTGTATTTTTATACATATGTATCTGGTGGCAGTCTACGTGATTGGTCCAAAACTGGGAGGAATCGCATCAATGGGCGTGAAATTGAGATATCTTCAAAATTTTTTCGCGAGAGTGCTCTTATTTTATGGAGATGTTTTTGGTGGAAGTATTCGTGATTGGTTAAAAAATGGACGGAATCGGAAATCTAAATCTGGGGCAACGAAGTGGACCGGGTGTGTGTATTTTACGTATGGACTCCAAAACGTCTGGATCGGTTTTGATGACATTTTCAGGGAATGTTCAGATAAGCCTAGAGGGTGACATAGACTTTATAAGTTCTTGAGTGAAGAGGCGTGGGTCCGCCCATATAAGCCAATGTTTTTAGTGATTCCTACTGTCCGTACCTACGAATAGATTAACGAGATTTCTACTGTTGTTAAAATAGTAAAGCGAAAATTTATGAAAACATCGATAAACATTTAAATAGTTTAAACAAATATCTTCGGATTTTAGAGGTTCATAAGTAAATGATAAATTGTTCTAATACGAATACCTATAGAAATAAATGTAAGTATTTGTTATGGCCCAATGATCCTCGATGGGTCGAAAAGGCACTAGTAATAATAATAATAATAATAATGTATTTAAAAACACAAAGAGTTAATGTAAAAATATTAAAAATTACTTTCTTATTAGTTGCTGCGATTCTCCAAATAGATATTGTAGCGATTTAAAGTATCAAATTTTGTTCATTAATTCTCACTTATTTAAAGTTGTACAAAGCGACAATTAAATATTTGTTGTTATCCCCAAATTGGTAATTTTTTGTTCTAGTGGTTTTAAGCTTTCTTCGCTTTCACACATTGACAGCCAAACCGGTTATGCACTTTTTTTAACAGTTTGAAGAATGTAAAAACATTCTTTGAAAGCTCCACTAAGCTTTTTCTCAAAGGGATACCGTCAAGTCACCACTACATAGGTGCTTTTCTCATACACACGCGGAGACTTCATTCAACCGACAGAGAAAATACAAAAGTAACTTAAGTTCTTATTGTTTTTGCTTACACGACAGTATGTTTATGTTGCCGCCTTTCACTAACAAACATCCACCATTCCATTCGGACACCACTTTGTTAACCGAACGCGCACGAATTAAAGTGCATAGTTAGGCAAATGAAACGACATCGAATGAAACCGTTGGAAACGATTAAACACATATCGATACCTCCATTCTAAAACATGCTAAGTTGACTTAGCATGTTTTTAGGGAAATTGCATTTTTAATTTCTAAATATTACAAATTATATTCAGTCAAAATTTGGTGTTCATCCGTCAACCCAATCAAAAAAAATTCACAAAACAGTACAGGTCATCCGATTTCTACCATAAAGGAATTCCACACAAATTTAAAAAATTCATCAAACTTTGATCGGCTCTCCTGAAAAACTATCTCCTCGCACCTAGCATAGTTTAGAATGGCGGACAGACCCTCCAGTGTATGGAATACAGTTTTCTTTTATTCATGTTAAAGCTCATTAAATTTAATTAAATATAGCTTAGTTAGTTTTAAAAATAAGGGAATTTAAATGCCCCCCGCTCGTTGATGCATGTGCGGCATCTTACCAAAAAGTTGTTCATTACTGCTTGGAGAGTTGAGACGGGAATAGCCGCAATTGTTTCTCGAATGGATTGCTTTAGATCATTCAAATTTGTTGGTTTTGCTTTGTAGACTTCCTGTTTGCAATAACCCCACAAGAAAAAGTCAGGTGCAGTAAGGTCAGGCCACCTGGAGGGCCAACGGAATGTGGAGTTTCTGAATATCAGCTTATTGGGAAATTTTCGCCGCAATTCTGTCATAACAGGCCGGACTATGTGAGGAGTTGCACCATCTTGCTGAAACCACACAGAGTTGAAAGAAATTCTCATTCGGCGTAATTCTGGATAGAAAAACTCTCTCAACATGCTCAAGTAACGGCCTCTAGTAACTGTAACGGTGTGACCGTTTTCTTCGAAGAAGTAGGGCCCGACAATGCAGCGTGATGAAACTGCACACCACACTGTGACACGAAGTGGATGAAATTCCGTCTCATGGAGTATCTGTGGGTTGGAAGCACTCCATATTCGACAATTTTGTTTGTTTATGTTGACGTTTAAATCGAAATGGGCCTCGTCAGACATGAAAAGACAGTTCAACATGTTTCCGTCCTCTTCCACCATTTGAAGCATCTTCTGGCAAAATTCCAAACGAATCGGGAAGTCTGCTGAGTTCACTTTGTTGGCCATTTGAATTTTATATGGGAATAACTCCAAATATTTGTGCATAATTGACTGCAATGACTGTCTGCTTATACCCATTTGAGCAGATAAGGTTCTTGTCGAAACTCTTGGATTGTTTTGTATGGCATCACTACAGCAGCGATTGTTTCCTCCGTCCGAACTGAAGGGTTTCGATGGTAAGGTCTTCTGTTGACTGTCCCATGCTCTGAAAAATTGTTAACAAGTCTCTTTATGGTCCATCTGCTCGGAGGTTTGCCGCCAAACGTGCCCCTATACTCTCTTTGAACCGAAACTACGCACTTCAGTGCGTAATAGCGGCGGACAATCCAAATTCTTGTTTTAGTGTCCCAGTTATCCATTTTTGTTAAATCTAAAAATCAATCTGCAAAATAAAAAAAAAATTAAACAGATTCATTAAATAGAAAAATGTTATTAATTTTTTTTTTGGTAGCAGCTTTCATCAGCCACCCTGTATACTGAACGCGGGCACATATACTTTTTTCCTTAACGGGCACTAACAATGTGTTAATAATTATTTGTCAATAATTTTTTCTTTAACGTACTCTAAAAAATATTCACTAATTGTTTTACTTTTTTGTCTTAAATAAATGCTTAAACAATTGGGCAATCGCCTTTAACTTTTGAGAATTTTCAAATAATTTAAAACACACATTTGTTGTTTTGTTTTGGCTCTCTTCACAATAGTTGGTTTTGTTGTAGCCCTTTTCGCCGTTTATATGTTGGGGACAACAAAAATCGAGCATGAATTGGATCTTACCTCAACAGCATAAACACCCACCCGAACACCATATTAAGTCCCGACAAAAAAAACGACAATCGCGAATCGGATACACATATATTTTTTTAAAGACTTGTTTAACGAATTATCTTAACACTAATTTTCATATTTTTATTTCACAATTATTTTACAATTTGCATTTACATTTTACGCTGATCACGGCTAGATCGTCCGTCCTTACATTGTTTTTTCCGGCTAATAACTAAATTAAATTTGGAAATCTAAACAAAGCGATGAAGTTCTTATTGGAACAACCGTCATCAAAGTGAGTGAGAGAGAGACAGAGACCCCTAATATATATTTAGAAAATGTTGTCCAAAGTGTATTCGAATCAAATCAGAAGTTTTTCTTATTGGAACACCCACATCAATGAGTGTGAGAAAAGACTAATGAATAATAGAATGGAGTCGACAGAGCGGAAAAAGCAAAGCGGCGTCGCGCCTCAGTCGACCTTTTTGATCGATTTCCTTCGAAATTGTCTAATTTTATTCATGACCGATCAGACTTTACGACAAAGTAATAAGAATTTTTCGAGATTTTAATTAAAAAATATTAAAAAATATTTTCAATATTTTTAGAAAAAATCACATCGTAAAAAAGTTGAGGCTCAACCATATATTTTCGCATAATTCGAGAACTATTTATTCTAAATGGCTCAGGAAAGCTTGAAAGAATCATAAATTATGTTGCATTCATCATCTACAAATATATTTTTTTCATCCCATCAGCGGTTTTAAAGATATCTTACATGATATTATGAAAAATCCTATTTTGTGAGAAATTTTAATATTTTTTAATTAAAATCTCGAAAAATTCTTATTACTTTGTCGTAAAGTCTGATCGGTCATGAATAAAATTAGACAATTTCGAAGGAAATCGATCAAAAAGGTCGACTGAGGCGCGACGCCGCTTTGCTTTTTCCGCTCTGTCGACTCCATTCTATTATTCATTAGTCTTTTCTCACTCATTGAAGTGGGTGTTCCAATAAGAAAAACTTCTGATTTGATTTTAACTATAATTTATTTCTTTACTGGAAACAATGTTGTACGGTGCAAAATAAAAAACAATTTGCAAATGGTGATTATGTGTAAATATGTATAAAATAAATTAGTGTTAACTTTATTAGTAAACAATGATTTCAAATCTCCGTGTTTAGTTAACGCATGAATTAGGTTTTTTTGGTCGGGAGTGCACGCATGTGTATGTAAGTGCATTGAGTTGTGTGACAAAAGTCTAAAAGTCGTCGCAAACCATGATGATACTGTTGAGGGGAGATGGTGAGGTGTTTTTTTCAATGCTGTCCCCAACAACTAATCAATAAAAAGGGACAACAACAAAATCAACGGCTGTGAAGAGAGCCAAACTAACAACGGTGATAAATCAAAAGTTGTTATATGCTCTACTCTCCTTTGGATCCCGTTAGAACAATACAAATGGGAAATGAGTAATTATCTTCGACTCGTCGGTTTAGTTCTTCGCCGGGACTTTTAAAGAGCGGGCGTAGTACGCGAAATAAATTGTTTGCGTGTGAACTTGTGTGCAAATTCTAAACATTTTGTGAAAGTGAAAAAATATAAATTATATAGGTATATTGTATAAAAATAACATATTTGTGCCGGTTTTTTAGATATACATATTGTCAAAATGTTTGTTACAAGCAATCCCCGTGTATAGTATTGGTGTTTTGTCATTATCTATCGGTTTATTTTTGTGATTTGCGTGATTTTCGGTACGTGTATGTGTGCGACTCATAAATTCGTGCGCGTTCAGTTAACGAAGATTCAAGGCCCAGTTAGGCAAACTTAACCGTAACTCCCCCGTAGCGTAACGAATCAGCTGATTCAATCTGTCAATATGGAAGTCGGGGTAAACGATTAGCCAACGGAAACGAAACGTAAACGGACGGCTGAATCTGTTGAAATCAGAATTGGACGTTCCATTTACGTACAATTTGACAACAGCTGATACTACATGTTGGTTACAATTACAATTGTATGTTCACCGAGAAAAGTAAAGAAATAATTTATTAATTATTTGTTGTTTAAAAGTGCAAATAAACATGAAAGACGAGTATTTGATTTCATTGGTGCAGTCGCACGAGTATTTATACAATAAATATAATCCAGCATATATCTGAAAAAAGCGAGAAGCTTGGAAGCAAATTGGCAAGGAGCTGGGCGTTACAGGTGAGTTTTATGAATATCGCGGCTGACTCCATTTAAAATTAGATTTATAATCTGCTTCAGGATTCTTTTGACGACAGTACGACAGTATTGCCCCAATCTTCTTCATTCTTGGTTAATTTGACAGCAATATTAGCATCTCTATAAACGTGGACTTATTTATAGATAGAGATTGGATTGGATTTGGCTGAGTCCCTCTTCAATGGAAATATACATAAGTAAAGACTTTTCCATTAAGGACATAAGAATTTTATATATTAATAAAACACAGAATATTTAAGATTTAGAGTTCAAATTTATTCCAGGTGTAGTGCAAATGTTACATTTTAAGAATGAAATTCAATTTCGGTCATATGACCACCACGAGCCCGCCAACAGCGATCTATTCTTTGGGCCCAATTTTCCACCACTCTTGGACACATTTCGACCGGAATGTTGGCAATTTTGCGTTGGATGTTGTCTCTGAGCTCGTCTAAAGTTGTTGACTTAGACCAAGGATATTCCTCAGGGGAAACGCCGCATCACCAATAAAAAAAATGAGGAAATGCTTCAGAGGATGCTGACAATAATGGTTTACTAGGAGGTACAGTTACTGTACCTAAAATAACTGATTGGCAAAACGCAGAGTACTGGAATATAGCTGTATTTAATTGAAATTAAGAAGTGGAAATTGTTCGTATTAAAATAGATTATAAATAAGTTGAAGTTTAATGGACATACCCTGTTGGGTATGCTGCCATAACTTCCAATATTAACTACTATGTATGTATAGTTAGCATAGCAGATTCCCACACAATTCGGCATATCCCACTTTCTTTGAAAATCATTGGCAATGTGTTGGTACTGATGTGTAGTTTGTTCACTTAAATAAATCGGCGAAAACAAGCGCCACAAAACTTCACTGCATTCTAAAATAATATTTCGAATTGTTGTTTTCCTCAGCTTGTGACTCCATGCAATCGATTGTATGGAACAACGTGACCCAAATATCTATAATTTTAAAGAATAGAATGTTAATATTTCCCAAGTTGGAATCATAGGAGAAAGTAATATTTGACATACAGTGGTATTATTGCTAATCTCTCTGCCGGTCTAATCCGTTGCTTTGGCGTAGTTAACTCATATTTTTATTAATGTTAATAACAAATTAAAATCTGCCATAGGCATTCTAGTATCCGGATTTCGCCCAGTCATTGTTTATAGGACGTGCACCCCATCTTCTTATCCGACGATATTTTCTTGATTACTTTTATTGTAAATTTTGCACAGATTTAAAAAACACAAATTTATAAACATTCTTTTTAACTTCATTTTTAATAAACCTAAACAAAAATAAATCGCGGCTTTTTTGTTTACTTATGTGTTGTTGTTGTCAGAACATATGACTCGTTTTCTCAACGTTGGCTAATCGCTCAAACGGGCAACGTTACGGCAACGGTAAAGATAAATTACGGTTACGTATGCCTATCACGGCCTTCAACCGTAGAGAGCGGTGGGTGTTGCGTTTTGCATGCCTTGCAACAACAGCAGCGTTATATGTTTTCTTCGCCCGTAAAATGTTATCCTCGCGCCCTTCTATAATAAAATAGTTTATGCGGTGGTGAATAAATTGGACGGTGAATACCGAAAAAGCTTAACAGAGCTTTTGTAACAAACTAAAACATTTTCACCTTTGCAGTTAACTTTTAAAGAGTGTTTGAAGACTATGTGCAGTGAAAAAAGCATCAGAAATAAGGAACAAATTTATGACGAACATAGAACGTTGTATGGAGTTGGATATAGATTACAACATTTGGATAACAGTAGCAACAATCATCTATCTGTTTATAGAAAATGTAAGTTTTTATTCCATAAATTGATTTTATTAAATATAATAAAATTAAAAAAATATACCTATAATATTTTAAACAGTACTTCGAAAAACATCAATGGATTTTCAACAATTTTTTTTTTATAAATTCAAAATAAGTAAATTTAAAATCATAACATGTAAAATTCAATTCAAAAAGGCACAATTGAAATTCAAGAAATTATATTTCAAATTAAAAAAAATATTTTTGAAATTCAAAACAAATTAAATTCAATAAATTACGTTTAAGTTTGAGTTTGAACTTTTCCAAATACAGTTGGAATTTCTTTCAATTAAAAATATATTTTTTTAATTTGAAAATTGAATACATATTTTGAATTTCCAATAAAATAGCTAGGTAATTCCAAAGCAGTTCGACCAACTCAAAAAATTACCGCTTTAAGTTTTCAAAAAATAAAGCACAATAATTCTCCTAGTGTGTGGGATTTTTTTTGGCGTTTTTAGTTTTTCAAAATTCATTGTAGTTTTTGTAGTACAGAGCTCCAAAGTTACCTATTTCAAGGATTTTTCCATAAAAATACCATTTGTTAAATTATCCATATCTTCTGAACCGCCTCACGTATTTTGCAGATATTAACACCAATGAAAGCTCTGCTACTCATTTTTAATGTTACGGAATGAAATATTTATGTCCTTTTGGTGGAAGGATGTGAAAATATGCCATATTCCTTAATCCTTGAATTTCCTGGACTAGTGTTACTTTTAAACGGCTTGACCGATTACGGTTATTTTTACACATTACATATATTTATTTTATCAAGGTGAGTAAGCGTAACTATATTTGTATCCGAAAGGTGGAGCTGTATTCAAGTTATTTACAAATTCCTCATTTATGGATAAAGAGTTTGGCTAATGAATTTTCTAATAAATTGCATCGTTCGTTTCTTTTAATAATTTACATAAACAAAAAGCATATTTCCATGATTTGCTCCATATCCAAATTTTTATTAATTTGCCTTAATAAAAGGCAAATAATCGTTCATGATTTCCTTCATATCCAAAGATTTTTCCAGTACTAGAATTGAATGCAATCCATGGTTGAAGGTACGATACATGCAATTCCGTCTGGCCGAACTTACTACCGTTCTTACTTGTTTTATTTTAAGTGCTTTATACCTATTAAATTTGCTACTTTTTTAACTAATGATTTTAAACAAATTTATTTAACAAAAAAAAATCCCTAGGAAAATGGCCCGTTATGATCACTTTCAAACGTTGTAAACTTTGTACATTGAATTGGTATGAGAGTTTTAGTATGTTGACTAAGTTCGGCAAAATACGGGTTTGGTTAGCAGTTCTTGTTAAATTCAATTTACTGCTTCCACAAGTATTTCAGCTGATTTAAGTTAAAGACATACACTATTGCTACTGAATTCTGAAGATGATAGAGTGGTGTCTATCGAAACTGCAGTCAATTCTACCAAGCAATTAAAACTCTCTACCAATTTTTGTATTTGTTTCTATTACTTTCTTGGAATAGACAGAAAGTAAATGGAACATATGGTCTCAAACCAAAAAAATAAATTCTGACTGAATAACAAAAGCACAGACCAACAATAAATAACAACAACATTTTTATAAAATTTCACATCCCCATACAATGATGTAAAACTTTCTTTCCATTTAGCAACTTTTTATAAAGGTTTAGACAGAACTTTAAATTAAAATAAAGGAAACAAATGTTATTAAAGGAAAAGGAAAGTAATATTTTATATACAAGATTTATACAAATTTGAAATTTTATATACATAAGAATATGCAAGTCGATAATGAATACTTTGGAATGAAGATGTCGATCTTAGTTGGTATATAGAAGCTCTACTTGATATCATAATTTTGAATAATAATCTTTGAATTTTGTTTTGTCTAAAAAGCCTCGGATTTAAAATTTTCAAAATTTTAAAAAAAATATATTTTGTTTTTTTGAACGGCAGAAACGATTTTTGCAATGTTTACGACGCACAGTGGTCCCAAACACCCATTTATTTGGCCAAAAGTCAATTTTTGTATATGGTCCAAAGATATTTCGGCTAGCAACATATAACAGTAAACACTCCAAAACACAAGAACAATATATTTTTTTAGTAATCACTTCTTTGACGTTTTAATTTCGGAAAATTGATTTTGTGTGCTGTAGTTTATTTTTACTACCCACCGAATTCTAGAAATAAGTTTAAGAAATGAAACAAACGGAAATAGAAGATATTGGTGAGTAAAATAATACAAAAATTTTAAATCTGCAAAAAATTAGGCTGATATAAGAAAAGCACAGGATTGTTTAAAAGGCTCTTAAAATTTTTTATGTTTTCTTAATCGAGTAAGACTTTACAAATTATGTCTAGCCCTGTCTAGCTTAAGAATGAAATAAGAAGTTAGTTTAAAGTGTACTGTTTTTTAATATATAAGTCTCTAGAAAAATGCGTATTTTTCTTCTACTCGAATAATTCTGAAATTTTTAATTTTTGACTTACAAAGCAACAAAAAGTGGAAAGAATAAAATCGTTTTCCGATATTAATTAGAGAAAACGAATATGGATGAATGTTTTGATCATATTGAGCGTTCATATTTAGGCAAATTTCATAGAAGGAAGATTAGTTTCGGCGAAAATATTCAGATTGGATTGCTGAAAAAAAACTAAATTAAGAAAGATACGAAATCGAAAAAACCATGTTCGAATAATATTAAACCGGTCATTGGGCGTTCACCATTGAATAATTTGAAAAAATCAGAGAGGAACTTTCAGGTAGTAATGATACCGAAATCTTAGTAAGAGCAGCAAAAAACAAACATCGGCCCGAAAGAAGGGAGATTTAGATTTGGCATTACTATTAAAGTATACCATTGACAGTGCAACCGCTTCGGTAAAAATCAGAAGGTTATTTGGTCAGGATGAAAATACATCCCTTTAAAAGCTAGTGAATTGTGCTTTAGCATTTATATTCGATAATAAGCTGTCAAAAACAAGGTTTGCAACTTTTCATTTTTCCCATCATACAAAAAAGTGTTAGAAGAAGTACTATGTGTACCATTCTCTACTACGAGTACTACTTACTATTTTGTCGCATTATAGTAAGATTGGATAACAATGAAATATCCAATGTATACTAAAACTAATTTGTTTACACAATTTAGCCTAAATCTGAACCGATTTTCTTCAAATTGAGCAATTTTGATCCATGGATCAGGGCCATGTTAAATTTCAAAACTATTGGATGTAAAATATAGATTCTATAGGGCTGAAGGGTCAAATCGGACGGGAGCTATACATGGGAGCTATATCTAAATCTTCTTCTTTCCAGGTAGGAAAGACTACAAACTGCAAAATTTCAGCACGATCGGATTGAAATTGCGACCTGTACTCAACGGACAACTTTAGATGATGATTTAGACAGACATACATGGTTAAATGGACTCAGCTAGTGATTATGAGTCTATCGGTATACTTTAAGGTGGTTTTACAAACGTCTGACATAAAAGAAACTTATAATACCCTGTACCACAGTGTGGTGTAGGGTATAATAAACATGCTTTAAAGAACCCACTAAATATTTATTTAATTTTGTTAGAAACTCAAAAGAAGCGTTTAAAGGCACATTTACGACTTTTGTCCAAAGAATGTTGTATTTGGGGCCACTGTGCGACGTTTGAAAGTAGGTCACTTTTGAGGATTTTTTAATTTATATATATTTTTTTTTTTTTTTTGGAAAAAATTGAATTTTTGGATACTGCATTTGTAAAAAAAAACAAAGAAAATTTTTTCAAAACCCCACAAAATTTTGGAAATTTATTTTTTATTTTTATACCCTCACTTTAGTGTGACGAGGGTATATATCATTTGCTACGGAAAAAAGTGTAACACATCGAAGGAGTGACCTAAGACCCCAAGTATGTTCGGCGGAAATCCGTTTTTGGTCATTTTAAGTCGAATGAGCAATGTCCGTCCGTCTGTCTGTCTGTCTGTCTGTCTGTGTGTCTGCTGGCTGGTGCGCACGATAACTCTCGAAAGGAGTAACCGATTGACTTCAAATTTCGTATGTGGTAATATTTTTTTCTATCTCCGGCTAAGTTCGAAGATGGGCCATATTGGTCCACTCCTTCTGGTACCTCCCCCACAAAGGGTTAAAATGTTGTGAAACATTGATTCTTTAATAACTGCTATTATACGTATTCGAATCTTCTGAAATTCCACACATAGTATTAGTTTATTAGTCGCTATCAACTCGAGGAAAATGGGCGAAATTGCCACTCCCCTTTTTGTACCTCCCACACAAATGCACCATTTTGCACCAAAAGTTAACAGCTTATAACATTAATACCAGTATATAAAAATACTTGAAATTTAGTACAGCGTAATGTTTTTATAGTGCCTACAGTCCATTGAAAAATGGGCGTTATTGTCATGCCCCTTTTGGTACCTCTCCCACAAAGGTACCATTTTGCACCAAAAGTTAACAGTTTATAACATTAATACCAGTGTATACAATTACTTGAAATTTTGTACAGTGTAATGCTTTTATAATGCCTATAGTCCAGTGAAAAATGGGCGTTATCACCACGCCCCTTTTTGTACCTCCCACACAAAATGGCCAAATTATACCACCATTTAATATCTCAACGTTAATGTACCAGTCCATATAAACGGTTACAATTCGGCACAGTGCAATGTATTTAAAGTATCTACTGTTCAGCGAAATATAGGTGTATTTCTTAAACCCAAAAAATTCACAGAATAATTTGTGTAATATTCAATATTACATTACTCACAAAGTGAGGGTATACCTTAGTCGGTTTACCCGACTGAAACTTTCTTACTTGTTTAATTTTATTTTACCATTTAGCACCATTTTATAAACTTTTTTTCTTGTTCGTTTAGTAACATCTACATTATTCATGGCCATGGATTTTTAAATATTTTTTATAATTTTTTCGGCAAAAAAAAGGTATTAAAAAAACTTTTTTTTAATAATTTGTCGACATTTCTTACTCAGATCGCTTTCTTTGTGTAAAAATGATAATCATAATATTAGTTGGCAAGATAATTAACTTTAATATTTTGTATTCCGCGCGCAGATTGGACGTTACCTTTTGATATTATAGCCAAAATAATAAAGAAGCCTCCGAGGAAAGTTTAAACAAAAAACAAAATGATTTCATTAAGATCAATGCATAAAACAAAATTTGTTTTGTAGCATAGAGTAAATTAATTTTTTCAGGTCATTAATTTTTATTTTCTACATAGTATTCACGCTTTTGTTGTTATTTTGTCTCTTTCGGCTATTGTCTTGAAACACGGCGGAGACGCATACATTGGAAAAGGTATTCTAGATACTTTTTAGCTACTTTTAAATGGGAACAAATGTTTATTTATCTTCACGAGTTTCCATCAACTTGAAAACTTGACTTGACTGACTTGAGCGCAGACTTGTTTCGGCTCTAGTCGAATATATGTACAGGGTTGTATTTCCACTTCAGATGATTCGTAATATAACATGGGAATGGCAAAGAGGGTACACTTTCATTCATTCGCCCTCTTCAGCGGAAGCCAAAGGGGAACACTTTCATTCATTCGCCCTCCTGCGGACTCGGGTAGAACCGCTAATAATTGAAACAGGTTTTGAGACGCACTAACTGGGACGGAAAATTGTAAGAGATTAGTAGTGTTATTGATATGGTTCTTGAACAAACTAAACTGTATGGCAAAAGTAAGAGATTAATTTAACGCCTGCGCTTCATTGAGCTCTTGGCTGAAATGTCAAATTTGACAGTTCGTGCCGCAATGATAAACAGAGAGGATTTTGTGAGAGTGGATGGATGGAAAGACCTAGTGCAAATCAAAGTTAACCCTCTTCTAATCAAATATTAATGTTGACAATTTAACAAACAACCCCCACAACAAGAAAGAAAACGCAAACGAACGCAAAAGTGCAAAAAATCACAAATAATTAAACGAATAAATAAATGGTGCAGAAAAAGGCGGTGTTAGCAGAAAATTAAAAAAAGGAACAAATCGAGTTATCCAAAAATTAAAGACTTTTACGGGACTTTATTAACTGAGTAATATCAATTGTCCAAAAAGTATTTTCTTCTCCCAAGGAGTCTGTCCTGCCGTGGGATGAAATAACGAAAAGTGGTGGTGTGGGATAATATCAAACAAATAAAAAAACTGCAGTTTCTTTTCGCAGCTCTTCTAGGCTTTAAGGAGGTCTATGGAAAAATCCTAATATAATTATTAAAACCTTATATATCGAGAAAGCTGAAGGAGCAATTCTACTGAAATAAATCGTCAAAAATTAAACACTCCTCGGTCTATAGTAACCCAACGTTGGAAAATTCTATGCAGCATAATTTTGGGTGTTGTAACAAATTACAAAAACAAAAGCATATCACTAGGCTTAACATAGGAAAATAGTAGCTGACGATATAGCAAATACATAGGCAAAAACATTAACCTTTGACATTTAAGGAGTAACATAAACATATCATTGTAGACTTAAATACCGCCTTTTGGAGGTCGCGATTTTTTACAATTAACCAAACCCCTAAAAACGCTATACTAATTAAAAAAGGAAGCAAAAAATCCCTATATGTCAATTCGTTTAGAAAAATCATAAGAAATATACATTTTAAGCGTTAACATTAAGGTATAGCTAGTTATAATAAAACTAACATTAAAAGAAATTAGTGCAATTTATAAACAAGCCTAAAAGTATACCCTCAACAATATTTATTATAAAAGCCTAAATATACGCAAAAAACACTCGTTTATTAAGGTAAACTTGAAGCATTTTGCTAAAAAAAAGCCTCCTAAGGCAGAGAAAAACATAAAGAATTTAAATTCAAAGCAAACATAAGATAAAAGGATGCAAAAAGGAAACAAGGATAACAGAAAAAACAGGCTCTGCAACTAACAAAACAAAATAAGGCGACAATAAGAGCAGTGGTGTAGTTCTGAAATAAGAGAGATTGAGAAGAAGTGCTGTTTTATATCAATGAGAGTGAATGGATAAGATAAAGAGACTGTTGTAAGAGAGCGGCAAGTAAAGCTGAAATAAAATAATCCTGAAAGAAATAATAGTAAATCCATTAAATCGTTTAAAAATCCAAATTGCTTAACTCATGAAAAAATCGATGTACATTAAAAAGAAATAGCTAACCGGCAGTTTTTAAATATTCCAAACATTCCAAACTACTGAGTGACTTTTGAAAGAAGAGAAAGAGAGCAGAAAAGCTCTTAACGAATAATACATTAAGGAGGGTCCCTTAATGAATGACTAATGTTTGGCATAAGATAACAATATTTCAAATTCAATGCAAATGAAAAATAAATAGAGTGAAATTAAAGTTTTGTGAAAAAATTGAAACAAATTAAATAAAAAAAGAGTATTTAAATATAAATACAAGAGTAAAATTTAATAAAAAATTATTTCTAAATTAAAATTTTGTGACAAATTACCGAAAAAATTTCACAAAAATTTTAGGGAAATGATATAATAAAAAAGTGTGGCTATTAAATATTGGAGAGAGATCAGAAAACTCTACATAAGAAATAAAAAATATATTTTAAAAAAGGAAATTAACCTAAAATACGACTTAAATAATAGAATAAACTATAAAATTGCAATTTTTTGTTTTAATAAAATTAATAAAACGGCAAAAAGTAAAATACAAAAATTGTGGCTCTTAACATTTTCGAAGAGAAAGAAAATAACTCTACAGAAGAAACAGAAAAGATAGATATCGAACGATAGAAAATCAAAATAAACTATGGAAAATTGATCATTTTTGAATATATAAAAATGCAACTCAACTTAAAGTAATGACAAAATAAATTAGAAAATAGTTTGGTTATTAACATTTGGGAGAGAGAGCAAATAACTCTCCGGAAGAAAAAGAAAATACATTTCGAAAAATAAAATCAAATTGAAATCACCAAAATTGAAAATTAATGAAGAAATAAACAATCAACTAAAGCTAAAGAAATGACGAAATAAAATACAAGCATTTTGTCTATTAACAGTTTTGGAGAGAATAAAAATAACTCTTCTTAAGATATAGAAAAGATAGATTTTGAATTATAAAATCAAAAAAATTGACAAAAATTAACAAAATTGATAATTTTTGAAAAAAAAGATGAAATTAAAGTTGGAGCAATGACAAAATAAAATACAAAAAGTTTGGTTATCAACATTCTTGTGGAGAAAGCAAATAAATCTACGGAAGGAAAGAGAACAAAAAAATCAAATCGAAGGATAAACAATTTATGAAAAAAGCGACTTAATAGATGTACAATAAATGACAAATAGAAATACAGCAATATTGCACCTAATAGTTTTGAAGATAGAGAAAATAACTCTCCAGAAGAGACAAAACAATAAATTTTGAACAAAAAATCAAATCTACAAAATGCAAAAGTTCTGAACAAATAAAAACATTAAATTAAAGTTTTTGAAATTCTAAAATAAAATACGAAATAGTTTGTCTATAAAGATTTTTGGAGAGAAAACAAATAAGTCTCCAGAGGGAGAAAAAATACTTTTCGATCACGAAAATCGCATTTAAAACTACAAAGCAGAAGATTTATGAAATAAATTAAAATTCAATTAAAGTTAGAGGAATCACAAATTAAAATAACAAAAATTATGACATTTTATATTTTTGGAGAGAAGGCAAATAACCCTTGAAAAGAATAAGAAAATACATTTTGAATAAGATTTAGTATTATAATCTTCACAATAAATTACTTTTGAGAAAGCAAACACGTAATTGAACAACTTGGCAAATTCATATAAATCTTTAAAGCAAAATGGGAATAAGTCTCCAAAGAAAATATAATTAAACATCCAACATTTCGAGCCTTATAGGCAAAATTGACAATTTTCGGAAAGCATAAATATTCAATTCAAGAAATTGTCAAAAATACCTAAACATTTCTTAACCAATAAATAATAACTCTCCAAAAAATGTCAAAGAAATCGCGAACAATTTTAACATAACATGGAAATTTAACAAAAGCATTCACTTGAAAAACTACAAAAAATCCATATCAAATTTAACTCTCCAAAAAGGAAAAAATTTAACTCTCCAAAAAGGAAAAAATATCGTAAGCCGAAAAACTCTCCAAAAAAATCGAAACCCTGAAAAAATGGAAAATGTTCAGAAAGAATAAAAATTAAATTCAAGAAAATTTTAAAATCTAACATTTTTAATCCGATGTAGAATAACGAAGTTATTTCGAATAATTGGAACATTAAATGCAAATCGACATAATTTAAAAAAGTAATGCAATTAATATAAATTTCTAAGGCAAATCATAACTCTCAGAAACGGAAAAGTAACGAAAGAAAGACCAATTTTAAAGTTAACAGTAAAATTGAAAATTTATTTTCGAAAAGAAAAACTCTCCAAAAAGAATATCCAATGAATCGCTGACAACTAGACCACTACATGCAAATTTGATAACAATTTGGAGAACTACAAAAATGTGTTTATATTTGTAAAGCAAAGCAAAGGAATACAAACAATTAATGAAAGCCTATTTCATTTCTTCCAAAAGACAACTTCAGCAAAATATTTTACTTTTTGATACGAGTCGCAATATTGTGGATTTTAAGAGACATTTTCTTAACATAACAACACTTTTCACCGCCTGTCTATGGATTATGGAAATATAAAGAGAACCATTCAAAACTTAAGAGATTAAGAAGAGCCCTAACGAAAATACTTATATGCCAGCGGCGACAGAGAGAAATGAATAAAACACCGAATGAGAAAATAAAAACAAATCAATGAAAACCGCAAAAGACACTAAATGGAAAACAAAACAAAATAACAATAATAAAAAACTGAATAAATAAAACAAAAAAATATTTCTTAAAATAAAAAGAGAAATAACAAATAATTAAACCAAAAAGAAAAAATTAATAAAATAAAATTAAGAAATAAAATTGAATAAATGACAAATTTGTCAAAAATCAACTAAAAATAGTAAATTTTATAATAATAAGAAATAAATGAACAAAATAAAAAACAGAAGTGAATATTAAATAAACTAGAGAATTATAATAAAATTAGAATATAAATAACTAAGAATATTCGAACTCAAAATAAAAATGTATTGATATAAAATACATAAAAATAAATAAATAAAGCAAACAAAAGCCAATATTAAAGAACAGAAAAACATAAATATCCATTATTAGAAAATAAAATTAAATTAAAAAAATTTTGTTAATTAATTAAACAAAAAATTAACAAACTTTAAAAATTTGAAGAAACTTCAACAAATATAAATAAAAGTAAAAGAAAAACTAAAAAATAAACCAAACAAAACATAAAATAAAAACTCGGATTAAATCAATAAAATAATCATATACCAAACGAAATAAATATTTCGAAACTAAAAAAACAAAAAATATAGAATAATTGAAGATGGTTTTTAAAATAACAAAATTACAATAAATATCTAATTGCAAAAAGTGGAATAATTAACACATTTATAATTTTGGAAATAAATTTGGAGTCATATGAAAACTTCAATAAAAATACAAATAAATTTGTGAAAATTAATAAACAAAAGAAGACAACAGTTTAAATGCAAACATACGAATAAAAATATAATAATATTAATTAACTTGCATAACAAAATCATGATAAACTGAAAAACAAACGTATGACAAGCTAATTTAATTTAAATAAAAACCGTAACGAAACATATCATGTTATAAGCCTTAAGTATTTCTTAAAAAACATCCAAATTTCTTTGTATATCAAAGATATTAAAAATAAAAAATCAATATAAATGTTATAGTCTTAAACAAAAACCATATTAAATATCGCATACATATCAAGCTCTCTAAGGGCAAACCAAAAAAGCGTATTTATTTATGAATATATCTACATATATATATATATTAAAAATATATCTAACTCTACGTATCTAAAACTTTATACAAAAAATATTATTATCGTAATATATCGTAACATATCATTTTAAAAACAACAAAAACATTTTGATATTCAACATCAACATTCGAAGAATTTTGCTAATAGATTCATATATTTCGTCGTGAATTTTGGACATCACCGGAAATAGGTAAGAACAATCATTGCGTTGCGGCTATATTTCAATATTATATTTATGCATATTACAAATCTTGATATCATTAAATATGAAATCTTACATATAGAATACGGTTAATTTTAAAAATTCCACGAAGAAGATCCTCACCTCATTGCACTGCACTGAAAAAATTATTTTCAATTAGTCTATTAAATATTCTTCCTTATAGCTATACAATTTTCTTACGAGTTTCATTAGGTTTATGCTCAATGTTCTCAACTTCTCCCTCATCGCCATAGCTTCTGCAGAAGTCGTTGTACCCAATTCCCTATCACGTGGCATGTTCGCCGATAAGCAATATCCCGTCAGAACTGAAACTAATGTAGTCAGTATTTTCCTCCGTAGTTCAAGGACTACTACTTGCCTAAGCCAAAGCACAAATGGCGCACCAATATATACATATTCTTCGACAATGTGTAGTATCTTCTCTTTCATCGGTCTTGCAGGTCCCCGGGATTTACCTATGCCCAGATTATTCGTTTGTTAAACTGCTCAGCCATCTCATTCAGAAATCTGCGGCAGTAGAGGGCTGTATGCGAGGTAGTCTCCACTTATTTAACGATAACCTGCAAACTCTGGTTGCAACTTCTTTAGCTATTATATCCATCGGCTGTGGATGGTGTAGGATTTGTAGAGACTATAGACTAACTCATAAAAAGTTATGACAGGTTTAAAATACAATTTAACGATGAAAATCGTTTAAAACACCTTCCATAACTTTTTATTAATAAGGTTTTATGTCGCTGTATTCTTAGCCAGGTAGTTAGTTCTCAGTTTCATTAGTTCTACACAGAAAACTGTTTGGTTGCATCAACCGAATTATTTGCCAACCGAATTTTGGTAGTTCTGTCTTCTATCACGCAATTCCATCAGGACAACCAACATTTTGGTTGTGGTATACTTCTGCTTCGATCCCGACAATAATCATATTTGGTTGGGCCAACTACGAAAATGGTAGCTAAAATTATCTTTTGTATGTTGGCACAAAAAATTGTTTTTAAAAATTGGTTGCTCTGACAATTTGTCAGTCATATACAACCTACAATTAAAACAGTTTTCATTAAATTTTATTTTATTTATTGAACAAAAAACCAAACAACTCATAACAAAATTAAAAAGCCCATATTTGAGACAAATACTTTTATACAAATATTGCGTAACCTTGTGCTTTCAATTTCATGATTGTTGCTTTTATTTGTTATTTTTGTACAACAGTTTGCACAACATATTCTGCATTCCACACATTATTATCCGCACAAAATTATATTTGACAGTTCTTGAACAAAATGTTGAAGATTTATTTATGTCGAATAATTTTATAATTTTGTCATGTATTAACAAGAGAACAGCAACCAAGCTTTCGGTTGTATTTCCCAAAATATATTTATTTATTCAAAATTTGCGAAATTATTGGGATAACCAAAAACGACTATTTAATATTATTTTTTCTGTTATAGTAACCAATTATTCGTTGCAATAACAATTTTTGGTCTATTGATACAATTTCTGTTGTCAAGAATAAAACATTCGTTGTCACTACAAATATCGATCATATGGTACTATAATGAAAATTTCAAAGTAGTTACCACAACTAACCGAGTGTCAATAAAAAAAAATCGATTGATATAACCATCGATTTAGATGCAAGCATTTTCATTTGATCGTATCTATATTATAATTGATGTTTTAACTATTTATATATAAAGTAAATACAACCGACGCATAGTGTATGCAATAGACTGTTTGTTGCTAGTACTATTTTTATATTAAATACTAGCATTTAAATACTCGGCGATGCCCGGGTTGTCTTTTAAAACCTCACTCCTTCGTAACTCATTCAATGTGTTAAACTTTCTTCCAATTCGGGCCACAAAAAGTTCGTTATCATCTCACGATATAGAACACCTGACCGGCAGGCAGTTACTGTGTACATTTCCAAGAAGTATGGCCCGATGACGTCGCCAGCCCATAAGCCGTAGCAAACGAATGCGGCGAGCATGCACAGGTGTTTTCACATCTCCTACAGACCCGGTTTGCTGAAATTTGTGCACAATTCTACCGATTGTGGACACATTTGGTCGATTATGCTGAACAAAAAAACATCACGAAGTGCACGAAATGCATTTTGATTTGAACGCCCATTTTCGTAAAAGGCTTAAAAAACTTTAACGCGTTGCTCGTTTGTGTATCTTTCCATGGTTCAAATTGAGTTAGTCTGAAATTGAGAAATGTCAAATGAAGTGGAGAAAAAAACTTGACGTTTAGGTGTAGTTCACATTCAACATCAACCCTTACAATTTAACCACCCTTTATAACAAGTAAAAATGCAACAAGATTTTGTTTAGCAGCACTAATTTTGAATTTATAAGTACATATTCCAAAATCATCACCTCAAATTAATCTTTGTTTCGGAAGTATTTTTTCCAAATAAGCTAATATTAGAATGCAAACATACTTTTGTTTAGAACAACATCCGCTCAAAAATATATTATTTGTATGATTCAATTGTTATATAACAGGTGGCGCAAAAGTAACCTTTCGATGTTATGTTAGACGCGATTGGCGGTCAGCAGCTAACAGCTGATGCACCGTCTGGACTTTGTACGGAAACATCTTCAAATCTTGTACCAAAATTCGCTGTAGAGACCGTCGACTGATACCCATTTGCGTGGCACGTCGTCTGGTCGATGTCGACGGCGCTTCCATGACATCCTCGGCTACAGCAGCAATATTCTCTGCAGATTTTAAAGCATGTATGTATCTGCACAACCCATCATCTTCCTCTCAGTTTCAAATTTTCCAATATTTTCACACTGACCATCAAAACTATTGGCAAACTGTTCATAAATTGCCAATAACAAAAGTTTATAGTTTCCAATACAAATTTCAAAGATAAACTGAAAATATTAAAATGCAAACAACAAAAAAACAACACAAAGTCTGGAAATTGATGAATATTCTTTATTTCTCTATCAGATATAGGAAATACAAGACAAACGATTTTCTGTAAACAATCAAGTTTTATAATAAAAAGAAAATAAAGCAAATGTTTTATTAACAATGTCGAAACTTTAAGGGAAAGTTTCTCATAACGAATTATATCAGTGTGGTTATATGGCAATATGGAACTATGTGGAAGATTGGGTGAAGAACACAGATATAAGGAGGATGCAAAATGTTGCTTTTCACAATAAACACATATCCTATAATAAGAATGGATGTTTGTATAAAAGTTTATGGATACATATTTGTAGATACAAAACGAAATGATAAGGATACGGGTTTGGAACCGAATTTGAGTAATAATCAGTCTGGATAAGAACATTTAAAACTAGTATAAATTTTTCTCAATCAATAACGACATTTCTGAAAGTTTTTGTTTGTTTTCTTGGAAATATAGACCTCCTTAGCAAAAAGCAATTATTAAACTCCACTTTAACATTTCTGAGGACAAGGGAATGAATGTTCTTTTTGTAACGACATGGTAATAAACATTTGGATAATTACATTGGCATTGGTCAGAGTCCGCCCAAAACGTATGTCCTCAAGCGAAAAACACAACGTAAATACAGTACTTACAACCAAATTACCATAAACACTTCATGTCCTAAATTCCAATTCATGTCATTATATTTGTCTTATAACTACCTGTCAAATGATGGGTATATTGAGTTTGAGGTTATGTTTGAATCAAACAAAACATTTAAGAAAAAATGTCTGTATTTTAAATTAAACTAAAAATTTAAGAACTGTTACTGGTCACATATAATTTATGTTGAATTTTTCATGACTTCGAGAACATTTCAGTGAACTGTCTAAATCAGTAAAGTAGTCTATAAGGGGCGAGTATAAAGTAGTCAATAACAGAAGACACTGAAGTCGTCTAAAAGACACCACTGTGATTCTACTAAAAAAGACAACAATAAAGTCGTCAATAAGAGACGACAATAAATTCGCTATAAGAGACGACAATAAAGTTGTATATACATAATAGACGACAATAATGTCGTCTATAAGATACGACTATAAAGTCGTCTATAGTAGACGACTATAATGCCGACTATAATGTCGACAATAAAGTCGTCTATAATAGACGACTACATATAATGTCGACAATAAAGTCGTCTATAATAGACGACTACATATAATGTCGACTATAATGTCGACAATAAAGTCGTCTATAATAGACGACTACATATAATGCCGACTATAATGTCGACAATAAAGTCGTCTATAAGAGACGACTATGAAGACATCTATAAGATTCGGCTATAAAGTCGTCTATAAGAGACGACTATGATGACGTCTATAAGATTCGGCTGTAAAGTCGTCTATAATATCGTCTATAAGTGACGACTTTAAGTCGTCCACAACAATAAGAGACGACTATAATATCGTCTATAAAAGACGACTATAAAGTCGTCTATAAAAGACGACTATAAAGTCGTCTGTAAAAGACGACAAGAAAGTCGTATATAAGAGACGACTATAATGTCGTCTATAAGAGACGAATACAATGCCGTCTATAAGAGACGACTTTAAAGTCATCTGTAAGAGACGACTTTAAAGTCATCTGTAAGAGACGACTATAAATCGTCTATAAGAGACGACTATAAAGTCGTCTTTAAGAGGCCACTATAAACTAAAGCGTGATCCATTTCGAGGTTCCCTACTTTTTTAGAGAAAAAACACTGAAAATTCAAATTGAATAGGGAATGTTTATTATCATTTGAAAGAACATTCTTTGGCATTTATTTTTTGAAGATTATGTCTATCAAATGTTGGCCGCGGCTACGTCTCAGATGGTCCATCCGTTGAGTCCAATTTTTGATGACTCGTTCGAGCATTTCGACTGGTAACTGGCAAATGACACGCGTAAGCGTTGTTCAGGCGTAAGTCTTTCCATGATGAAATGTCAAACAATACTTAACAAAAATAACATGACAGCATGACACGACTCACACGTGATCTGTCAATAAGAAATATTGAAGAAAGTATCTCTACTAGGATCACCCTATATAAGAGACGACTATGAAGGTGTCTTAACGACGACTATAAAGGTTTGTATAAGAGACGACTATAAAGTAGCCTATAACAGAAGACATTGAAGTCGCCTATAAGACGATTATAATGTCGTATATAAGAGACGACAATAAAGTCGTCTATAAGATGACTATAATGTCGTATATAAGAGACGACTATAAAGTCGTATATAAGAGACGACTATAAAGCCGTATATAAAAGACGACTATAAAGTCGTCTATAACCGACGACTATAAGTCGTCTATAACCGACGACTATAAGGTCGTCCATAACAGACGACTATAAAGTCGTCCATAACAGACGACTATAAAGTCGTCTGTAACAGACGACTATAAAGTCGTCTATAACAGGCGACTATAAAGTCGCCTTTAACAGACGACTATAAAGTCGCCTTTAACAGGCGACTATAAAGTCGTCTATAACAGGCGACTATAAAGTCGTCTTTAACAGACGACTATAAAGTCGTCTATAACAGACGACTATAAAGTCGTCTATAACAGACGACTATAAAGTCGTCTATAACAGACGACTATAAAGTCGTCTATAACAGACGACTATAAAGTCGTCTATAACAGGCGACTATTAAGTCGTCTATAACAGACGACTATAAAGTCGTCTATAACAGACGACTATAAAGTCGTCTATAACAGACGACTATAAAGTCGACTATAAAGTCGTCTATAACATACGACTATAAAGTCGTCTATAACATACGACTATAAAGTCGTCTATAACAGACGACTATAAAGTCGTCTATAACAGGCGATTATAAAGTCGTCTATAACAGACGACTATAAAGTAAATAGATACCATCTTCCAAAACTTTAAATGGCTAAAACTTCCTCATAACTTACGACTGAAAAGTCGTCTTTAAAAGACAACTGAAAGGTCGTCTATAACAGAGGGCTATACGACTTTATAGTCGTCTGTTATAGACGGCTTTGTAGTCGTCTTTGTAGTCGTCTATAAAAAACGACTATAAAGTCGTCTATAACAGACGACTATAAAGTCGTCTATAACAGACGACTATAAAGTCGTCTATAACAGACGACTATAAAGTCGTCTATAACAGACGACTATAAAGTCGTCTATAACAGACGACTATAAAGTCGTCTATAACAGACGACTATAAAGTCGTCTATAACAGACGACTATAAAGTCGTCTATAACAGACGACTATAAAGTCGTCTATAACAAAGGACTACAAAGCCGTCTATAACAGACGACTACAAAGCCGTCTATAACAGACGACTACAAAGCCGTCTATAACAGACGACTATAAAGTCGTCTATAACAGACGACTATAAAGTAAATAGATACCATCTTCCAAAACTTTAAATGGCTAAAACTTCCTCATAACTTACGACTGAAAAGTCGACTATAAAGTCGTCTATAACAGACGACTATAAAGTCGTCTATAACAAAGGACTACAAAGCCGTCTATAACAGACGACTACAAAGCCGTCTATAACAGACGACTATAAAGTCGTCTATAACATACGACTATAAAGTCGTCTATAACATACGACTATAAAGTCGTCTATAACAGACGACTATAAAGTCTTCTATAACAGACGACTATAAAGTCGTCTATAACAGACGACTATAAAGTCGTCTACAACAGACGACTATAAAGTCGTCTATAACAGACGACTATAAAGTCGTCTATAACAGACGACTATAAAGTCGTCTATAACAGGCGACTATTAAGTCGTCTATAACAGACGACTATAAAGTCGTCTATAACAGACGACTATAAAGTCGACTATAAAGTCGTCTATAACATACGACTATAAAGTCGTCTATAACATACGACTATAAAGTCGTCTATAACAGACGACTATAAAGTCGTCTATAACAGGCGATTATAAAGTCGTCTATAACAGACGACTATAAAGTCTTCTATAACAGACGACTATAAAGTCGTCTATAACAGACGACTATAAAGTCGTCTATAACAGGCGACTATTAAGTCGTCTATAACAGACGACTATAAAGTCGTCTATAACAGACGACTATAAAGTCGTCTATAACAGACGACTATAAAGTCGTCTATAACAGACGACTATAAAGTCGTCTATAACATACGACTATAAAGTCGTCTATAACATACGACTATAAAGTCGTCTATAACAGACGACTATAAAGTCGTCTTTAACAGACGACTATAAAGTCGTCTATAACAGACGACTATAAAGTCGTCTATAACAGACGACTATAAAGTCGTCTATAACAGACGACTATAAAGTCGTCTATAACAGACGACTATAAAGTCGTCTATAACAGACGACTATAAAGTCGTCTATAACAGGCGACTATTAAGTCGTCTATAACAGACGACTATAAAGTCGTCTATAACAGACGACTATAAAGTCGTCTATAACAGACGACTATAAAGTCGACTATAAAGTCGTCTATAACATACGACTATAAAGTCGTCTATAACATACGACTATAAAGTCGTCTATAACAGACGACTATAAAGTCGTCTATAACAGGCGATTATAAAGTCGTCTATAACAGACGACTATAAAGTAAATAGATACCATCTTCCAAAACTTTAAATGGCTAAAACTTCCTCATAACTTACGACTGAAAAGTCGTCTTTAAAAGACAACTGAAAGGTCGTCTATAACAGAGGGCTATACGACTTTATAGTCGTCTGTTATAGACGGCTTTGTAGTCGTCTTTGTAGTCGTCTATAAAAAACGACTATAAAGTCGTCTATAACAGACGACTATAAAGTCGTCTATAACAGACGACTATAAAGTCGTCTATAACAGACGACTATAAAGTCGTCTATAACAGACGACTATAAAGTCGTCTATAACAGACGACTATAAAGTCGTCTATAACAGACGACTATAAAGTCGTCTATAACAGACGACTATAAAGTCGTCTATAACAGACGACTATAAAGTCGTCTATAACAGACGACTATAAAGTCGTCTATAACAGACGACTATAAAGTCGTCTATAACAGACGACTATAAAGTCGTCTATAACAGACGACTATAAAGTCGTCTATAACAAAGGACTACAAAGCCGTCTATAACAGACGACTACAAAGCCGTCTATAACAGACGACTATAAAGTCGTCTATAACAGACGACTATAAAGTCGTCTATAACAGACGACTATAAAGTCGTCTATAACAGACGACTATAAAGTCGTCTATAACAGACGACTATAAAGTCGTCTATAACAGACGACTATAAAGTCGTCTATAACAGACGACTATAAAGTCGTCTATAACAGACGACTATAAAGTCGTCTATAACAGACGACTATAAAGTCGTCTATAACAGACGACTATAAAGTCGTCTATAACAGACGACTATAAAGTCGTCTATAACAAAGGACTACAAAGCCGTCTATAACAGACGACTACAAAGCCGTCTATAACAGACGACTACAAAGCCGTCTATAACAGACGACTATAAAGTCGTATAGTCCTTTGTTATAGACGACCTTTCAGTTGTCTTTTAAAGACGACTTTTCAGTCGTAAATTATGAGGAAGTTTTTGCCATTTAAAGTTTTGGAAGACGGTATCTATTTAAATCTTTGGGAGACAAGGGCGCTAATTTAAGGAGTCACTGCTCTTTTGTAGTTCGTCAGTTACAAACGGCTTTGTAGTCGTCTGTTATAGACGACTTTATAAACATAAGATCGAATAGGATAACATTTTGCGATCTCTTATTTCTCTCCAACTATTTAACTTTAAAATGGCTTTGAATTAAAGGGACGTTTTTTTTGAAAATATTTAGAATTGCCCTTCCCTCATTTAAAAAGGCTTTAGCTCCCCGAATAGGCAACCCGAAGCGAAAAGGATCACTTATTTTTTAACAACAGTTTTGATTGTCCTTCCACAACTTCAGATGGCTATAACTCCTTAAATATGTTTCATGTAGGGAAAAAGGAAACATTATTGTAATCAATATTTCAATTAAAAATGTCTTACTCGTAAATAAGAGTCACAGAAAAAACAGACAACATTTCGCAAATACTTATTTATTTGATCAATACTTTGTATTGCGTTTCCTTAAATTGCAATGTCTGTGACTCCTTAAGTATGCAAGCTTGGGGGAAGAAATAATATTTTCAATCACTTATTTTTTGGACTAAATTTCGAATCGTGTTTCCAAAATTTAAATTGGTCTAAAAAGCTATAACTCCTAGAGCGATAAAGACAAAATGTTGGTATCACTAACTTTTGGTCCACATTTGGATTGCCTCTCTAAACTTAAAACTGCTATTAAATGGCTCTAACTCCTGAAATAGCGAAAACGGTTGTTTGCGCATTCCGAACACAAAATGAATATAACTCCTTTAATAAGCAACCTAGAGCGTAGTCACTTAATTTTTGTTCTCTTAGAGCAAAAAGAAAACTGTTGGGATTACTATGTTTTGTATCAAAAATTTTAGATTGCCTTTCTAAAATTTAAAATTGCTAAAACTGCTTTAATAAGCATCCTAGATTGAAAGGGACGACAATGTGTGGTCACTAATATTTCAGTACAAAGTTTGTTCCTCTCATAACTTTAAATGGATTATTAATAGCGCCTTTCAAACTTAAAATTTATATAACTCTTTAAAAAAAACAACCTCGAGAAAATAGTACAAAAATGTGTAATCACTTATTTATAGGTCAACATTTCTATTGCCTTTCCAAAATAGAAAGTAGGTATTAAATAAGCCTGTAGCTCCTAGAGCGAAAAGGCAAACTAATCGTATAAACTTTTTCATAAAAAATTTGGTTTGCGTTACTAAAACTTTAAATTGCTATAACTTCTTTAATAAGTGCCAGGGTCGAAAGGACGATTTTTTTGATCACTTATTTATTGGTAAAGATTTTAAATTGCCCTTCCAAGACTTAAAATGGATTTAACTCCTTAAATAAGCGTCATAGAGATAACGGGACGATGTTTTGTGAAGTTGCCTACCTACATAGTGGTCTTCAAACCGGTCTTTCTGGCCTTTCTGTCAAAATTGATGGGATTTTTTTATTTGTAAGCCTTGATTTGAACTGGGATATTATCCTGGCGCTATACCAACATGCTTCGATACAAGGGTAATAAGCAAGCCTAGATATTATTCAGCATGCTTCTGTTTGAAAGAAAATCGTATAATTCTTTGATTTTTATTTGGAAACAAGTGGAACTAAGAACGTCTTCATATCTGGGGCGTTTCTGGTAATATTTTCGAAATAATATCTTGATATTATATACATACATATTCCTGTCATACTTTGTCTTGCATTTTATAAAATTTATGGTTTATATTTTAACTCAATTGACATTATTTTAATAAAATTTAGTTTTCTTCTCTTTTCAGGTGAGTGCATAAAAAGCCCATATCTAAGAGTATATAGAATTTAAATTGTATACGATTTATGTAAGGTAAGGTTTAGTCTCCTTAGTCTATTGTAAATTTCAGGAATAAACTCAAAGCATATTGGTCCGAACAGAAATGAGAACGATTTAATATTAAAAGCGTACGTATATCTAAACAACATAATCTTACTTAATTACAACACAACCCAGAAATTCATTAACAATTTATAGAAAATATTTTCCTATTCATTCCAACCTTTTTTGCTCCTTTTTTCCGCCTGCACCCTTTTCTGTAGAGGGTAGTGTGTAGAGTGTGTTTGCTATTTGTTATGGTCACCCATAATACTTACCTCCTGTTATGGTATTTTTTATTGTTACTCCATTTGTTTGCCATTTGGGTGGTTTTTTGGTTTCTGTTGTTATGTTTTTTTTTAGTATTTATTTTCCTTCGTTTCACAAGAAAATGTTATTGTCCTGTATTTTTCAACTGTAATGGATATTAGCACATATTTATGCGGTAAATTTATTCTTTTGTGAAAAAGAAGAAAAACTAAACACTGCTCTGTGTAAGGTTTACGATTGTGGCAACAAAACTCGTAGCTATAGGGCAGAATGTAGAAGCATACTTTTAGGTGGTAAATTTACAGCAATCATATTAAGCCTACTTTTGGGTGTCTGAAGTGAAAGAGACAAGGTGTAGGTAAAGTTTTTGGAAGGAAAAATGTCTGTTTTTACTTTAAAACAAAACTGAAATATTTAAGTTTTTTATTTTTAAAGTTTAGCAATAACTCATGTATGTGTTGGGGGTAATGATAATAATAATAATGAAAAATCTTAAGATTTTTTTGAGAGTACCAAAAATTTTGAAAACAGTGATGAGCAATTACACTAGTTTACCAAATTTTTCTCGAAGGGCTGAGCATAACATTTTCTGGTGCAATATGGTGTCCTAAACAAGAACAAAATATTTTAAAACAATATTTTAAAAAATTTTATGGTTAGACTTAAAAATTTTATGGTTAGACTCTCTCGGGCTTTTAAGCATAAGCCCGAGAGAGTCGGGATACGCATTAGATTTAAGGAAATTAATGTCAAATGTCCTGGTACTTAGGGCATACATTAACTTAGATACAGTTTATAAAAAATGTGTCGAAAAGAATTCACAGAAAATATGATTCTCTGTATTTATATTGCAAACAATCTACCTTCTGATACACTTTTTTGAAAAAACATAATTTTGTATTATTTATAATTATATTTTCTTTCAAAATTTGTTAACAAATTTAATAATTTTCTATCAATAACAAACAAATAAAAATACAGCAAAAGTTGGTGTCAAGAAGGTTTCTTTACGTGCCCCTACTCCGATCTGTAGTACACTTATGAAAAATTGTTGATACTATTCTGCTGCCTAACTTGTCGATTACATAATGCAATTTAAAAAATTCAAATAAAATAAAAGTAAAGAGTATTTTTATAACCTGAAAAAATCGAATGTAAAAACACTTTCATGAGATACTGTATGTTTTATCAAATTAAGTTCATTGCGTGTTCATTGTTCATTGTTAACTTTATAATAATGAAGATGTGTCTGACTAGAAATCAAACGGAATGATTTATATACGAAAAAGGTATACCAATAAATTGCATCATACCACAATAAGATAAATAAATAATAAAAATAATAGAAAGATTAAATCATTCAAATATAATAATTACATTGAGATTTTTGTTAGAATTAGTCACTCTTATATGACACAAATTCTTTTAAAAGGTCCATTCCAAATTTGTTTACTAAGGTTTTATTGTATTATCAAATTTCCATATTACACTGTGGAACGCAAAAAAATAACAAGGATCTGTCAAAGGATTCTAATAGAGGGGATAAACAAGTCCAAAAGTGTAGCGGCGTTTTGAAAGTTTACATGTTGAGGTCATTTTAGAGGGGGATAAATTTTTCCCCGTTTTGCAGATACTTATGATGAATCGGCATAGAAAACCATGTGATCCTTTCATTTTTGGTTTAGGATGTCTTCAGCAACATTACTATGAACGCTGCGAGGAAGATTTTTTGTTAAACATTTTAACCCTCTAGCTCTTCATCCTAGGGGTCTTCTTGGTCCCTTTTGTGGAGAAGGGTAATAATAACCCCTAAAAAAGGTGCTAAACGGATCAAAATTTTCTACAAAAATACTAATAAATAAATAATATTTGCTATTAAATTATAATATAAGTCTCTGAATACAACAAAACCCAAAACTCAACCTAAGTGCCAGAGATATGTTAAATCCTTTTTTAGGTTTACCTTAAAATCCTTTAGGTTTACCACCAATTCGGAAAAGTACGAAATTAATCTAAAAATGGATATTAAGTTTTGAATTATTTTTGGCATATAAGTTGAGTTTTGTGTTTTGGTGTATTCAGAGACTTTCTCGATTCTGTACTCTGTTTTTCGCTCAGTTCCTTTTGAGTGCTTGTATAAATCACTCTTCAGCAGACTTATTAACAAGATCATCTCCCACGTACAACACAATACAGCCATAATAACTACGATGCACTAAAAATAGAAGTTTCTCGAAGAAATGTAGAAGGCAACGTCGGCGGCATAATAGCACATACACACACAAACTTGTATACATGAAATATTATGCAATAGCCGCTAGTTTGTATATCATCCTGAGCTTTCCTTTATTTTGTTGTTACTTTGAATAAATGTAAAATATTTGTAAATAAAATTAAATTTTTATATTCACGTATAACTGTCATCTTTATTAGGGATGTGACGAAAGTGACTTTAGCGAAAGCAAACATTGAAATATATTTCTTGCGAATGCGAATAGTGAAATATGCATTTTTGCGAAAGCGAATAATAATTTGACCCTTTAGTACCAACAAAATTAAGAACCTGGATTGATACTTTTCCGGGATATACAAGTATTAACAATCTTTTCCATATTTTGACCCCCTGTTACCTCAAGGACAATCATATTTTTTAAATTAATATCAGTAAAATTTGCAAAATTTGAGTAATAAATTTAAGGCTGTGCTGACTTAAAATAAAAGTCGGCTCTGTAAGATAATTTTATGACAATTGCCATTATTTTGAAGAATACTTCTTAAATTGACTCTATATGAGAGATAATTATACTCACCCTCTCTCAAAGTTAATTATACTCTCTCTTTACGTTTGAGTTAATAAAGATCAGGGATGAAAAATTCGATCTCTTTAAAGTACTAATATGGTACTTTTTAAATTAAAAGGTACTTTTTTCTTGAATAATAATAATTTAATGCAATTTTAATGAAAATGTTGACTTTTCGTGGAAAATATTTAACGATATATTAAATAAGTTTCGTCAATAACTATACAAAAACTTCTTTAATAATGCATATTAAAATATAAATTCCACTAGTATCAATTCCCCAAAATCATTTCATAGAAATATGAAATTGCAAATGCTATTCTATACGGAAAGAAAACATGTTTGCAAGCGGTTTGATAAAAATCTAATATCACCTTTGAAGTGCATTTTCATCCGATTTAACTCAAAATTTGAAAATTAAGCCATTTTCGGGAAATTTATCAACAAAAAATATATAACAAGATTAACTCCCGCACCTATTTCAAAACATCGTTGTTTTTCAAACTTTTTAAACTTCATACGCATACAAATTGCATCTGATAGAAAAACTTACGTGGTATTTGTGTCTTAGGAAATAAAATGTCGTTTTATTCATATAGAATTCAAAATAAGGGCATATATTGAATTAACTTCTGAAGAATAAGTAGATTGAACAAAATGATCGTGGGGGTACTTCGGTACTTTTGAAAGTGGAAAAGTACTGAAAAAAGGACTAAAGTGCTGACTTTTCCATCCCTAATAAAGATATAAGTGCAGACTATTATGTTTCAGACAATGGAGAATTCTAGAGAATTATATTGTCTGAGAGAAAATTAGGGAATTCTGTTGTGTGAAACATAATACTCCGCTTCTATCTTTAAGGACTCAAAGGTTAACAAAAAACCCTGATGCTTGGCTATGTACTTCTTTAAATTAAAGAAAGAGTCATTATTTTTGTGACAAGTTTTATTATTTTAAGTAATATCTCAATAATAATAGTAATATTTTTAAACCCGTATCGTATACTCTCCCTCTCTCAGATTTAATTATACTCTCTCTTTCTCTGAACATCAGGGTTTTTTGTTAACGTTTGAGTCTATAAATGCAGAAGCGCGAAGTATAGTGTTTCAGACAATCGAGAATTCTATTGTCTGAGAGAAAATTAGGGAATTCTGAATCTCAATACTCCGTTTCCATCTTTGACCCAAGAGATAACAAAAACCCTTATGCTTGGATATGTACTCCTTTAAATTAAAGAAAAAGTCATTGTTTTTGTGACAAGTTTTATTATTTTAAGTAATATTTCAATACTTTTAAGGAGTTTCTACATTAAAACAATAATGTAGACAAGTAATATTTTTAAAACCGGACAAGATCGGACTTAATATCAGTATTGAAAATTTGAGTAATAAATTTAATGCTTTGTTGACTTTAAAAAATGTCGGGTCTGTACGTTAATTTGATAACAGTTTCCATTCTTTTAAAGAATACTTCTTTTTCTCTCAGAGTTAACTATACTCTCTCTTTCTCTGAGCATCAGGGTTTTTTTGTCAACGTTTGAGTCCATAAAGAGAGAAGCTCGGAGTATTGTGTTTCAGTCAGAATTATATGCACAAAAATAGGTTTTTTGTCCTTGGGGATACAAATTTCTTTCTAAGATTTGTGAAAATTGTCTTTATGGCACCCAAAGAGATAGACGACCATTGTGGCCAAATGGTTAAAGTTTTTACTACCAAATATATAGCAAGACTAGCTTCTAGTTTGCTCTATCCGATTCTGGTAGCTTCAAGTTCTATTTTTATTGATTTGGCAATTATTTCATTGAGAAATCATAAATGCAACGAAAAAATTATTTCCAGTGTAGTTAGTTGTTTCAAATTTTTTCCTTCCCGTGTAGCTGCTCCATTATTAGGCAATTTTCAGTCACATACATATATAGGATCAGAACATTGCTAAGTGAATTTTAATAAATATTAAAGCATATTTTGAGGTTGGCTAACCATGCATATGCAAATTTGCCCCCCAGAAACTTAACACAGTGACATTTTAATTGCCTAAGAACAAAGTTGTAAGATTGTCATGGAAGCATGACAAAACTTTTTGTTTTGGAGTCTTATTTTAAACTGGTATATTTGAGGGTACTTAGAACCTCCTCCCCCACTTTTTCCAAAATCCATGGGTTCTATTCCTCTTTGAGCATATTTATCTTAATTTCTTGGCAAATTGGTATGTGCGGTCTTTAAGCCATTAAAGTCGTCGTCACCGCCGTCGTTGTCGCCATTCTACAAACTCTAGTCTTTTCAAACTCATTTGGAATTCGCATTTTATTAACCCTTTTTGCCAAAATGAAGTTCTTCTCTTCTTTACATTTTTATTTTCTTGGGTCGTTGAGCAAAAGGTAAGGCCAAAGGCAAAGCTGGTGGCCGGAGGGGCGATGTCGAGTGGGGGTTGGGCTGGGGATGGTTTGCATATTTATTCAGGCAAAATGGAAAACCTTGGCATAATCCAATTGCTTAAACATTTGGAAAACTGTAAACACCAAGGAAAGTGCTTCTTCGTTGTACTTAGCAATTTTTCCTCAGCAATGTAGCCTTGTCGCCGACGTTGAGAATGTCGTAGCGGCCGGCGGTTGGAAAAGTTTTTGCTGTGTCCTTTTCCTCTGTCAGAAGGAATCTACAGCCAAAGCCTGGAGAGAAAAAAAAACAAGAGAGCAACAACATAAAAACATGTAAATTGGGTCGTCAAACGACAGCCGCAGTAATTGAAAATTAAATTTCCTTTTATTGCCAATGTTAAACATTTTGCCACACTCCCGCCTTCGCAATCGCCAACAAAACATACAAAACCTAAGATCTAAACAACTTTGGTAAACAATAATTTGAAGGATAGTATCTTAACACGAAAGGTAGACGCAGCCGACATTAACACTAAAACACACAATTGAAAATAATACACCGCAAAACCACGTAACCAATTCCATCGAAAGTTCTAAAACGCTCCTAAACTAATTTTATAACATTGCCAGGGATCGTGTGGAAACTTGTGTTTGGAATAGTCTTCATTTAATTATTTACACCGCATAGTAGGTAGGGGTATTCCCCGTTTAGTAACAAAAAGATTTATTTGAGAAAAATAAAAAAACTGTTCACCGGCTACACTTGTTACCTCACAAATGTAGCAGGAAAAGGAGTGGACCTATGTATACATAATGTTAAATCTAAGAAAAATCCCAGCAGAAAATCTTTTTTAAGGCAAAGTTAGCATTGCTGAATCTGTGTTTGAGTTAGATGCAGTAGAGTAAGTCAGAAATTAAAAAATCTGTAGTGCTAAAACTTTGTATGACTCGGTTGCAGTTAAGGCTGCTTTGATTCAACTTCTAAGCGGGGCTCTCTCTCTCTCCCACTAAAAACGTACGTGTAAGAAGTGAGATTGCTAAAGAAGATGCACTCTTGTCAGGGGTGTAATGGTTGTTGTTGTTGTAGCAGTATCTTAGTTGATAATCATTAAGTCTATTTTTATACCCTCACTTTAGTGTGACGAGGGTATATATCATTTGCTACGGAAAAAAGTGTAACACGTCGAAGGAGTGACCTAAGACCCCAAGTATGTTCGGAGGAAATCCGTTTTGGGTCATTTTAAGTCGAATGAGCAATGTCCGTCCGTCTGTCTGTCTGTCTGTCTGTCTGTCTGTCTGTCTGTCTGTCTGCTGGCTGGTGCGCACGATAACTCTCGAAAGGAGTAACCGATTGACCTCAAATTTGGTATGTGGTAATATTTTTTTCTATCTACGGCTAAGTTCGAAGATGGGCCATATTGGTCCACTCCCTCTAGTACCTCCCCCACAAAGGGTTAAAATGTTGTGAAATATTGATTCTTTAATAACTGCTATACTACTTATTCGAATCTTTTGAAATTCCACACATAGTATTAGCTTATTAGTCGTTATTAACTCGAGAAAAATGGGCGAAGTCGCCACGTCCCTTTTGGTACCTCCCACACAAATGCACCATTTTGCACCAAAAGTTAACAGCTTATAACATTAATAACAGTGTATAAAAATACTTGAAATTTTGTACAGTATTATGCTTTTATATTGCCTACAGTCCAGGGAAAAATGGGTGTTGTTGTCACGCCCCTTTTGGTACCTCCCACACAAAGGTACCTTTTTGCACCAAAAGTTAACAGCTTATAACATTAAAACCGGTGTATAAAAATACTTGAAATTTTGTACAGATTAATGTTTTTAATGCCCAAATCATACCACAATTTAATGTCTTATAACGTTTATACCAGTGCACATAAATGCTTATAAGTCGGCACAGTGCAGTGAATTTAAAGTATCTAATGTTCAGCAAAAAAAAAGGTGTATTTGATAAACCCCTTCTTGTACCTCCCACACAAATTGACAGAATAATTCGAGTAATATTCAATATTACATTACTCACAAAGTGAGGGTATACCTTAGTCGGTTTACCCGACTGAAACTTTCTTACTTGTTATTACAGACTTCGTTTCGGCATATATACGATTATCGCGGGAACCTTATGTTGTTTTCATCTACTCAATGTTGTCCGGTTGTAGATTAACATTCGTCTGTTAATTTCGGGGAATGGATATTTTTTGAGTGTAACTTTTTCTTTTTTCCACTAGAAGTTGTCTATTTTTAGCTTCCCTGTTGACTGGGCGATCAGATGCTGGTGGTAGTGTGTCCGGTGTCTGGCTGGGAATCGAACTCAGCACCTTTGGAATCTAAGTCTAACACACTAACCACTGAGCTTCCGAAGTCCCCGGGGTTTAGTGGTAGATCGCTTCCTCGTAGAGCAACCCTGGGTATCGTCAAATGATGTATCAAGTAGTTGGTTTACTTAAACTTCTCTAACACCGGGTGTAATGCGACCTCGTGGCCATCGGCGTATGGTTTGCAGCCAGGGTAATCTACTGTATTTGTACGGAGCCTTGTTGATATACGGGCGCCTCAGTGAGTAATAGATGTTTCGCCACCCAGCACATGTCCCTCCTCTACAATAACAACAATTTTAAACTTAATATACAGCAAACAAAAACAAACGCGGTATTTGAAGCTTAGCGTCATGTTCCAATGGAGCAGGCTCTCGCAGTTCCAATGGAGCGGATATCTACAATCGCCGGAATGTCCGTCCGTTGGTTTTGGCCAAAGCCGACCACATCAAAGCTAGTGAAAATGTCCCCCAGTATTCACAATAGGTGGTACGGCGAGAGAAAAGCGTCATATCAGACCGTTAATGCGGAATAAAGCTCAGTGTTTTGACGAATTTGGAAGCCGTTGAGGTTTGACTCTTACCGAAAAATAAAAAGAGTCACTTACCTATAAGACGGCTAAACTTACCACTTAAAGGTGGCTGAAAAAGCCACATCTTCATAGACATCTTCATAGAATCATATCACCTGAGGATCCCCTCTACAGGACACTTATCAAGCCCTTCAATGAATTGGCGATGGATAGTCTAGTGACGGCTGTTATAGACAGAAGAAGTGAGTCTGGCACCAACCCCAAATGGAGCCATGTGCAATCATTATGACTCATTACCTCGTTGTCCGTAAAAAAATGTCGGGCAAACCACCAATCTGCAAAAATGCAGGATGTCATCAGGGGAGAGTAAAGCTCTTAGCTTTTGGTGATGTCGGATCAGCAAACCTGTATAAGGCTGCACTGATTCGAGTTTGTGAGGTCTGGCTAGGTTGGATATTGTCCAAAAAATCAACATCGCTAGCCACTCCAGAGCCCCCACCTGGGTTACAGAATAACCATCCAACTCAGCTGATATACTCGAGATTATTAAAAAATTACAATCCTGTTCTGCCGACCCATAATTGGAGAATTAGTAAGAATAGTAAGATGGGTGGTAAAAAACTACAGGTCAATTTTATCCTTAATGCTGAATACATCCCCACATACAACGGGCAAGTAAAACCCTGTGATAAGGTTTTGACACTAAAGTTTTGACACCTTTATCTGTGGACAAGAGCACTATTTCTGCTGGCTCTACGTTCTGCACAGTGAGTGGGGACGCCCCCACACGGATTATGGGTGATTGCAGTAGCTCGCAAGATATCCCCATCGTGTCGCCTGGTCTGATAAATGACGTTACCTGGCAGCCTGTCATTTCGTTAGGATCAGACCACATACCCACAATCCTCTCCATAGACAGACCAGCCGATTTCATCATCTCTGAACGCCGCACTTTCCTGAATCCCACCCTGACGAGTACCCATGACGTTCGGGTAGCTGAGATGAAATTCCGAGGCATCATCAACGCAGCAGTCGCTTGCGTTAGCCCTGCCCGAGATACGATCTACTTTCCCAGCAGATTTAGCGGGACTAGCAGACGAGCGTGATAAAATTCGTCGTTCTAACACCGCTGATCATAGAATCAGGGAACTGAATCTAGAAATCAATAGGAAAGTCGACGTATATAAGCGGAATAAATGGCTAGATCAATGGAAGCAGTGCAAATTAAGTTCCGGTATTGGTAAATTGTGGCCAACGGTTTAGTCACTCTCGAATTCAGGCAGGAAAGACGACCGGACGGCAGTCACAATTGGTGCCACCACTGTCACTGACGTTATTTTAACCGGCAATTAGAGCGCCCCGTGATTGACAGAGCGAAAGGGAGAGTAATGCATAGTATCTTCCCAGGGTCTTCAATCTGTCCTTGACCACTCTGATAATACCCGAAACCTGGAAAATGTGCAGAGTGGTCCCGCTACTGAAACCGGACAAAGATGCGAGCAATCGTACAGGACTATCTCCCTTCTCTGGCTAGTAGCAAAGTTCCCCAAGGTGGGGTGATATCTCCGGCACTGTTTAACCTCTACCTCTCTGCAATTCCACATCCACCTGACGGCGTTCAAATCGTATCATATGCTGATGACTGTACGATTCTGTCGTCGGGCCCTTTGATCGATGACATATGTGGAAGGCTGAATGTCTACCTAGCCGAGATTGCCAATTCTGTGATAGTCGATGGCACAATAATTCCGAACACCGACTACCCTAACCAACCACCAATTTTTAGGTGTCACATTTGATAGCCTCTTCAGGTCGAACGCGCATGCCACAGCTATGTGCAATAAAATGAGAAGTAGGAACAAGGTCCTCTAGTTGCTAGGCGGCAGCACTTGGAGAACTGATAAAGAAACCTTGTTGACGTCTTACAAAGCGATAGGTCGGTTTGTGGTAAACTATGCAGCACCAGTGTGGTCACCGAATGTGGCCGAGACGCAGTGGAAGAATGTACAGACCTGCCAAAATGCCAAATGGTGCCTCCTCATGTCTTCTGTGGACCACCTAAATGAGAAGACGAAGATCATAACCGTACGACGACACCACTTTTTTGCTGCTTGGTTGCTACCGTCCCAGCAATCCCTACACCATCTTGTGGATAGACGCCCACATCCTAGTCAGATCAGGAAATACATTCATGATTTATAGCGCAAAAGCGGAAAAGGTCTCAGACGCTGCAAGGCGGATACTATCGGCTACACCACCCTGTACAGTTGGTTACCTGCGGGATGATGTCAACAACTGGACAAAAAATGCTAAAAGCACGGCTCGGCACACATTTTCTGAGGAACTAACCAACATAACTCGAGGAACAACAGGGCCCAGAAGAAAGCGAGTGGACTGCAATCGTTAGGTTGTTGACGGACGCCGCAAGGCGGATAAGTACTATCCGCTGCGCACTGTACAGTTGGTTGCCTGCAGGATGATGTCAACAGCTGGACAAAAAACAGCGAGCAATCGCTTAAAGAACTGATCGCTACACATTTCCCGGGGAACTCACCGACAGAACTCGAGCAACAGCAGGAACCACAAAGAGCGAGTAGACTGCAAGCATCGCTAGATTGTTGACTGAGGAATCCAGAATAAGTTGGGCGATTTACAGCTTGGAGACCTTCAAATCACCTGGACTAGACGGCATCACTCCAGCAGAAATGCAGATAATGCTGAAGTACATCATCTCCTTGCTGGAGAAAAGGTATGTAGACTGTATCAGGCCTTCATACATCCCGAATCGATGGAGGGACATCAAAGTGATATTCGTACCCAAATCCGGAAAGATATCGCACACTATGCCAAAGGGTTGCAGGCCGTCTTCCTGATCATTCTTCCCATTGAAAGTTCTTCAAAGTCTTTTAGATCCTTTCCTTAGAGAAACCGGGATACAGCATGCTTACAACAAGGATAAGTCTACTGAATCTGCCCTGCACGAACTTGTGAGCACTATCGATTCGTCCCAACATTTCAAGGAATTCACTATGTGACCTTGCTTTATACAGAAAGGGCTTTTAACAACATTCTCCCAGATGCGGTAATTGCGACGCTGTCACATCTGAGGGTGAACTGCAGCTTGATTAGAGTAAGTCATCCTGATCAACAGGAAACGCATAACAGCAAGTCTTAGGTCCACAACTCAAACAAGGTTTGCGAATAGAGGGATCCCACAGGGAGGAGTACTGTCTCGACTAATTTGTAAACTAGCGGTGAATGGAGCCTGTTAGATCTAGAACGATGTGACTGCAAAGTCGTGGCATATGCGGATGAGGTTGCAACTGCAGTGGGTGGCAAATTCGAAAACGCCCTCAGCTGCATCCTAAAGGTGGATCTGAACTAGTTGGCTAGATAGAAGCAGCGGTTTGGTCGTTAACCAATACAGAACTGGTTCTCTTCACCAGGAAGAATAAGGTCCCACATGTAAATCCTTCGTGGATAAATGGAGCAGTGAACATAAATAATTCTAGGTAGGAAATTGTCATTCAGACTTATTGTACTGGAATGTGTAAGGAAGGCTAACGTCGTATTATATTCCTGCAGGAAAGCTGTAGAGACGCTTTGGGGCCTCCCTCCTATAATAAATATCAAGTTTATATCATTCATATTCAATACCAGAATATAAAGGGTCCGCCAAACATCGAGTGTAGCTTCGGCTGTGTGGCACGTAGCGCCGTCCTCTTGAAACCAAATGTTGCCAATATCCTACTCTCCAATTTTTGTGAACAAAAATTCGTTCAACATGGCCCGATAACGATCGCCGTTGACTGTAACGGCCACTCCTTGCTCATGGCCCAATTATGTATGCCTCTGGACCAAAATCCGCACCAAACAGTGACTCGTTTTGGGTGTATCATCGGCTTTTCAATGTATGCGTGCGGGTTTTCTGTGCCCCAAATGCGACAATTTTTCTTGTTTACATACTCGCCAAAATGAGCTTCATCTGAAAAGATGATTTTTTTGGCAAAATCGGCATCTTCTGTAAGTCGATAGCTCCCAGCGTTGTTCAAGGGTTGTTCAATCATATTCGTTCAGCGGAAGGATAAAACTAATTATCTGTCAAATCAGACATGAGCTAAGAGTTACCATTCACGAAATAAGCACTAGTTGAAAAAAACGGTAGATGGCGGATCACAGGACTTGGATCTTTTCCACTCCTTTAGATGGCCTTGCTTGAAGGGACTGGTATGATATGATCATGTCCTTTTGGATAAATAATTTATGTAGATTTTTATACCCTACACCACACTGTGGTACAGGGTATTATAAGTTTGTTTCACGGCAGATGTTTGTAACACCTGAAAATAACACAGCTAGACCCACCTTAAAGTATACCGATCGACTCAGAATCACTAGCTGAGTCGATTTAACGATGTCTGTCCGTCCGTCCGTCTGTCCATGTAAAGTTGTTCGTCGACTACAGGTCGCAATTTCACTCCGATCGTTCTGAAAGTTTGCAGTTTAGAGTATTTCGCGGCTGTTAAGATCGCTATTGAATTTGGTTGAAATCGGTTCAGATTTAGATATAGCTCCCATATATATCTTTCGTCCAATTTGGCCCTTTAGTCCTATAGAAGCTGTATTTTACATCCAATCGTTTTGAAATTTAGAATGGTAGAGTTTCTTGATCTATGAACCAACATTGCCTAATTTGAAGAAAATCGGTTAAGATTTAGCTATAACTCCCATATATATGTTTCGTCCGATTTTGCTCTTTAGTCCTGTAGAAGCTGTATTTTACATCCAATCGTTTTGAAATTTATAATGGTAGAGTTTCTTGATCCATGAACCAACATTGCCGAATTTGAAGAAAATCTGTTAAGATTTAGCTATAGCTCCCATGTATATGTTTCATCCGATTTGGCTCTTTAGATCCAATCGTTTTTATACCCTACACCACACTGTGGTACAGGGTATTATTTAAGTATAAAATCTCCCAAACGTAAATTTATGTAAACAATTTATACATGAATTACAAAATTTATATATCAGAGTTATTCAATATTACGAGAGTGGTGTAGGGTATTATATAGTCGGCCCCGCCCGACTTTAGCCTTTCCTTACTGGTATTAATTTGTTTTGTCTCTTCTTCTTGATCATGTCCTTTTGGATAAATAATGTTTGATGATTTTTTTTAATTTGTTGTCTCTTTATACGAAATTTATATTTTCAGAATATTTAAAGAATTTTCAATTTAAAAAATTTAAAACCAAGCAGACATAGTTGTGAGGTAAAATTTACAACAAACCGAAAGAACTTGTAAATGTCTACTCTTTTCCAACCTATAAGACGCAATTGGGGATATACTTTATGTTAGAGTATTCAACTTTTAAATTGTTTCAGAAGTCACGTAGACAAACTATATTAGAAATTTAGAAATTACTTTCAATAGTCTTAACCAGGAAACTCTCACAAATCTGTAATAAAAATGTTTCAATTGAATAGTTTTTGTCCATCCCGCTCAATCTCTCCCTTCATTTAAATATGTCCTGAAATAGTTAAATTGTTTTCTTTGTTTTGCTCCTTGAAAATTCACACTCCATTTGCTAAATGATGTCAGCCAAAGAAATTGTAAAGAAGAAAAATATGCAAGTCCATTAAATGTTATCATTATTTTCTACACCCGCATAGTATCATCATAAATCGAACTAAAACTGTCATTAAACCTTAAATTTAGTGTAGTATCAGTGGACAGCAACACCCCGTCCTCACCCGCGTCGTCAACATCATAATCATCTCTTCCTCCAGGATGCGGAAGGAGAGGCTAACACCATCGTCGTTACCTCAGGGCCACACACTTTCGTGTATCCGTTTTCGTGTGTTGTTGCCGTCGCCGTCACCGTCGTTGTCGTTTTTGCCTTTTTCAAACATAATAAACTTTTAATAGTTTTCTTCTTCTGCTCCTCTATAATTTTAATATGTTCTCATGCCATTCGTGATAGTCCTCGACGTCAATGGCAAAGGAACCACCAGCAGCTGAAGCACCAACATCACCAAATGACTTTTAAAGACACAGTTGGCTTTCTCCGTCTCTTCGACTTTTATCGAAAGGTTGGCATATAAATAATTTAAAAAGATATAAAAGTTGTGGTCCTGGGGGGACAGAAATTCGATAGTTATTTAGTAGCCACAACAAACGTTTACCAAAAAGAAGTAGTTTGACCGGAAAAAGCGATTGTTCCGGAGGGGAATATAATCGTATATAAAATGAAGTACATTTTGACGAAAGCGCGCATCAAAATTGTTTTAAGTTTATCTATGCATAGAATATGGCACAAAATCTAAGAAGACAATAATCACACACTTTGTAGAGAGAAGAGTGTACAACATTTGCAGGAGACCAAAATAATGTGTGTCTCAAAGGAAGGTTTATATATGTTCAGCTTGTTGCGGGAACGAAATCAATTCTATGGACGCGTGGTGTACCTTAACCCGTAGCTTGCATCTGGAAAATTCTGTCGCTATGGAACTTTTCTCGGCAGAGAAGCGGTTCTGCAGTAAACTTGGACAGTTCAGACTGTTCGTGACGATCTAACCCTTCTATTAGGACGCTCGCATCTTTAGGCATTTTGCACAAAGATCTAAAGCTACACTCACACAAAATTCAATTGCTGCAAGTAATAAAGATCCTGAAACTAGCTGCCAAGATGGTAGACTACGGACCTAAGGACAGAGTGTCTCAAAATATTTTTTTCTTGTTGTGGGAACGCAAGGAGGGGCGCGGAAATATGTCAATTCGTGACCTGGCTCTTGCGAACTCAGCCACTCAGCCTTTTACGGAAGCGGATCGAGCGTTATGAGAGCGAGAGTTTTACGAAACCAACGATTAGGTTAAAACATAAAGATTTCAATCTGTTCGGGACGATCTGAACATTTCGATTCGGAAGTGCACAATAGCTTTAGAGTTAGGCATACATACATATATCGTTATTACATCCCATTTTGTACAAATACCTAAAGCTACAGTCCTACAAAATTCAATAGGTACAATAATTAATATTCCCAGAGCCTACCAAAAGAGATCGTAGCTCTTTTCAATGCTTCAAACTTCCTTCGGTACTCTTTATATTGAGATTTACGGTGGACCAGCTTCAGGAGACGTTGGGCGATGGACAGAATAAATTGAAGGGTTTTACATGATTTTGCCGAAAACCAAGTCGCGCCATCGGAAATGAAATGCGTCTCAATGCGACAGCCAACGCCGCTGTCTTGAATTATCAAGAAAATTCCTAAGGAAGTCGTAGCTTCACAGAAGTAATTCAAGATAGATGTTGTTTAAGTTTCAAGGTGCTTTTTTAGTTTAGTTTTTTTGAGCACTCAAAAATAAACGATCTTTGTGAATTTGTAAACATGGAAAAAATTGGTCACCGATATGTAACATCATAATTTGAAAGGTCTCAGTCCAACCAATATTAAAACCGAGCTAGCTCCTTCGTTTGCAACTATAAAATGTTGGGTTTAAACGGGGCCGTACGAGCTGCCAAGACGAACAGCGTAGTGGATCGACCAATGGTATTGGTTGACCTTCGGTTGACGGTTTGTGAGGTAGCTGACGGCTGAGGCATTTCAAAAACTGCTATACATCGCATATTGACGAAATATATGAAGATAAGAAAGCTGTGCGCAAGATGGGTGCCTCGTTTGCTCACAATCATGACAATGCACCAGTTCACACATCCACTATTGCGAAGGCCAAAATCAATCAATTAAAGTTTGAATTGCTTCAGCACACACCCTATTCGCCAGATTTAGCTCCTTCGGATTATTTTTTTTTCCAAACATAAAAAATGGATGGGCGGAAAAAGCATTGCCAGCAATGAAGGTGGAGGTTGCGGTTGATGGCTATTTTGAGAAGCTAGGCAGTTCTTACTTTAAACATGGTATCGAAGCTATTGAAAATCGCTGAAGAAAGTGTAGGAGATTATGTTGAGAAATAAAGAAAAAACAAGTAAGAACGTTTCAGTCGGGTAAACCGACTAAGGTATACCCTCACTTTGTGAGTAATGTAATATTGAATATTACTCGAATTATTCTGTCAATTTGTGTGGGAGGTACCAGAAGGGGTTTATCAAATACACCTTTTTTTGCTGAACATTAGATACTTTAAATTCATTGCACTGTGCCGACTTATAAGCATTTATGTGCACTGGTATAAACGTTATGAGACATTAAATTGTGGTATGATTTGGGCATTTTGTGTGGGAGGTACAAGGAGGGGCGTGGCAATAACGCCCATTTTTCACAGGGCTATAGACACTATAAAAACATTACACTATACAAAATTTCAAGAATTTTTATACACTGGTTTTAATGTTATAAGCTGTTAACTTTTGGTGCAAAAAGGTACCTTTGTGTGGGAGGTACCAAAAGGGGCTTGGCAACAACACCCATTTTTCCCTAGACTGTAGGCAATATAAAAGCATAATACTGTACAAAATTTCAAGTATTTTTATACACTGTTATTAATGTTATAAGCTGTTAACTTTTGGTGCAAAATGGTGCATTTGTGTGGGAGGTACCAAAAGGGACGTGGCGACTTCGCCCATTTTTCTCGAGTTGATAACGACTAATAAGCTAATACTATGTGTGGAATTTCAAAAGATTCGAATAAGTAGTATAGCAGTTATTAAAGAATCAATATTTCACAACATTTTAACCCTTTGTGGGGGAGGTACTAGAAGGAGTGGACCAATATGGCCCATCTTCGAACTTAGCCGGAGATAGAAAAAAATATTACCACATACCAAATTTGAGGTCAATCGGTTACTCCTTTCGAGAGTTATCGTGCGCACCAGCCAGCAGACAGACAGACAGACAGACAGACAGACAGACAGACAGACAGACGGACGGACATTGCTCATTCGACTTAAAATGACCCAAAACGGATTTCCTCCGAACATACTTGGGGTCTTAGGTCACTCCTTCGACGTGTTACACTTTTTTCCGTAGCAAATGATATACACCCTCGTCACACTAAAGTGAGGGTATAATTACCCAATGTTTTTTCTTTAGGTCGGCTAATTTTGGGATCACTCACATAAGGCGTCTGTCAAGGTAAGTACAGACGATTTGCTGATCGGACAACATTGCCAGAAAAATGGCGGAAAAATGCAACCCTGTGAATTTACAACCGTGTGAACATACAATTTTTGTGTTGCAACGTTAGCAGAAAAGTCATTGCGAGATAATTTGCTGATTGTTATATGTGCGAAGTTTATGCATGTGACAACGGCGCCATTGCCAGAAAAACATTTTATTTGCAACACTGTATATAATGTATTTTTATTGGCAATCCTGCATATAAATATTTACAAAATATATTGTAAATATATGAAATTGTAATGTTTTCGTGCAATCGTCTGAACTGTCAATTCACCTTTGCCTAACAATCTGACATTTGCAGCACTTTAACAGGGTTGATAACGTTTGCCGATCTGGCAATCGTCTATACTCAGCTTTACTCTAAGGATCACAGGGTTGTTAGGCAACTCCACCTGCAGTAAGCTGTCTACTCGCAGTTTTGGGTTTAAACCGCAACTACCATGAAACTACCCGAAGAACCGATCGCAATGATCGGACTACATCCAAAGGGACTCCTGATCACCCGTGATACCAGATCAAGTCTTTGTACAGAGTTCGTAGATGAAACCACTAGAAGTGCCAGTTCTACATCACAAGATCTTCCGTTCTGTTTTAGGTTTACTTGTTGATTTTAAGGGGCCTTTGAAAATATATCTTGAACAATCGTCAAATAAACTCGGGAAGGGCGTTCAAGAATTATTACTATAACCTACTCATTACGGAAGTTACAACCACGATCCATTTCACCGGTTGCACAACATCAAATGTTTGGTCAAAGTGCGCAGATAAAACGACTACCTGCTCTGCATATGGAGTTCTTCTGATACTTATTTGTTTGGTTTAGTGATCGATTGGACCATCTCTCTTTAGTTTAACTGCCCAAAGGTACAGTTGTGTATTATGGGTTTCACTGGTAATGTGTCTCGTGAGTCGAAGCTTAGCTGTTTTGTTGTACATTTCACCTCTTGGTGTAGGGTCGAGTACTATCTATAGCCTCTAATAATGTAAGAGTTGTTAGGCAACTCAACCTGCAGTCAGCGATCTACTCGCGGTGAAACTCCCCAAAGAACCATTCCCGATGATTAGACTACATCCAAAGTCATAACCGAAATTATTACCAGGATTATAGCTATGGAAAATGTACTTGATGTGTTCATAGTTGTTCGCAGGGATCCATTTATGTGGAACCTAATCAACCTTGGTGCTGAATGTAGCGTAATACCTTCGCTGACTGATTGAGTCCCAGTCTGCAGAATGTGTTCAAGAATGTTGGATGTCGTCAGCACATGGGGTGCTCATAAAAACCACATGTGTGGAAGACTGCCAGAGTGATTGTTCTCCTGAAGTGCCGATAAAGTGAAAAGTCGTCCACGCTCTTATCGGGGCATCAGATTTCTTCTTGAACGCGCTAAGGAACTGTAGAGTATTGTTATGGGAGATGATGGGCGATGAGAAATCAGAATGGAAGTTTGGTTTTAAAAGTGTTCGCAGTATTGAAGCCTCAGGAATGTGTATCAAGCGCTGCATCGTGGATATCTCATCTCATTATAATTTTGGTATTTTTGCCGACTTTAAAGATGCCATTGATAATCTCTCTCGGACGAACGTTTTCGCCTACCTAGAAGGGATTGTCGACGGAAGACAAATTGTCTCAGAGCACACACCCCATTGTGAAGCTTGGTCGTGACAGTCTTACCCATAGCTTACCCATGAAACGATGAATTTCATTCCTTATATGGTTCACTTGTAGGCGGAGTTGACTAGTGTAGTTGGTCAGGTGTGGTGTGACCTGTGAACCGACTGTGGCCGGTATGGTATGAAACAAAACTATGGTTGTTTCATACCATACGGTACTAGACCAGTACCGTGCTATATCAAACACAAACTGTTGGTAGTTTCAACTACAGACTCTGACAGATACTTGCTCTGCTAACACTGCGATCAGGAGCGCAAATCATAACCGATTGTAACTTCGTTTATGATTTTGGTTATAGCCTGAATATTGACTCGCTCGGACAAAACGTTATGTTCCTAACAGGTTTCCAAAAGGGATGATATGATTTTGAAGTGACGTTTCGGCCATTTGTAATATGTCATGATCTGTCAGTTGTTTTTCATTGTATTCGGTAGTGTTTACAATTTCATCATGGAGAGATATAGCCAAGAACAACGTTTACAAATTATTCAGTTTTATTATCAAAATAATCGTTCTCCAACTGCAACTTTTCGTGCTTTAAGAGCTATCTTTTTTCGACTGACCGATTCCCTATCCGACGTACCGTTAAGGAGCTAGAACAAAAATAAACTTTCCGTTCACATTTGAACGTTCCATTTTTTTTAAATAAAAAAAGACACTTCCCAGTCGACCTACGACCTTGACACCCATGAGCAATATTTTAGCTCTTGTTAAGAGCTATCCTTTTGCCATTGACCGATTGTGGCTACGTGCCACACAGCAAATGAAACAATTGAATTGTTGCGAGAAAAGTTTGGAGATTCGATTATTTCAAGAAATTGTGATATTGAATGGCCTCCAAGAAGTTGTGATTTAACGCCATTAGACTATTTCTTGTGGGGTTATTTGAAGTCATTGGTCTTTCGAAATAAACCAGACACTCTTTAAGCTTTACAAGTCAATATTGAACGTGCGATAATCTTTGGGTGCGATAATCCCAGAGTGGCGGGAGTTAAAAAACACAAACTCTTATTTTTTTGTATTTAATTTATTGTAATATATTAATTTTGTTGTGACAGAGTGGCGCATGAGGAGCAGGGTCAGTGGAGAATTAACTCAAAAAATGTCAGAATGATGGCGTTACCATAATTGCGTTTTCGGTTTTAATCAATGTTGATAGGTGGCGGTATTATTAGTTACAAATATAAAAGCTGGGGGCGCTTCTGTTGAAGATCAGCTGTCGATGCTTCAACAGTCTATGTGCTAATTTTTGTTTAACTTTTCAGGCTGATATCGACCCTATTAATCCACGCTTTTCTGGTACACAACCCACAAAGGGTTATACTTCCATGAAATATTGAAACTATATAATTTTCATACAGTAATTCTTTTTTCATCGCTTTCACTCGCCTTTTAGTAACTCCCATTCGAGTCCATTAAAAAAATGGGCGTATTAATCATGTTCCATCTGATACCGCTCATTACTTCAGTCGGTTGACTACTTGACTGAGATCTTTCTACTTACTACTTGAAGTCTTGGTGAAATTATTACCCCCCAAAATACCGCATTTTCATTCACATACACTCTGACATTTAAAGATATTCCTATTTATGTGTATGCAACAACACACTCAATTATATATGTATGTATGTATTTGCAAATATACTCAGTCACTTATACAAATCAATGTGCCTGTGATATTTGTATGAACGTGTGGCATTTCCAATGGAGCGCCAGGAAATGACAAAGGTCTTCCTGCGTCCACCACCATTCCTAAAGTTCAACTCTGTGGGTATATGAGTGTGACACTCACTCGGTGTGTGGGTGTGTGTCAGAATCGTATTAAATATTAATGTTTAACTGTCAATCAATCAATGTTCCAAACAATGTATCAATACTATACCAATACACACGCACCAGACATACACATTTACATGTATTCAAATACAAAAAAATGCGTAATCACATATACACACATCTGTTCAAATACATAAGAATATGGGTAAACGTGTCGACGTGTGGCTGCTAACACACCCGTAGTGGTTATGAAAGAAATGTTGATTTTGAAAGTTGAATAAGTCAATTTTTTAACTAATCAAAAAGTTTTTTCTACCACAAAGGTATTAGTTCTTGATAAATGAAAACTGATTCAGTTTGACAGTTTGATTATTAATTATTCTATTGTGTAAAAGTTTCAAAAGAAAACTCCATTTATATTAAAAATTAATTGAAGTTATGCTACTTTTAAAATAAGTGATACAAATAAAAGTTTCACTGTTTGACATTAAATTATTTATTTATGTAAAAGTTACAAAACATACTTCATTTCTGCACAAAATAATCTGAACTTATGCTACTTTTAAAATAAGTGCAGTACATCAATGTGACAAATACTTCATTTGCGTCTTTTGATATTGTGCCTTCCTTCAAAGATTATCACATACCACACATTCGAGTATTTAAATAATAAAGTTTCTTTCGTTTTTTGTTTGATTTCGAATTATGTAGATGTTGTTTTGTTTTCCGCCACATCAAAAATAGACACAATTCCAAGGGGAGTGTATGAAAACGCTGTCACAGCTAGGGCCATTGTCACCACTACTGACAGGATGGCAACAATGACGGTGATGTCGATGCGACTGTTTTTAATAAATTTCTATGCACAAATATGACAGATGACTGTTACCAAAGAAGGTACGAATTGGCAAAAATAAAGTAATAGAGACAAAGTGTTCCTTAATAGGGTCGCATTTTATATAGGGCATGAGATTCGGGACAATAATCAAATGATCTATAAAATTTTTTAAAAAATGTATAGGGAAATATTTTGAACTTCCGAAGATGTTTCATCATGGAGAGATATACGCAAGAACAACGTTTACAAATTATTCAGTTTTATTATCAAAAAATCGTTCTCCAATTGACACCCATGAACAATATTTTAGCTCCCGTTAAGAGCTATCCCCAGCAAAAACTCTCATTACCAGGTAACCTGGCGGGTAAGTGAAATTCAAAAGAAATAATGACTTACCATGTAGCCACCCTTCAGATTATTTTTACATGGGCATGACATTGGAGGAAAGTACTTCCATGCAAGCATACGAAGAGCTAACAAATAACTACTTACCCCCACGCTTACGAAGATCCAACATATAAGTAGTTATTATTGTCATTTTAATAAGGGGTTGAATAACACCTTACCTGTAATGATTTTCATAACCATTTACTTATCTTATATAGGGTGATCTAAGTAGAGATACTTTTTTCAATAGCCTTTTTTTGACAGATAACGTGTGAGTCGTGTCATGCTGTCATGTTATTTTTGTTAAGTATTGTTTGGCATTTTTATCATGGAAAGACTTACGCCTGAACAACGTAAGTCATGGAAAGACTTACGCCTGAACAACGTTTACAAATTATTCAGTTTTATTATCAAAATAATCGTTCGCCAATTGCGCTAAGTCCACTTTTTTTTTAAATCCAAAAAAAAAACACTTTCCAGTCGACCCACGACCTTGATTTTAGCTCCGATCCGACGTACCGGAATCACCGGTCCATATTTCTTCAAAAATGATGCCATGACATAATCTTCAAAAAATAAATGTTAAAGAATGTTCTTTGAAATGATAATAAACATTCCCCATTCAATTTGAATTTTCTGTGTTTTTTTTTTCTTTAAAAAGGTAGGGAACCTCGAAATGGATCACCCATTATTAATATATGCGTTCCAAACAAAATTTCTTAATTTTCAAATAAAATGTATTTGTTAACAAATATATAAAATTTAAAAAAATTGCTTCAAAATATATTTTCTTTCAATTCAAACATATCAATAAAGGCGATTTTCCCCCGTGAACCAACGAACACCATTTTATATTTACATATATTCGAGGGCGTTCCCAAAAGCCGATGTAACAAAGAAAACAACATATTTTTCATTATTTCTCAACATAATCTCCCTTTATCTCAATACACTTTTTCTAGCGATTTTTTCAAGTTTGGAAACAAAAAATAATCCGAACTTAAATCCATTCATTTCGGTCATTGCAATAGTGGATGTGCGGCAAACCCACTTTGCGCATAGCTTTCTCATTATCAATTTTTCCGTCAAGCATTGTGGATGATCAACGAAACAAACAAATTGTTGTTCGATTGAATTCAATGACATATTAGGAAAATCTTCGGAATTGAATATTTTTACGTGAGAGTGGTCGTTATGGCATCGAATGGTTTCAATAAATTCGAATACAATGATGCTTCAACATTTAAATATGTTTGCCTCCAATTTGGAAATAAATATTTCTTTTTGGTATTACAGATATCTGAATTCCATTGTTACCAATGAATAACTATAATCAATATTATTCCCCCAAAATGTAGTGCCAAAGATAAAAACGACACAAAACAAATTGAAAAAACTGACAATGTTGAAGTTTTGTCACTCATATGACCAACTCCCGTCCCCCGTCCTCTGATTGTCCTGAGACGTCTATGAATATTAATTATAAATGAACCTTTGAAACGAAACGAAGAAAACTGTAATAAATTAAGGCTAAGGGACAGCTAAAAAAAGTTTCTAGATGGACATACTTGTATATACTCGTACTTGAGCTTAGTCCAGTTCGAAATGACAAATGGAACTTAGGAAAAAAGTCTCATGAATAATTGTTGAAGGTATGAATATGAAATATTTTTATCGGAAGTTCATATAACACAGTGCAACCAATGATTTCATATAAGAAGGGGTCAAAGATTGAATTTAGTTTTACCAAATGGTGAAAATTATGTGAATTTTCTGTACACTGTAAAAACTATGTAGTCTCTAACAGCGCCAGCACTACAATTTGTCGCCAATTGCGCTTTGTTGCTCCCCTGTCCACCGCCTCGATTCGATTTTTTGCCATAAAATGTATTATGGTCTTTCAGAAAAATTATAACTTTGTTCAGCGTACGTTGAAAGACGGTGGATTTTTTGCGTAGATTTAAATAACAGTAGCCTGTCCTTCATTGCGATGCAGTCAGAAGACCGAGCCATGTACTTTTTATTCCAAGGAAAACTGCAACGCTAAATTTAATAAAGCCATTTTATTTACTCTATATCTACTTAACTATATACACAATCCAAATAACTTTTTTTAATTAAAAATAAGTTTCTGTATTTCTATAATAACGACATTTAAATTACTGAGTTGCATGCAAATTTTTATTAGTTTTCGCTTTACAATATTTAGGTGACTTCAGTTGAGTTTTTCTATGAGAAAATATTATTTTTTTAAGAAAACCAATTATGGATCATTACATTTTTGGAAAGTAATTGTCGAAAATTTGTTTTTTTGCATCCAAAATACCACTGTGCACTAGATAACAAACGTCTTTTTTAAATTTATTGAAGTTTCCCGCACTATGTACTGTGTTGCATTGGAAATTAACACAGTAATTATATTGATTAAATAACGGTTAAATTATAAATTTACAAAAAAAAATGTAAAACATTACCCCCACCCACATTTGCATAAAATTGACTGCCAATGAAATTCAAATAAAAGGATGTAATTAATTATTTTTTAACAAGCCACAAATTTTGTCTAAATGCGCACCTCCCACCCATTCCCTCTTTGTCGTTAAAACTTTCATAAATTTAATAGCTCAATTTGTGGTTAAACAATACAATAACAACAAACAACTTCCAATACATTAGATAGCATTTTTTATGTTTCAAAATTAATTCCATTTAATGGAATGAATTTTAATAAACCAAAGGAAGCAAAGCTCATATTTGTGCGCTTATGAAGTTTTGGATGGTTGTTTCGTTGGTTGGGCGTCTGGGGAAATTTGTCTAAGTAATATGTACCATGAAATGCCAAAACCAATGAACAAAAAACAACAAAAACACATTTCATATGCTCCGGATTTTGCTGACATTGTCGCCGATGTTGGTTTGTATGGTATCTGTGGCCGATGTTAATGTATCGAATTTTTCATTACATTAGATGACTTTACTGCTTCTGTTTCCGCCTCCTTCCATTTTTCACTGCGGAATCAGAAGCTTCAGGAATTGGATTCGGTGTACAGCTTTAGCAGTGTCAAACACTTTTTACATACTTTCACAATGCTGTATATCTACATATCTATGTACAAGCAGTGGCAACATTTTATTTTTCGAATTTGTTTGACATTTAAAGTGATTCCAACAAAGTGTATTTGCGAATACACCACATGCATATATTTGATATTTCTTAACCGATTTGCACATATATATTCATTCATATTAGAATAGTTAAAGTTTTAAAATGTGAAAAATCCTTAAGTTTGTGAATAGTATGTTATCCATATACACGCAGAAAAAAAATCGTTACTTCCAAACGAAAAATTAGACAAACGAATTTCGTTTGTTGTCTTATGTTTGTCGCAAACGATTTATGTTTATCCCAAAACCCGAAAAACCTTTATAGCAAACGGTTAGTGTAATTATCACAAATGATTTATATTGTGAAACGTTTGGTGCAAACGGTTATTGTGTTTGTCACAAGCAATGCCTGTTTATCCCAAACCCTGTGAAACGTTTGCTGCAAACGGTTATTGCATTTACACAAGTGCCTCTTTATCAATAAAATGTTTGTCACAAAAGAATAAATTGTTTGAATTATGATATTTAATATGTTTTATAAAATTAGGTTCATAATCAAAAATGTCACAATTTTTAGTAAAATGTACCCGGGAGCTCCCCGACAAAGACATCTGCTATTACACACAATGACAAAAGAAATTTTTAATCCCAAACGAAAAATTAGACAAACGAATTTCGTTAGTGGTTTATGTTTATCACAAACGATTTATATTTATCCCAAAACCCAAAGAAACGTTTATAGAAAACGGTTGGTGTAATTATAGAAAATGTTATATATTTTTTTACAAACACTGTGAAATGTTTGTCACAAGTAATGCCTGTTTATCCCAAACTCTGTGAAACGTTTGCTGCAAGTTATGTTTATAATCAAAACTGTCACAATTTTTAGTTAAAAGTTCCCGGGAGCTCCCCGACAAACACATCTGCTACTAATTGGCTGATATATTCTAATTGAGTTGTAGACAAATTGTAAATAAGAAGGCATGTCTGTTAGAACATATTAAACATTTTGGAGGCAATTGCATGGATCAAAGCGAGATGTTATCTTACCATATATCAAACTATTTAGTCAACAGAGAACATCATAGGTCAATATTAAAAATCCTGCCCTAAATGCTGAACATTCAAAAGTTTTCACGTAATAAAAATGCAAATCTACATCAGAAAATAACATGAACAACTTCGGGTGAAAAATCGTTTTGAATAGTGTCATTAAAAAACAAAGTTTACCTATTTAGTGTAGAAAATTTCAGCTGTTTCCAGAAGTATCCAGTTGTATTGTACCTGATTGAGTTGGTGATGGGTTTAACAATAAATTTATTTCATAATTTTCATTGGAAGCTTCAGAAGCTAAACGTGTGATGACTGATTGTTAATGGCTTTAATTTGCTTATTTTCACACAGAATACAGTTTGGTTGCCTCAATCGAATTATTTGCCAACCGAATTTTTGTAGTTCTGTCTACTATCATGCGATTCAATCATGACAACCAACATTTTGGTTGTGGTATACTTCTGTTTCATGTTGACAACAATCATATTTGGTTGCGCCAACTACGAAAATTGTGGCTAAAATTATCTGTAGTATGTTGCCACAACCAACTGTTTTAAAATATTGGTTGTTCTGACAATTTGTCAGTCATTAATTAAATTAATTAATTAATTAAACAGTTTTCATTAATTTTTATTTTATTTATTGAACAAAAAACCAAATAATAAATAACAAAATTAAAAATCCCATATTACAAATTCATCACTATTATGAGATGTGGAAATATTTGACACAAATTAAAGTACACAGATTAAAAAACACAAAACTTGTATGCAAATATCGCTTAACCCTGTGCTGTCAATTTCATGATTGTTGCTTTTATTTTTATACCCTACACCACACTGTGGTACAGGGTATTATAAGTTTGTTTCACGGCAGATGTTTGTAACACCTGAAAATAACACAGCTAGACCCACCTTAAATCTCAGAATCACTAGCTGAGTCGATTTAACGATGTCTGTCCGTCCGTCCGTCTGTCCATGTAAAGTTGTTCGTCGACTAGAGGTCGCAATTTTACTCCGATCGTTCTGAAATTTTGCAGTTTAGAGTATTTCGCGGCTGTTAAGATCGCTATTGAATTTGGTTGAAATCGGTTCAGATTTAGATATAGCTCCCATATATATCTTTCGTCCGATTTGGCCCTTTAGTCCTATAGAAGCTGTATTTTACATCCGATCGTTTTGAAATTTAGAATGGTAGAGTTTCTTGATCCATGAACCAACATTGCCGAATTTGAAGAAAATCGGTTAAGATTTAGCTTTAGCTCCCATATATATGTTTCGTCCGATTTGGCCCTTTAGTCCTATAGAAGCTGTATTTTACATCCGATCGTTTTGAAATTTAGAATGGCAGAGTTTCTTGATCCATGAACCAACATTGCCGAATTTGAAGAAAATCGGTTCAGATTTAGCTATATCTCCCATATATATGTTTCGTCCGATTTGGCCATTTAGTCCTATAAAAGCTGTATTTTACATCCAATCGTTTTGAAATTTAGAACGGTAGAGTTAATTGATCCATGAACCAACATTGCCGAATTTGAAGAAAATCGGTAAAGATTTAGCTATAGCTCCCATATATATGTTTCGTCCGATTTTGCCCTTTAGTCCTGTAGAAGCTGTATTTTACATCCAATCATTTTGAAATTTAGAATGGTAGAGTTTCTTGATCCATGAACCAACACTACCAAATTTGAAGAAAATCGGTTAAGATTTAGCTATAGCTCCCATATATATGTTTCGTCCGATTTGGCCCTTTAGTCCTATAAAAGCTGTATTTTACATCCAATCGTGTTGAAATTTAGAATGGTAGAGTTTCTTGATCCATAAACCAACACTACCGAATTTGAAGAAAATCGGTTAAGATTTAGCTATAGCTCCCATATATATGTTTCGTCCGATTTGGCTCTTTAGATCCAATCGTTTTTATACCCTACACCACACTGTGGTACAGGGTATTATTTAAGTATAAAATGTCCCAAAAGTAAATTTATGTAAACAATTTATACATGAATTACAAAATTTATATATCAGAGTTATTCAATATTACGAGAGTGGTGCAGGGTATTATATAGTCGGCACCGCCCGACTTTAGCCTTTCCTTACTGGTTTATTTATGTAAAATATTTTGCACAACATATTCTGCATTCCACACATTATTATCCACACTAGATTATTTTTGACTACAAATACGTATACCGTTCTTGAATAAAATGTTGAAGATTTATTTATGTCGAGTAATTTTATTTTTTGTTTGTCATGTATCAGCAAAAGAATAGCAACCAATCTTTCGGTTGTATTTCCCAAAATACATTTAATTATTCTAAATTTGAGAAATTATTGGGATAACCAAAAAACGATTATTTATTAATATTTTTTCTGTTGTAGTAACCAATTATTCGTTGCAATAATAATCGTTGGTCTATTGATACAATGTCTGTTGTCAAGAATAAAACATTGGTTGTCACAACCAAAAATCGATCATATGGTACTATAATGAAAGTTTAAAATTGGTTACCACAACTAACCGAGTGTCAATGAAAAACAAAATTTTAATTCGATTGATACAACCATCGATTTAGTTGCAAGCATTTTAATTTGATCGTATCCATGTTTTTATTGTTGTTACAACTATTTATTTATAAATATAACTACACGGGGCAAAATCGCCTTTTTTGATATGTTTGAATCGAAAGAAAATATATTTGGAACACAAATTTTTAAATATTATATATTTCTGAGCAAATAAATTTTATTTTAAAATCAATAACATACATTTGGAACTGGTATATTAATATGTTACAGCATATAATATTTGCAAACTAAATTTCTCAATTAAAATATGTGTTTGAATACAAATTAAATTATTTTTTAGAATTTCTCCAAATATAGTTTATTTAAAAAAGGTTTTCAAAACTTTTGTTGAATTTTTCGAATTTCAGTTTTAATTTTTCCTTGGTTTCGAATTGAACCTCCCAGTTGTGGTACCAAATTAAGCATTAACTTCTGTTTTAAATCAATCATTTAAAATTTCTGAGTATTCCAAGCCATCATTAGTTGCTAATCCTCAAAGTAATTTATTTCGACCCAAGAATATACGATTTCAATTATTATTAATTATTATTTTTACGAACATGAAAACTTTATAAAAAATTAACTTTGAATTACTGAAAATTTAACACAATTTAGGTTTTTCTGAATACTTAATTGCTAACAAATATTTGTTTCGGAAATAATAGTTCCAAATAGAAACATATTGGGATGTAAACAAAGAAGAACAACATCTTCCCAAATATATACATTTTTGTGTGTACGAAGTATTATATTTTTAGAGTGTACCTTTAACATATATATGTTTCAAGCAGAATATGTTTGGGACAATATACTACAGAAGCGATTTTTTTCAGCGTGTATTTATATATAAATAAAAATATAAATATAACCGACTCACGGTGTAGGCAATATTCTTTTTGTTGCTAGTACTTATTGTCGAATCGAATCGAGTCCCAAACCAATTTCTTGGGTGTACAATTGAAGACGTATGGACAAATAATCAGTGAGTCATTAACAAAAAAAATTGATGGCTCGTTACCGTTTGTGTTCAAATCTTGGGTGTACAATTGAAGACGTATGGACAAATAATCAGTGAGTCATTAACAAAAAAATTGATGGCTCGTTACCGTTTGTGTTCAAATCTATTGTTTTTAGAGTATGTTTTCAGTTCATTTTATTTCGTGTTTCAATGTTCAAAAACAATAAGTTTTAAAAAATATTTATACAAAATTTGTTCGCAAATCGTTGCTTTGGTTTTTCTATTTTTTTCATCAGCCACCACTTAAACATCGGAGCCAACGCAAAAATACAGAAAGGATATCTTCCACATTGTCATGCATATGAAGAAGCAAAACATACCTTCAGTCGATACCTAAAACCACTATCAATATCATCCGCAACAACAGTGCTACTGTCTATTTGTGTTGCTTGCGTCTTTGTAGTGGTGACTGTTGAAATAACAACAAGCACTAATATAAAAAACCAAAGCAACGAGTTGGGAAAAGAATTATTAATTTAATATTTTTAAAAATTATTGTTTGTGATCAATGAAACACCAAATTAAATAAATTGAAAACATCGAAAATATGAAAATATTGAACACTTTGTGAAAAGCCGGGATTCCAAAAACAATAGATTTTAACACAAACTGTGACAAGCCATCTATGAGAACAAGTTACGCTTTATGTTCTCCCAACTCTCTTTAAAATATTTAATCATGTTTAAATACAATATGATTCAGTAAACGTTTTTCGTTTACCATAAACGCAAATTATGAAAATTTTGGAATGAAAGAATGTTCGTGTACCTCAAAAGAAAATAGGTATACGATAAACTTATTCATTTGCTAGAAATATTTCAACCGTTACGGGAAAAGTAGAGTGTTTGAGACAAATAACTATGTTTGCGATAAACGACCCCCAAACGTGTTTTTCTTTGCGTGTAAAATACAACATTGATAGAATTTAGATCTATTAAAATTCTATTTATGTAAATTTTCAGAACGATTTTCTAAGAACAAATGATGTTTATGAATTTTCTCTAAAACGTTTATCCTCAAATTTTCTTTAAACTTTTAAGTTGAAAAATCTGAAATAGTTGTATGTAAAAGGACTGGAACTATCACAATATACATAAAGAGTGATTTTTTAAGAACTTTCGGATTTGATTTTAAAAGAACACAAACAATTTATAGAAATTTATGAAATCGGCATAGTAAAACTTCAAACTGGTATCATTAATAGTTAAGGAATACAAATTATTTGAATTCCACAGTCTACATAAATATAAGTATATTAAAGACAACGAATCAGAAAAATTAATACCACGAAAAAAACTCTATATAAGTACAATTAAAAGTAGAGACCACAAACAAACACAAAACAACCTTGTCAGTTTTTTATTTCGTTATCATTCGTTTTCATGCGAGGACTTTTTAATATCCCAGGATACCCATTCTTTGTTATTTTTAACTATTTCCAAATGCAAATGCATACGACAACGGTTAAAGTTTACATTACGAGTATCTCCAGTTTGTGATAGTTGTGTTGTAAAAATACTTTCGAATTATTCCACTTAAACTGTTCCTATAAAGGATAAGAGTAAAAAATATATTTTTCCCATTTGATGGAGTTAAAGAAATAATAGTAAATATAATAGAAACTATTATATTTTTTTGTACATATATATGTACACTTGCTTAACCCAAATAAGTATATTCAATAATGAAGTTATTTCTTCATTAACTCATTTTATGCTTACCCTCAAAAATTTAATGATATCGTTAAATTTCAACAGATTCATGAACATAAAATTTAATATGAAGAAATCTGTTCTGCGGAAAACTCTGAAACACTTAAGTGAAATGGTGGAAAATATACTTCCGATACACTTTTCCTCCGCATATATGAGTACTGCATTGTGAGACAAGTCTACTTAAGTATTTTGCGGGTGTTGAGATATCACTACAATGTTCGAGTAGCAAGGAGTATAGCCTTAAAAGTATGCAAACAAAAGTGACATACCGTCACACTCGTACACGTGGGACAACAACCGCCGAGTTTACGCATTTAAATATTTATTCGTGTGCGTTCGTTTTGTTGTTTATTTGCAATACAAGTGAGTGTTGGGAATAAAAACACTCTATGCAATTTAATAATTAAAGGGTTATAAAATAAGAATTTGATATCTCTTGGAGATAAAGAAATGTGAAATGGTTACCAATGGATGAAAGAAATCAAATATCATTAAGATTCCATGAGGGAAATAAAATCATGGGAGAGATGTATATAATTCATGTAGAGATTCAGCAATGCAAGGGCGCTAACAGAAGTACTCCTCCTTACAAAAATATTTTACTGGGTTTAAATGACTTAATAATAAGAAAAAAATAAATTTAATTTTTAAATAGGAGTTATTAGAAATTTTATCAGAGGTGTAATATAAACAAATACTGTTGGATTTTTGGTACAGAGATATATTACACTTTGTAGAGAATGAGATTTTTGTGCGACATACATATTAATAAATTCAAAGAAAATTGTACCGGTGCAATAAGATTCAAAATAAAAAATGTGCTTATTGATTAATCCTACATACATTATTAAATAAGTTATTATACATATTGCTTTACTCGCATTCTTTCTTTTTCACTATGTCTTGAAATCATATTTTCTTCTATATAAGAAGTAAATTTTCATTTCAAATTAATCTGAAGTTATCTCCTCGGCAGTACAGAGACAACGAAATACATATATCATATAGTGTTTTAAATTCAATTGATTTAAGCTAATAAATAACTGTAAATTAATATGTGAGATTCAGTAACTGTTTGAACAAATATTGTCTATTTTTTTTTATCAATGTTGGTTTTGTAATATGTTTCTATAACAATTTAGTAAAGATTTTACTCAAATTTCACATCAAAATTTCGAAGTTTACCAGTTTCCATAAGAACGTGTGTAATGATTTAAAATAGCGATATATGTGGGTATACATTAGGGCGGGTCGATTTAAAAATCGCCCATTGCTCAGTGAAAATCGTATTCTAGGGATCAAAAAAAAGAAACTTTGCCGAAGGAACCATACCTCTAAAACGAATTCTGATGTCCCGGAAAAAATCCCACTTTGACCCATTTAGAGTGCTCCAATCGAGTCCAAATGTATGACCGACCCCCACTCAGTGAAGTGCTCAGTGAAAATCGTATTCTAGGGATCAAAATGAGAAACTTTGCCGAAGGAACCATACCTCTAAAACGAATTCTGTTGTCCCGGAAAAAATCCCACTTTGACCCATTTAGAGTGCTCCAATCGAGTCCAAATGTATGGAACCCCCAGGGGGTTCCAGGGGGTGTGCCACTGGCACGGGTGGGTCGGGCCTCCATAGTTAGTGGGGGTCGGTCATACATTTGGACTCGATTGGAGCACTCTAAATGGCTCAAAGTGGGATTTTTCAAAATTTGCCCCTACCCAAAAGTTCGACCCAAATTCCGGGACATCAGAATTCGTTTTAGAGGTATGGTTCCATCGGCAAAGTTTCTTATTTTGATCCCTAGAATACGATTTTCACTGAGCAATGGCGACTTTTTTTGCCTCCCCACAAATCGACCCGGCCTAGTATACATATATGGAAGCATACACAAATCTGATTAAATTTTCTTAAAATTTGACAATGTTTGTTCTTTATTCACGAAACTATCTTCTGCTTAACCTTATGAAGATCTGCTGACAAATGCGGATTTTATAGCGCTCAGAACAAAATCGTAATATAAAAGCATATGGGGCAAGGATGGTCCGTCGTAAACTGTGACATATATGACATACATTTGAGACGTATTCGACATACGTATACAACGTCGTAAACCTAATGTCGGAAACTTGACTTTGTTACTAACAGTAAATAATTAGCAAATCAATAGAAAAGAAAAAATATTTATTTTGAACTTTCAAGTTTATTTATTGGTTCAAATGAATTATTATTTGTTTATAAATTAGGTTTATTCTTCACTCGAATCTCTTCAATGCCTTCAAAGTTGTCTTTTTTTCGCGTATTTTAAGTGAAAAGGAAACTTCCAGAAACTTTTTAGATCGTTCCGATTCTAATAGATTTCGAAAATCAGAATGCACATGAGACCAATTGGAGAAAATGGCTTCTAATTATGCAGTTGACGCTGGGATCATCAGTAATTTTAGAGCAAATGATGCCAATGCATTATGACGACTTTTTGCCATATTCCAGAATAAGTCAGGCCTTCTATTTTTTGAAGCAAGCACAGGAATGGGTGGGGTGTCAAAGTTTGTTGGAGAGCGGCAGACAAACTACAAACTTTGATACTTGCTTTGAAAAAATTGTCTCGTGTGAATCAGAACTTAAATAATATTTTGCAAAAAAAAAACTGAAACTGAACGATTTATTGTTCGTCAAGAATATAAATTAAATGGTCTACAAAAGATGTGAAGAAAAGTGAATTTTTATGATCTGAAAAGATGTGCGTGCCATTGTTGAAAAAGTAGATTTATCGCCGAAAGTAGTTAATTTTCCGATTTGAACTTATTAATTAAGGGTTGTACACTATATCATACCAGTGCGTAAATATTGGTATTCGATTAAAAACATATATTTTCTCAAAAAAAAAATTAAATGAAGATGTATCTCGGATTTCGATTAGTTTTTATATTGTGTCTACCAGATTTTTACGTTAAGGGCTGAAAGCTGCAGCGTCCTTAGATTGATATTACAGTTTACGACATTTCATACATTTCAGACGGGTTTATGACGTATGTGACGTTTACACCTTTCTGACAGTCGTAAACCTACAAAATCATGTCGTGGACCATCCCTGATATGGGGGCTATATCTAAATCTGATTTGAGTTTCCTCAAATTTAAAATATGTAGTCCATTCTTCTAATTTTTTGCCATTTGCTTTATTTTTAATTTTTTTTTTTAATTTACTTCGAAAATAAATATTTTACAGTAACATATATACTGAAGTAAATATTGTCATAAAAAGAATGTAAAATTGTAATCAATTGTTATTCATCGAATTGATGTAATAATTCCATCGATTTAATTTATAAAGTCTTCAATTTGACGCCCATCAATTTCATTAAAATTTTAATTTTTTCATCTTATTTTCAAAAATTATATATTTTCACTGTACAACTTAAAATTTAAATTTGCCTGAGCCATGGTTTGAACTCATGCGTCTTTCTGCTTGAAAGTCCACTTGCATTACACCACGGATGCTTCTTGCTTTCGTGGCATATTTTGCATGTTAGAAGCCGCCTACAAGCAACCACATAGTTGTCCATGCGACACACCACAAACCAAATCACCACATACCCACCCAGCAATTGGAAGATCATTTTATCAAAAAACATCTAACTGGGTCCTATTCGAGTACTTTTGATGACCATAAAGTGATCAATCATTAGCACAAGTGAAAGAAGACTAGATAATGAGTCATATTATGCTTCAGAAGGGCTTTATTGAAAATACAATAACAAAATATACATCAATCACGAAAAGATCATACAGGTGTTTGAAATGTGACTGTTTTGATCGTGATGAGAAGCTCTACGATTAGTGAATTAAATTTTTACGAGCAACCTTATTTCGGTTCCTGGCAATACTAGCAATACTAGGCTTTTATTAGTGAACAATTTCTAACACCCAATAACCCAATTTGTGGAAGTAGAATTTCACCAGATATAAAACCAATTGCGTAGATTCTTAAAATGCAATAAAAAATAATAGTGTATATGCATACACATTATTCTTCTATTAAGGGGACAATATACATATCCTGCTATATGGCTATTTGCTTATCAAAAATGGAAATTGTATCTATCCATATTTTAAAGTTTTTCTATGGAACAGCGGCTGTGTTTCAGCCGATTTTAGCCGCAAAGATCGGCGGCGGCTTCGGCTGGTGAAAAAAGGTCGACGGCTAAAATCGGCTGCTTCATACTCTGGTGATGAGACACATTTTCACCTCAGTGGATTCGTCAATAAGCAGAATTGCCGCATTTGAGCGAATTATCATTCCAAGAGTGATTGTCGAAAAACCAATGCACCCACAAAAAGTGACTGTTTGGACCGGTTTATGGACTGGCGGCATCATCGGGCCGTATTTTTTCCAAAATGAGGCCGGTCAGGCAGTTACTGTAAATGGTGTTTACAAATGGCTATCGTGAGATGATAACGAACTTTTTATGGCCCGGATTGGAAGATATGGATGTGGACAATATGTGGTTTCAACAGGACGGTGCCACACAGCTAAGGAAACATTGGCTCTTTTGCGCAACAAATTCAATGGTCGTGTTATCTCACGTCGTCGCGATGTCAATTGGCCGTCAAGATTATGTGATTTGACACCGTTGGACTTCTTTCTTTGGGGTTATTTGAAAGAAAACGTGTATGTCGATAAGCCAGCAACAATTCAAGAGCTAAAGGATGAGATAATTTGGCACATTAACGGCATAGAACCTCAATTATGCCTCATCGAAAATTGGACCATCGGATGGAGGTGTGCCGCCGATGTTGCGATATTGGCCGATATTTTGTTCCATACATGATTGAACCATACCAATATTATCATAATAAAAAGAAATGACAAATTTGTAACTTTTCCTGCATCACTGGTATTATTGATAGCAACAAGATTGGGTTAAAAACATTCTTATAGATCTACAATTTTGCTTATGACAATGGAATTCGAATTCTGTGTAGTTTCTACAATAACTTACCAAATATGGCAATATTGCTCTTGGAAATGCCCATATATGTTCCTCCCAATTTGGGCTTTTAGAGTTTTAAAAGGTGTATTTTACATATAATCATTTTGAAATATGGCAGGTTTGGTAGCGTTTCTTTGTCCTAAGACCAACACAAAAAACTGGTTCAGAATTGGATATAGCCCCGGTATATACTTATATCCCGATTTTGAATCTAATGGTGATTTTGTTTCTGAAAACAAATATCACCACATCATTTTGCGTCATTTTAAAAATTCCCCCTGCACCCACTGCTAATTTCGTATTTTGCATGCGAACAATCGAACAAAAATCGTGCGATGAGTAAAACCCATACCTACATTATGGCGCAACCATTTGATAGTACATTATGAAAGTACGCTTTCAATTAGGTTTGGTTCTGAAGTTTGCTTTTTGACGGTGCAACACTCCACACCGTGGACTGGGCTGAGTGTGGAAAATGCGATATTTTCGCATTTGCGGAGTGTAATAATTTTACAAACGAAATCAATACCCGTTCATACGGCTGCATCATTTTTACAAACGAGCCTAAAAATGCGGTTTCAGAGTAAAATGTAGAAAAAATTTTACAAACGAAATCACCATAAGTGTATAAAACAAAATAATAAAAATTACATTAGATAAAACAACATTGATAAATCTAAACAAAATGTCTTCTTATTCTGCTCCGATAGGGGGAATAGGTTATTACATAGTCGGCTCCGCTCGACTTTAGCCCTTTCTTTCTTAAGACGAGTTGACAAACGGGTCATGTGTTTTCTCTTCTAGACTAAACCAATAATGTTTATACCCTACACACACTGTGGTACAGGGTATTATAAGTTTGTTTCACGGCAGATGTTTGTAACACCTGAAAATAACACAGCTAGATCCACCTTAAAGTATACCGATCGATTCAGAATCACTAGCTGAGTCGATTTAACGATGTCTGTCCGTCCGTCCGTCCGTCCGTCTGTCCATGTAAAGTTGTTCGTCGAGGTCGCAATTTCACTCCGATCGTTCTGAAATTTTGCAGTTTAGAGTATTTCGCGGCTGTTAAGATCGATATTGAATTTGGTTGAAATCGGTTAAGATTTAGCTATAGCTCCCATATATATGTTTCGTCCGATTTGGCCCTTTAGTCCTATAAAAGCAGTATTTTACATTCAATCGTTTTGAAATTTTGAATGGTAGAGTTCCTTGATCCATGAACCAACACTACCGAATTTGAAGAAAATCGGTTAAGATTTAGCTATAGCTCCCATATATATGTTACGTCCGATTTGGCCCTTAAGTTCTATAGAAGCTGTATTTTACATCCGATCGTTTTGAAATTTAGAATGGTAGAGTTTCTTGATCCATGAACCAACATTGCCGAATTTGAAGAAAATCGGTTAAGATTTAGCTATAGCTCCCATATATATGTTTCGTCCGATTTGGCCATTTAGTCCTATAAAAGCTGTATTTTAATCCAATCGTTTTGAAATTTAGAATGATAGAGTTTCTTGATCCATGAACCAACACTACCGATTTTGAAGAAAATCGGTTAAGATTTAGCTATAGCTCCCATATACATGTTTCGTCCGATTTAGTCCTATAGAAGCTGTATTTTACATCCGATCGTTTTGAAATTTAGAATGGTAGAGTTTCTTGATCCATGAACCAACATTGCCGAATTTGAAGAAAATCGGTTAAGATGTAACTATAGCTCCCATATATATGTTTCGTCCGATTTTGCTCTTTAATCCTGTAGAAGCTGTATTTTACATCCAATCATTTTGAAATTTAGAATGGTAGAGTTTCTTGATCCATGAACCAACACTACTGAATTTGAAGAAAATCGGTTAAGATTTAGCTATAGCTCCCATATATATGTTTCGTCCGATTTGGCCATTTAGTCCTATAAAAGCTGTATTTTAATCCAATCGTTTTGAAATTTAGAATGATAGAGTTTCTTGATCCATGAACCAACACTACCGATTTTGAAGAAAATCGGTTAAGATTTAGCTATAGCTCCCATATACATGTTTCGTCCGATTTAGTCCTATAGAAGCTGTATTTTACATCCGATCGTTTTGAAATTTAGAATGGTAGAGTTTCTTGATCCATGAACCAACATTGCCGAATTTGAAGAAAATCGGTTAAGATGTAACTATAGCTCCCATATATATGTTTCGTCCGATTTTGCTCTTTAATCCTGTAGAAGCTGTATTTTACATCCAATCATTTTGAAATTTAGAATGGTAGAGTTTCTTGATCCATGAACCAACACTACTGAATTTGAAGAAAATCGGTTAAGATTTAGCTATAGCTCCCATATATATGTTTCGTCCGATTTGGCCATTTAGTCCTATAAAAGCTGTATTTTAATCCAATCGTTTTGAAATTTAGAATGATAGAGTTTCTTGATCCATGAACCAACACTACCGATTTTGAAGAAAATCGGTTAAGATTTAGCTATAGCTCCCATATACATGTTTCGTCCGATTTGGCCCTTTAGTCCTGTAGAAGCTGTATTTTACATCCAATCATTTTGAAATTTAGATTGGTAGAGTTTCTTGATCCATGAACCAACACTGCCGAATTTGAAGAAAATCGGTTAAGATTTAGCTATAGCTCCCATATATATGTTTCGTCCGATTTGGCCCTTTAGTCCTATAAAAGCTGTATTTTACATCCAATCGTTTTGAAATTTAGAATGGTAGAGTTTCATGATCCATGAACCAACACTACCGAATTTGAAGAAAATCGGTTAAGATTTAGCTATATCTCCCATATATATGTTTCGTCCGATTTGGCCCTTTAGTCCTATAAAAGCTGTATTTTACATTCAATCGTTTTGAAATTTAGAATGGTAGAGTTTCTTGATCCATGAACCAACACTGCCGAATTTGAAGAAAATCGGTTAAGATTTAGCTATAGCTCCCATATATATGTTTCGTCCGATTTGGCCCTTTAGTCCTATAAAATCTGTATTTTACATCCAATCGTTTTGAAATTTAGAATGGTAGAGTTTCTTGATCCATGAACCAACACTGCCGAATTTGAAGAAAATCGGTTAAGATTTAGCTATAGCTCCCATATATATGTTTCGTCCGATTTGGCTCTTTAGATCCAATCGTTTTTATACCCTAAACCACACTGTGGTACAGGTTATTATTTAAGTATAAAATGTCCCAAAAGTAAATTTATGTAAACAATTTATACATGAATTACAAAATTTATATATCAGAGTTATTCAATATTACGAGAGTGGTGTAGGGTATTATGTAGTCGGCACCGCCCGACTTTAGCCTTTCCTTACTGGTTTTTACAATAGCTATGTTTTGAAATGATGTGGAAATTTATCTCTCAGACATGATACTCGTATTTAATTAATGTCTTTGGAATTATATTGTTATCCCAATCCCTTCGGCACCTCATTACACTGTGCAACAGTGAAAAAAATTCACGGATCTGACGGTATAGGTTCGATTCTACTACCAAATGGTAGTATAACCCTATACTCAGTTTGGCGAGATTGGTGACCAATTTTTTTTTATGGGCCTCGAAAGATTCGGAAAATCAGTGGACCCCTTGAAAAATGGTGTCATCGGTTTTTGAGCAACAGCTACTTCAACAGCTACTTGACCTTTCTTGGTGTTTGTGTTATGTTTTGAGCTCTGGTGTGTTCTGACACATATAGTACAATTTTATGGCGAAAATTTTTGTAGAACATTTCATCCCCGCCCTCCCCCTTTTAAGGGGTGTTTTTTACGATTTGTTAAAATAGGGCCACAAATTACAGTTATGTGGGGGAGCTAGAGGGTTAAAATGTTTCACAAAAATATTGGCCTTAATATTTTCTATAAAATTGCTGAACATACCCTATACCAGAAAATTATATTTTTGTTACATAACAGTGAAATACTTACATTTTTGGGGTACAATGTGGATTTTTGAGCTATTTAAGGTGCCTAGACACGTTCAGATTGTAATGACATGTTTACAAAAGTTGTTCAGATTTACCGTGGCTACAATAGTGCCAAATATTGTTAGTAAAAAATCAGCGATCCCTTAAAGTTATACCGAAAAAAGTGAAAAAAAATAAATTTAATCCTATGTTTTTCCAAAAAAAGTGCAGGAAAACAAAATTTTTTGGCATGAAATGTTAACAGACTTTGTTCAACGTATTCTTAGCTACATTATTGCCAAATATAGTTAAGCGCTATCACCAAGTCTGAAGTAGCTGTTGCTCAAAAACCGATGACACCATTTTTCAAGGGGTCCACTGATTTTCCGAATCTTTCGAGGCCCATAAAAAAAAATTGGTCACCAATCTCGCCAAACTGAGTATAGGGTTATACTACCATTTGGTAGTAGAATCGAAGCTATACAGTCAGGTTCGTGTATTTTTCAAAAAGTGTTCATTTGTTGCATAGTGTTATTTGCCATCTATAACATTTCTTTGTATTTAAATTCATATTATTCCATTGCAAAGATTCCCACAGACTAACAATGCATCTCAAAAGTTAAGAATATATTTTCATTTAAAATTTAATTAAAATTAAAAATTTATATTAATTAAAATAATTAATTATGTCGTAGTGAATCTGTGTACGAGTGTATGTGTGTGTGTCTCTGCTCCTAGATGATTTGATAACATTTCTTGTTTATGCAAACTTATCAATAATTCATTGTAATTGATTTTCTGGTCAATGTAATACATCCAAAGATAACAAATGTAATTTGAGACTAAAACAGAGACATTGGTCTGTCAATAATTATTATCAGATCACCCGAGAGACACAAACACAAGTGCACTAAAAGACAACGAGATTATATCAAATTGCGTGGAGTAAAGATGAACTTGTATACATATATTACCATTTGGTTACCGAACGATGGAATGGTGGAGTGAGTGATTAGCAAATATATGGTAAGAAGTGTATGTGTGGACATGTGACGTATGCTAACTCACCCACTCATCTGGTAACGTTGAAACTTTAGCTCCAGACTTTTAATAATAGGATTAATTTAACCTATTTAATGAAGTTACAGTTACTTTCATACATATTAACTTACTCATTTATAAGATGTTCTTGTCCCTCTGTGTGTTTTGTGGGGTTGTTTACTTACATGGAGGGACAATCCTAGAGTAGAGGTGGAGAGTAGAATAAACCTTTTTGACCTTTGAGTCATGTAAAGAAATTAAGTAATATTACAGGAAACGTTAACTATTCATTGTGTTCTATTGTTGGTGAATTATTAACAATAATCATTATCAAGAAGTCATTAAAGTTGTTACTTAGCACTGAAGAATTTTTAATGCGGCTTAATATGGGTTTCAGGAAGCTCAGTCAAGGAGTCCTTAGTGCTAACCAACCGTTATTGCTGTCAGTTTCATATATGGCAAGCAATCACAATTGAAGTACATACTTTCATGGTTGCTTAATGTATTGTTATTTAAGTTGGGAGCTATTAAATTTTGTTGTAATTTGGTCTCTTTGAGTGTCAACAAGGGGGATGGAAATTATATCACTTTTTTTACTGAACTGCAGCCACTGTATTAGCAAAGCTCAGTACAAAATATCAATTCTTTGAGCGTAATGTTAAGTTATTCATTATAGCCTTCACCACACTGTGGAACAGGGTTCGTATCGTCCAAAAAGTGAAGAGCTGGGCCATCGATTTTTAGTACATCCATATCGAATTACTTTTTGAGCGATGTATCCATTTCCGTTTGTCAGTCTGTCTGTCCGTATGATAAAAGTGCACTGAACTGATTTTTACGAAAATTGGTACAGATTCTCTTCTTGGACTTGGGGCATTCCCTATAGGCCATATTGGCCCAGAGTCCATATATAACTCTGATTTAAATTATTGTTGTCCATTTTCAGCTAATCCGTCTTAAATTTATCAATATATAGATTATTTACCCTCGGTCCATGTATACCGAAATTTAAATTGTTATCCTTTATATTGCACTAGCTGAGCCCGGTGCGCTTCGCTGCCCATGTCAAAATTAGCGCTGCAGAAACTGTATTTTATATCCGATCAGTACGAAATTCGGCAGAAAGAGGTTTGTTATTACATAAAGGAATACTGCCAAATTCGGAGAAAATCGGTTCAGATTTAGATATAGCTCCCATATATATGTTACCCCCGATTTGACATGTAAGCGCTGTAGAAACTGTATTTTATATCCGATCAGTACGAAATTCGGCAGAAAGAGGTTTCTTATTACATGAAGGAATACTGCCAAATTCGGAGAAAATCGGTTCAGATTTAGATATAGTCCCAATATATATGTTACCCCCGATTTGAAATTCAAGCGCTGTAGAAACTGTATTTTATATCCGATCAGTAAGAAATTCGGCAGAAAGAGGTTTCTTATTACATGAATGAGTATTCAAGGAAAATCGATTCAGATTTATATATAACCTCCATATATATGTTCCTCCAGATTTGGTTACACAGCGCTATAGAAGTTGTTCTTTACTTCCGATCATTACAAAGTTCTCCAGAAAAATGTTTCTCAATTTAGGAACGAATATTGCTTAATTTAGCGATTATCGGTTCAAAATAAATTTATTTCAATTATTCCAAATTATTATCGCAATGACCCTTATCGCATTGTTAGGGAGGTGTAGGGTATTATATAGTCGGCCCCGCCCGACTTTCTGACTTTCCTTACTGGTATTAGTAATAAATTCACTGAATGAAAAAATACCGAATTCAGTGGAAAGTCCAGAAAATAGAAATGTATACTTATAAAATTTCCAAATTCTTGTTTCAGTGATCATGCATCACATTATCATATTGCGATTGTATTGGAGTGAGCAGCTGTAATTATCGCATACCGAGCATTTTTGTTCATGTATTTCCTATATAATACTTGCAAGATATATCAAAATATAGGCTGTGCCACGCCCACTGGTCCTATTCCGCCCATTTGCAAGCCAATCACGTAGACTGCTACCAGATACATGTACGCAAAATTTCAACACTCTCGCTAACAAAATGAACAATATAATTCAATTTCAAAATTTGGCTTATATGGGCGGTGGCACGCCCATTGGTCAGATCCCGCCAATTTTTGGACCAATCACGTGGACTGTCACCAGATACATATGTACAACATTACAGCACTCTAGATAAAAAATTGTGCAAGATATATCAATTTCGAAATTTGGCTTATAAGGGCGGGGCCACTCCCATTGGTTTGATCCCGCCCATTTTCTGACCAGTTACGTAGAATGCCACCAGATACATATACACAACATTGCAGCACTCACGATAGCAAATTGTGCAAGATATCAAAATTTGGTCTATGTGGGCGGGGCCACGCCCATTGGGCCGATCCCGCCCATTTTTGGACCAATCACGCATACTGCCACCATATACATATACACAACATTCCAGCACTCTCGCTAACATATTGTGCAAGTTATATCAATTTCAAAATTTGGCTTATATGGGCGGGGCCAAGCCCATTGGTCCGATCCCGCCCATTTTTTGACCAATTACGTAGAATGCCACCAGATACATACACACTCTCGCTAGCAAATTGTGCAAGATATCACAATTTGGTCAATGTAGGCGGGGCCACGCCTATTGGTCCGAACCCGCCCATTTTTGGACGAATCACGTAGATCGCCAACGGATATATATACACAAAATTCCAGGTCTCTCGCTAACAAATTGTGCAAGATATCACATTTTTAAAATTTGGCTTATATGGGCGGTGCCACGCCCATTGGTTCGATCCCGCCCGTTTTTGGATCAAACACGTGGACTGCCATCAGATACATATGTACAACATTACAACACTCTAACTAACAAATTGTGCAAGATATATCAATTTAAAAATTTGGCTTATATAGGCGGGGCCACGCCCATTGGTCCGGTCCCGCCCATTTTTGACCAATTACGTGGAATGCCACCAGATACATATACGCAACATTGCAGCACTCCCGCTAGCAAATAGTGCAAGATATCAAAATTTCAAAATTTGGTCTATGTGGGCGGGACCACGCCCATTGGTCCGATCCCGCCCATTTTTGGAGCCATCACGTAGACTGCCACCATATACATAACATTCTAGCACTCTCGCTAACAAATTGTGCAAAATATCTCAATTTCAAAATTTGCCTTATATGGGCGGGGCCATGCCCATTGGTCCGATTCCGCCCATTTTTTGAAAATTCACATAATCTGTCACTAAATGCATACACACAAAATTTCAGCACTCTAGCTAAAAAATTGTCTCAATATCAAAATTGGACCCATATGGGCGGATCCACGCCCGCTTGATGTATCGAAAATTCAAGTACCCTATTTTCAGCACCTCCTACACATGTACATTCTGTGAAAATTTCAAGATGATCGGTCTAGCCGTTTAGACGTCTATACGGAACAAACAAACAAACAAACAAACAAACCAACCCACAAACAAACCCAGAAACAGACACTCTCTTTTATATATATAGATTAAAAGGTGGTCCTTCTTGTGGTTTATACTTGAACCATGATGTTAATTGACCGAGATTTGATGCCGTTAGACTTTTTTGTGGGTTACCTCGACCGGCCGATTTTATGCGAACAATTTGTAACAATTCAGCCTTTACGGCGTACCTCGAGCAAGCCATTCATGAGATAGAACCAGTAACCGTCACCAAGAATTTGGAAAATGAAGATGACAGGTTGCACTACTGTAAAGCCAGCCGTGACAGCTACATGAATGAAATCGTGATCCAGAAATAATTGGAGATTTCGATCATTCGAATAAAACAATAATATGCCGAATTAATCGTTGTTAATTTCTTTGAATTTTTAAAAAGAAACTTGAATTTAGTTCTCTTTACATCGGAAATAGGGTACATCGGCCCATGTTTTTTTACAGGTTCGGAAGTTTGAGTTATTCCCACGGATTTTACAACCGATTTATTAGTTGACAGTTGTTTTTTCCAGTTTGGTTTGCCATTTCCTCATGGATAGAATTACGCGAGAGCCACGCGTGGAAATTTTCTATATTCGTCAAACTTCAAAATTCAGCAATGAAGCCCATTTTTGGTTGAATGGGTACTTAAATAAATAAAATTGCCACATTTGGAGACATGTGGTTTCAACAGAACGAAGCCACATACCACACAACGCACGTTGTGAAACAAGATAACTCTCGAAACGAGCAACCGATTGACTTAAAATTTGGTATGAGCTAATATTTTCTTCTATCTCCGGCAAAGTTCGAAGATGGGCCATATTGGTCCACTCCTTCTAGTACCTTCCCCACAAAGGGTTAACATTTAGTGAAATATTGTTTATTTAATAACTTCTATACTACATACTTATTTGAATCCTCTGAAATTCTACACATAGTACAGGGTCCGCCATCTAACGTTTTATTTCAACTAGTGCTTATTTCGTGAATGGTAACACTTAGCTCATGTCTGATTTGACAGATAATTAGTTTTATCCTTTCGCTGAACGAATATGGTTGTGTATACGCTTGAACAACGCTGGGAAATATGGCCTGCGATCGAAATCTTACAGAAGATGCCGATTTTGCCAAAAAAAATCATCTTTCCAGATGAAGCTCATTTTGATCTTGGCGGGTATGTAAACAAGCAAAACTGTCGCATTTGGGGCACAGAAAACCCGCACGCATACATTGAAAAGCCAATACACCCAAAACGAGTCACTGTTTGGTGCGGATTTTGGTCCAGAGGCATAATTGGGCCATTTTTCTTCGAAAATGAGCAAGGAGTGCCCGTTACAGTCAATGGCGATCGTTATCGGGCTACGTGCCACACAGCCGAAGCTACACTCGATGTTTTGCGCCCTTTTTTTGGAAGATCGCACTATCAGCCGCTGAGCTGATGTCGTTTGGCCACCTCGGAGCTGAGATTTGACACCGTTGGACTATTATTTGTGGGGTGCCCTCAAAGATAAGTGTTACGCCGACAAGCCAGAGACAATGACGCTTTAAAGGACAATATTCGTTAAGCCATTGGTGAAATACAGCTGCACTCAATCGATAATGTGCTTAAAAATTGGACCGATCGTGTAGGCTACTGCATGGCCAGCCGAGGCAGCCATTTGAATGAAATTATTTTCCATTATTAACCGGAAGGATTGTACTTTCAAAGAAAAAAAGAAATTTGAGAAAATATTCAGTAGTTTTTTTTATAGCATTTTAAAAAAAAAAAAAGTTATTTGGCGGACCCTTTATTATTATTAAAATATCCCGGGATTCATTTTAAAAAATCCCGGGATTCGGGATTTTTGGGATCGGGATTTCCCGTTTGACATCACTAAGTGCACTGAACTGACTTTTACGAAAATTGGTACAGATTCTTTTCTTGGACTTGGGTCATTCCCTATGGGCCATATTGGCCCAGAGTCCATATATAACTCTGATTTGAATTATTGTTGTCCTATTTCAGCTAATCTGTTTTCAGCTAAAACTGTTACATTTGGAGTGAAGATAATCCACAAGCTTTTGACCAAACACCATTACATACACAGAATACTACTGTTGGGTGCGTTTTATGAGTCAGCAGAGTCATTAGTCGATATGTCTTCAAAAACGATGAGGGGCAGAATGTTTCTATGAATGGTGAACGGTATAAAGAAATACTTATACGTTTTTTGTACCTCAATTTGCTGGTTTTAATTTTGCTGACATGATGTTCTAACAGGACGAAGCCATATACCACAAAACGCACGTTGTTAAATTTTTGATGATCGAATACTTTCAAGTAATGGTTCTGTTGATTGACCTCCAATATCATGTGATTTAATCCCATTGGATTTTTTTATTTGGTATTATGTAAAGTCACTCGTCTACGCCGATAAACCAGATACAATTGAACACCTGGAAATCAAGATTCGAGTTATTGGCGAAAAACGGCCGCAAATGCTGCGAAAAGTGTGTGAAAAAACGGCTAAAATTAAATTATCATAATTAAAGACTACTTAGAAAATCGCGTCTGAACTAAATTTAGAAACTGGTTAGGGTGGCAACCGAAGTTACAAATTTGGGAACATTTTTCTTTGTTTCTCAATATAATCTCCTTTTAACTCGATACACCTTTTCCAGCTATTTTCAGTAGCTTCCAGACCCTCGTTATAGTATGAACTATCTAGCTCCTGAAAAAAGCCATCAGTCACAACCTCCACCTCATTGCCGGCAAATCGTTTTCCGTTTGAAAACAAAATATAATCCGAGGGAGCTAAATCTGGTGAATAATTCAATAATTAAACTTTAATTCATTGATTTTGGTCATCGCAATAATGGATGTGTGAACTGGTGCATTGTCTAGATTGTGAGCAAGGTGGAGTGGAGATGGTTTCTATTACCTGGTATTCTTCCAACCCATTCATCTCTGGCGGGAATCATAGTGATGTAATCCGCATGTGACCATAGTTTGTGTATCTCCACATTGATAGGCAGTTTAATCTTTTTGCCGCTTTGGTTGCAACATCTCTCGCCACAATATTAATCGGCAGTATATGGAGTAGGGCTTGTAGAGACTCGGTCGCTGTAGTCCTTAAGGCTCCGCTTATGCTTAGGCAGGCTGTTCTCTGAACTTTTGTTAGTAGGTTGGTGATGGTTAGTTTGTCAGTTGCCGTCCACCATACCACAATGCCGTATAGCAGTATAGGGCGAACTACTGCTATATATATCCAGTGGACGATTTTAGGAGAGAGGCCCCACCGCGACCCTACAGCCTTTTTGCAGGAATATAAGGCGACGTTGGCCTTCCTTACACGTTTCAATACGTTAAGTCTAAATAACACTTTCCTATCTAGAATTATTCCTAAAAATTTTGCACTTTCCGAAAAGACTAGATCTGTACCCATCTTGCGCACAGCTTTCATGCCATCAAATTGTCGGTGAATATGCAATGTATTGCACTTTTTGAAATGCCTATGACTTCAGCTAACCCACGAACCTTCAAACGACGGTCATCCAATACCGTTTTGTAGATTTTGTTAACCATTTCTGGTGTGGACAACTCAATTGGTCGACCACGACGGTGTTCGTCTTGGCAGTTCGTACGACCCAGCTTAAAGTCTGGCACCCAATATTTTATAAAAGTAAACAAGGAACAGACACCCTTAAAGTACAATCTAGATCGGTTTTAATATTGGTGGGACTGAGACCTTTCAAATAAAAGTATTGTATATGATTGTATCAGTGACCAATTTTTTACATGTTTACAAATTCATCCTCTACTTTTGAGTGATCAAACGTGGCGCCTTTAAAACTGAAAACATATGTTTTAGAAGGTTGCCACTTTTCCCGAATGTATTTTTTGAACTACTACCACCATTTATGTGTCAGGTCGGCTAATTTTTGGACCGCCGTCGTATAGACCAATTGAGGTCCCAGGTTCTACCTGTTCATCGCCAAGATCTGTCAAAATTCAGATTTCAATGCGGGACAGTAGCAAAGGAGGTGCTCAAAGATCTTCAATTCTTCCTCATCTCCACAGCTTCTGCAGAAATCATTGGACTTAATTCAAAACCTCTTGGCGTTTTCGCCGATCAGGCAATGTCCTGTCGGAACTAACACTAATATAGATAGAGTTTTCCTCTCTAGTGCGAAGAGTTATTCCAGGTGTCGATTTCTGTCTATTATTGACTGCCTGACTACCGCTGGCCTAAGCCAAAGCTTGCATGTTGACAGTGGCGCACCAATATATGAAAATTCTGCGACAATTTGTGACTTCATCTCTTTCCACTTCCTTTCCAGTTCCCCGAGATATCCCTACGCTCAGTTATAAGTACATATACGAGGTGTATGATAAGAGAACTGCATAAGTCGAGGGCTGTTTTTGAATTTAGAGATGTAGTCTCCAGAGATTTAACGGCTGACCGATTAAATGACGTCGTCAGTGGTGGCCACTATGTTGCGACTCAGTCACTTGGCGACTTTCCATATTGTTATTATTACGGCTTGATGGACACTTGAGAGACATCTTAAGACTAAATTGTAGGTATAAATGTAGGTATCTGGAAACCTGTGATCTCGATCAAGACTGAGTTTCGAACAATCTGTATAGTAGTGGATATACTTTATATTCCCTGGTATTCTGCCAACCCATTCCCCTCTGGCAGGAATGTTAGTGTTGAAGTTCGTCTCGAAGGTGTACACCGTTTGTATATAGTACGTGTGGTCGGTTTCTTGCACTACAGCGTGATACCCTCTTGTGGCCGAAGATCTTAGACCTCTTCATTGATGCACAGTTCATGCGTAGGCAGGTTTTTCACTGAACCTTCATTAATTGATTGTTGATAGACACCACATCAATGCAATAAATCATTTTAGGAGAGATACCCCCAGCGTGTCCCTACCGATGTACTACAGGAATATACATACATAAGAATATAAGGCTAAAGTCGCATTTCTTACATGTTCCAATACATTTGGTCTAAAGCAAATTTTCTATCTAGGATTATAGTTGGAATTTTTGCACTTTCGGAAAAGAGGAACAGAGCTTCCTTTATCCGAGGAGGGTCCATATGTGGGAGTTTATTCTTCCTATTAAATGGTTAACGCTCAAACCACTGGTTCTGGCTCATCTAGCCATTTTATATAGAGCCACTGTATAATGTCGTTGGAGAATATATCAGTTACTGCTATATATCCGCATATGCCTCGACTTTGCAGCCTAATGACTAGATACTTATACATTACTCTTCCTTGTGGGGCCTTCGGTTTACAAACCTTATTAGCGGTATACAGTCAAATTTTCCCTCCAAAGTGAACATTCTTCCCTCGTACTGGACGCCAGATTTCCCTTCTCCCATTTAGCTTTTATGGGTTCATTTGCATGCGTTTATAAGGATTAGTATTGTAAGCCAGTGTTCGTGTGTGTGCGACCATTTAAACGATCTTCGGTTTATTCATTTACTATTCTCAGGATATACAAATGCTAGAGTGAATGGGTGCTCGCTCCTACATCACACATACACACACGCACATTTACAATACTTAAACGCACGTGTAAATATCGAAATGTATGTATGTGGCTCCTCAACAAGGAAGAGACAGACAGACAAACGAAAGGAAGAACGGACATAAGCATTCATAAGTTCGAACATACTCGTACATACATGCGTAGCCAGATATTCCAAGTAATTATAATGTATTAACATAACCGGTCATTAAGATAATGATAATGAATGTAAGGTAACGATACACATGAGACCTTAAGCCGCGTTGATGACTTAAATGGGAACGTAGAACGAATACACACACTGAGAAACAACTATGAACCCACACATACTCGCATATATGTATATAGAATGCATAAAAAATTCATATGATTGGTATTCCATTAACAACTTACATACCTTCGTGCTTATATACATTTAAGTAAAAGGATATTTACATGCATGTGAATATGTGTACAGAAGGAACAGGACTTTAGCAATAAGACATGAAAAAATGATATTGTTGTTGTATTAAAATTGTAAGTACTCGCAGGCGATGGGTATTGCATGTTGGAGTGACATTTGCTACGGTTAATACTCTTTAATCACTGCAATTATCTGTTACTGAATAAATATAATTGATAAGGAACTAAATAAATAAAATTGGAATACCACTGACTCTGTTAAAGAAAAACAAGCTTTTAATATTATAATAAAATTATTTTTTTCATCGTCTCAAGCAAAAGGGTTGTACATCGATATAGACTCCATATAAAGGTCCTCTCTGTTGTCACTTCTTGACGTTCGGGAGAACAAATCTTTGCGGTGATCTGATCTGAAATTTAAGTATTTATACTTTATATTGCACCTAGTAAAAATGGGCCCAATCGGTCCTTGCTTGGTTATAGCCCACATGTACAGGTCCCGTTCGATTTGACTGCTTGACCATCTAGGGAATGCAGGTTTTAACAGATCATGCTGAAGTTTAAGTGTCCTTAACTTACTATTGTACTAAATCGTCTTCAGTGAAAATTGGATCGATCCGTGTTTTGATATAGCCTTCATATAAAGGTTACATATGTATTCAAATTTTTTGAAATTGACTCTATTCAGCCTGCAACAATTCATATTAATAATGGATTGACATGGTCCCTAAATATTTCCCGTGCATATTGGTTAGCCCAGTCCGATTTAGTCTTTCCCTACTGGCTTGTTCTCTGTTTAGGTTATTCTACAATAGACTAAAATATACTATTTTTCAAAATTAATTTATTATTTCGTATGAGAGAAAGGATACAGCTGATTTAGTTTTTTTGTACCTCTTGTTATTTATAGTTTCTGTTCCATGAGCTACCTTTGCACCCTGCTGCAATATTTATCACTTTTCCCAACTGTGGCCCAAAAGTAAAAATTTCGAAAAACTACTTATTGTTTCACGTTTATGTTTTGAGATCCTCCCTCGCACCTTGGCCCGCTGTGTTCTCATTTAAACGACATAAACTTTATAAAAATCGGTTCAGTCCTTTAAGGGCAATTACAAATTTCCTAAAATACAAAAATGAAATTTCTCAATTTTGTATCCCCTCACCTTAGAGAGGAGGGTATTAGTTTATTAGTCACTATTACCTCGAGAAAAATGGGCGAAGTTCCCACGCCTCTTTTGGTACCTCCCACACAAATTGACAATTGTGAACCAAAGGTTAATAGCTTATAACATTATTACCAGTACATACATAGTCTTGAAATTTTCTACAGTGATTTAATACAGTAAAAAACAATACAGTGAAAATGGGCATTATTGTCACGCTCCTTTTGGTACCTCCCACATAAATGGACCTTTTTGTACCAAAAGTAAACAGCTTTTAACTTTAATACCAGTGCATATAAATACTTGAAATTTCGTACAGTGCAATGCTTTTATAGTACCTAGGATCTAGAATGGGTGGCCGTAATTGGCACACCCCTTTTGGTACCTCCCACACAAATGGACCATTTTTCACCACAAGTTAACAGCTTATAACTTGAACTATAAATACTTGAAATTTTGTACAGTGTAATGCTTTTATAGTACGTAGAGTCCAGAAAAAAGTGACCGCTATTGGGAAACCCCTTTTGGTACCTCTCACACAAATGGACCATATTGTACCAAAAGTAAACATATGTACTTTAAAGCTATTAAATGCAATTTAAATTAATAATAATTTAAATAAAACAGAAAAATAAATACATTTACTAATATTTTTTTAAACTCAAGGTGAGGGGATTCTTTAGTCGGCTTACCCGACTGAACTTTCTTACTTGTTAAAATTTCAAATTATGTAAAATTTTTTTTCAAAAATAAATGAAAGCGATATCTTATTTTTCCATTAATTGGTTTTGAATAAGGTTTTATGCAAAAATAAATTTTAAATGTTAATATTATAAATTCTGGTTAAATTGATAAATTCCTATGGTTAAATAGTCTCAGAAAGTGATTCTGAACCGATCGACATATTGGTTATCCTTTAAGGTGTTACAACCAAATTAACAAAGCCTTTGGCTACTGTTATCTGTTAAATTTTATAAAGATATGTTGGGAAATGTAAAAAATATTAAAATTGTTATATAAATATACAAACACGGGAATAAATCGTCATTTTTGATATGTTTGAATTGGAAGAAAATATATTTGGATCAACATTTTTTAATATTATATGTTTCTGCGAAAATAAATTTTATTTGAAAATCATTAAAATGTATTTGGAGCACATTAACACATCGAAGGAGTGGCGTAAGAGACCCCAAGTATATTTGGCAGAAATCCAGTTTGTGCTATTTGAGGTCATTTGAGCAATGTCCGTCCGTCCGTCTTTAAGTTCGTGAGCAATGTATCAATGCCTTAATTTAAAGGCAAGTTTTCTGTTTTTCAGAATTTCAAATTGTTTTTCAGAATTTCAAAAAAAAGCCAGTTCGCAAATATATTTTGTTCTAGTATATTAATATATGCGATCCAAATAAAATGTCTTGATTTTCAAACTAAATGTATTTGTTCACTAATATATAATATTTAAAAATTTGGGTTGCAGATATATTTTCTTTCAATTCAAACATATGAACAATTGCGCTTGCACTAAGCTCTTTCCTCTGTCTTTCTTTTCCAGTTTAATTTCCGATCTAGGATAACACCGAGGTATTCGGCTTCTGTGGATATTTGCAGTTCGCGATTCTAACTCTAGCCGTTTGAATTTGATGGTGGTACCATATTTATGTGTTATTGTCCCTCTGGCCAATAGAAATTTCGGAAAATTATTTCGATGGGACGTACACTAGAAAGTACGTCCAAAGGGCTACCATCATAGTTCTAGCACTAGCCTAATGTTTTATTAAGCTTCAATTCTTTTTACGTAATAATTTTCGAAATTTTTATTAGCTTTCTTATTACAACATACCGAAATTCGTATTTAGACAGTTCTGCATAAATAGATGTGCTAATTAACTTGAAAATATATTTGTGTATTTATTTCCACGGACATAAAAAATTGACAAAATGCCACCAATATACTACAATCTTTTGGTACACCATTGAAAGTATAGAAAAATAATAAATATTCTTCTTTTTTAATTTTATAATAAAATACAGACTAACAATACATACCGATGGTTAAATATAAAAAGGGTTCATCTCGATTTTGTTTTTCCGTAACGGGGTCACGAGAAAGAGAATAAAAACCAAACAAATTCTTTGACTAGACTTATGGGGTTTTTACAATACCTACACGCTGAAAAAAAATCGCTTCTGTAGTATATTGTCCCAAACATATTCGGCTAGAAATATATATATGTTTGGGTTATACTCTAAGCATGTAATATTTGGTAAACACAAAAATTGTGTATTTGGAAAGATGTTGTTCTAAACAAATATTTGTTTACATTCCAATATGTTTTTATTTGGGACCATTATCTCCGAAACAAATATTTATTTGGATTTAAGTACATACATAAATTGTGTTAAATTTTTCAGTAATTCAAAGTTAAATTTTTAGAAATTTTTAATGTTCGTAAAAAATAATAATTGAAATCATATAATCTTGGATCAATATAAAGTACTTAGAGGATTGACAACTAATGATGGCTTGGAATACTCAGAAATTTGAAATGATTGATTTAAAACAGAAGGTAATGCTGCATATGGTATCATAACTGGGAGGTACAATTCGAAAATCAAGAAAAATTTAAACTGAAATATGAAAAACTCAGCAAAAGTTTTGGAAATATTTTTTAAATAAAATATATTTGGAAAAATTCCTAAATAATAATTTTATTTGTATTTAAACATATATTTTATTTGAGAAATTTAGTTTGCAAATATAATTTGTTGTAATATATTAATATATGCGTTCCAAATATATTTTATTGATTTTCAAATAAAATGTATTTGCTAAGAAATATATAATATTTAAACATTTGTGTTCCAAATATATTTTCTTTCGATTCAAACATATCAAAAAAGGCGATTTTGCCCCGTGTATAAATCTTTTTTTGCGACTATAGTCCCAGAAAATTTAAAAAAAAATAAGGTCCATTTGACAGTTTACGACAAGAATAAACGGAATACGTTTATACCAGAGAATAAAAATACTTGGAATTTTGCACAGGATAATGCTTTTATAGCGCCTACAGTCCAGAAAAAATGGGAAAAGGAAAAAGGAACCATTTTGCAGAAAAAGTTTAAAGTTTATAGCATGAGTAGCAATACTACACGATTTTGCACAGTGTAACGACTTTGAAGTACCAATAGTCCTGTGAAAAAGGAGCGTTACCACCACGCTCCTTTTTGTACCTCCCACCCAAAATGGTCAAATTATACTAAAATTTAATAGCTTATAACGTTAATGGGTCAAAATATATTACCTATATATTACCTATTAATATTGACCTATGTAGTTTATTTTTGGCTAAAATGTTTATAAGCAGCTACAAATAGGTAAAATAAGATCTCGCTATCATTTTTTTTAAATTTGTTCGGAAACAATTTTGTAGGCATTTTAATTTTTGGAAAAATTAACAAAATGTTTTTGTGTTTTACGAAATTTGTAATTGCTCTCGAACGGTTAAACCGATTTTTGCAAAGTTTACTTTGTTTTAAAGAGGACCCAACAAATCCAGAACAGTAAACAATTTTTGTGAGTCTCAATATTTGTACTAGTCTGACAATTTTCGTCTGTTTTTGCAAAACATTGGTACGAATTCAAAAAGGGTTTTATTTCGCATCATGTTTAAAGTTCAATTTCGTATTTGCAAAAACCATCTTTGCAATATTCGCTTTCGCAATAATATATTTCAGTATTCGCTTCCATTTGTTTAAAGTGTTTTATCTTCATATCCGCTTCACACAATGAAAACCACTGCGACTTCTCTTCAAAGGGTTGAAAAATGTGTTTGTCCTTGTGGAAACAGGAGGTCAAAATATGGAAAACATTGTTAATACTTGAATATCCTGGAAAAGTATCAATTCAGTTGGTACTAAAGGGTCAAACTATTATTCTCATTCGCTTTCGCAAAACTGCATATTTCACTATTCGCTAGAAGTATATTTCAATATTCGCTTTCGCTGAAGTCACTTTCGTCACATCCCTAGTTTAAAGTACCTACTATTCAGAGAAAAATAAGTGTATTAACCGCTTCTGGTACCTTCCACACAAATTGAGATATTACCCAAAACTTTGTCACATGGATGGGGTGAATTTAAATTCAAAAATATTTATTTCGTAGAACCATTTATGGTACATTTGTCTCGTCAAATGAGTACACTTCGATGGACCAAAAGTGTCACTCATCGTGGTAGTGACTTTATTCTCTATATGTAAACATATTTTTGAGACCTAGTTATGGGACGTTTCTCTAAAACATCGAAGGACGAAAAGTGTAACACATCGATGTAGTGATTGACAATAAACATTTAAAATCCATTGGTCAATGTCCGTCCGTCCATCCATATCGCTGGTGCGCTCGTGAAAATATAATGAAAAATCTTGCTTGTGGTAGTATCTTCTTCGAACTTATAAATGATACATGATCTCTAAAACAACTAAATCGATTGAGATCATATTCGTTAAACATTTTTGTCTAGTTCGGAGTACAATTCATAACTTTATTTGAGTTCAGTATGAGTTGGTCAAGAGCTTCGTTTAAGTCATTTCAATCGTTTCATCATCCTTTTTGCTACTTTTTCCTCATATCCTTTTCAAAATAAATGGTCATAATCAACGAGTGTCATCTGTCCGAATGCGCATTTTCCCGGAAAGTAGTCCAGAGGCGTTGTTTTGTCTTACTTTATAGTCATGTCTTTGTGTTGATATACATTTATCCTGACTTCGGAGTGAGTGGACTAAGTTTTGTTATTAATTGGTAAAATGTGTGTGTATTTTTAATTAAATCCAACATTTTATCACAGCTCTTAAATAGTAATAACAATAAATGACAATGGTTGTCAGTGGCAATAAGAGCTATACGAGAATGAGTATACGATTGTTTACATCTTCACGTTTCGCCAAAGACATGTGTAGATGTTGGTCCTTTAGGGCAAAATAAATGTCGGGAGTTAATTACAATATTTGAGTTCTTCTTGTTGGGAAAGTATTAAAGAAGAACTGTTGAAGTATTAACAATGCAATTTGACATATAGTTTTTATTTATTAATTATGTAAACGAAACTGAGGTTTTAGAATCAGAAATCTTAATTTTGTATTTATATTCTATTTTTATAGAATGGGCTCCATCTTTGATCTAAACACATCAGAGAACTAAAAGTGAGACACATCATTGGAGTGACTTCCCGAATGTGCTTTGATTTTTTATTAGGGAAAGCACATTCTGGAATATTTTAGGTCCATTGAGCTATGTGCGGCAATTTGTATGCTTGTCTTTTAAGAACGGTATACAATGGATGTGGATTGGCCATACCTTGAGAAATTCCCATGATGATATCGCACGCACAGTTCTTGACTGGAACCCACAGGGAAGTCGTAGAAGAGGAAGACCGGCAAACACGTGGAGGCTGTTGGTGAATGCCGAAGCCCTAGAAGACGGCGACAATTAAAAAACCTAGCCATAGATAAAATGAAATGTAATGAAGTTGTTACGGACCTATGATCCTTCTAAGAACTTTGGGAAAAATATATATATACAATTTTGTTTAGGATTTTATTAAACTTGGATTGTTTTTAAATTCGAAAATTGTTCATATTGCTCACCCCCTTTTTGAGTACAAGGGTATGAACGGGGGTATAAGGACGATTTAATTGACTGACATTTTCCAACCTTTTTTAATATTTGATTGTTACAAAAATTGTATTTATTATTTATTTTTTGTGTTGTTGTTTTTTTTTGTTCACTTAAATTACATTAAAAATTAAAAAATAACATATTTTTTGCCTCTCATCTTTCTGGCGAAATTGAATTTGATAACATTATATTACTTCATCATTGTATTCAATTCACTGTCACTCCAGAGATTCAATTAATATGTCCACAATTCAGCATTTCACCACAAACATTTCTGGGACTGTTCTGTTGGTCTGTCTGTCCGTCAGTCTGTCCCATTGCGTTCGGTAATGCCAGGTCAAAGATATCAATTGTCATTGGCCCTATTAAATATTTAAACAATTTCCAATCACTGTGATGCCATAAACTGACATATATATTTATTATAATTTTAAGCAAATATGTATATGTATATCAATGGCATAAATTAAAATCACACATGTCATTCATGACTTTATTACACAAGAGAAACAAATCAATTATATTGATGCCAAGGAGCAGTCCTTAAATGAAAAAGGGGGTGTAGTTTTAGGAGTGATTAGTTCTAGAAAAATTTATTCTTAGGCAAATAACTGATAGCAGAATTTTGAATATTAGGATAATCCATGTTTTAAATCTCGATCATACAAAGTTAAATGCCAAAGGGATGAGAATGTGATTTTCAACAAAATAAATATTAGTATGTATAGGGGATTACTTGTCAATTGAGTCAAATTTTAAAAGCGATGTTTTCTGATAGGTCTTATGCTTGCACCATGTATAGTCCTATTGGATAGTAGTTATGGCACAAAATTTCAACGAGATCCGTTAAGGACTGTCCGAGTTGGAGGATATTGAATTTTGAAATTTTGGTCGAACGTCCCTTTTTTCCCATCCATATGATTAATTACTTATTGTATTTAATCTTCTTAAAAAAATCGCTGACATTTTTGTTAAAATCAAAACTTGTTTGACATTTTTACAAAAGCTTTTTTTTATTTTTGATAATGTTATATATTTTTATTTTAATAAAAATATAATAATTGTGAATTTGTCGATTTTTGTAAGATATCTTTGAAACCGCTGATGGGATGAAAAATGATATTAGAAGACGATGAATGCTAAAATGTGTGGTTCAACCACTATTTTTAAACCCTCACTTTAGTGTGACGAGGGTATATATCATTTGCTACGAAAAAAATGTAACACATCGAAGGAGTGATCTAAGACCCTAAGTATGTTCGGCGGATATTCGTTTTAGGTCATTTTAAATCGAATGAGCAATGTCCGTCCGTCCGTCTGTCTGTCTGTCTGTCTGCTGGCTGGTGCGCACGATAACTCTCGAAAGGACTAACGGATTGACTTCAAATTTGGTACGAGGTAATATTTTTTTCTATCTCCGGCTAAGTTCGAAGATGGGCCATATTGGTCCAATCCTTCTAGTACCTCCCCCACAAAGTGTTAAAATGTTGTGAAATTTTGAATCTTTAATAACTGCTATACTACTTATTCGAATCTTCTGAAATTCCACACGTAGCATTAGTTTATCAGTCGCTATCAACTCGTGAAAAATGGGCCAAGTTGCTACGCCCCTTTTGGTACCTCCCACACAAATGTACCATTTTGATATGTAGGCAGATCGCATCCCACAAATTGCATTTACGCTTTTAAGCCAAAGGACATACATATGCTTTAGTTTGAGGAAAAAAAATAAAAAATATCTAAAATAAAAATAAATATATGTAATAATTTTTACAAAAATGTCAAAAAAATTTATTTCGCAAAAAAATTCAGAAACCAATATTTATGCTAATTTCTTTATTTTCTTGAAAATATTGAAGGAGAAGCTATCGAAAACTCTTTTGGTTAGAATTTTCTAAATTCAACAGATAACACTATGTAACAAAAAAAAAACATTTTGTGGCTGAGGCCTAAAAACATTCTTTTTTGTAGATAGGCATACTGTTTATGAAACCAAAATAAAAAAATGTTTACGTTAAAAGATTTTTTTAAAATTTTTTTAATTCCAATTTTCATGGAATATCTTCCTTTAATATAAAAAACAATAAAATTCCACTTTAACGACTCTTTACTTGTATATTTATTGATTCGACCACTGGGGCGTATGAATAACATTGCTGCATGAATACTTGACTGGAATTTGACTGTTTTTGATGTTTGTGATAAGTTTTATGATTTGTTGTGTTCTGACAAATATAGTTAAATTTTATGGCCAACATTTTTGTAGAACATTTCATCTCCATTTTAGGCATGCTTTTTGCGATTTATAAAAATAACACCCATTTTTCTTATACTATGGGTACTATGAAAACATTAACCTGTACACAACTTCAAGATTGCAGGACGATTCCAGCACATACAAACACTTCCAAAATGGTCCTTTTGTACGGGAATTGTGAAAAATCCTTGGTAGTAGTACAGAATTTATGAGATAATAAATGTTTCACTAAATTTTTACCCGTCGTGTGGGAGGTACTCGAAGGAGTGGACCAACAAAGTCCATCTTTGAACTTATCCTGAGATAGAAAAAAATATTGACACTCACCAAATTTTAAGTCAATCGGTTAATCCTATCGAAAGTTATCGTGCGCAACACCGGACGGACAGGCTGGCGGACATTGCCCAAGTGACTTAAAATGGCCCAAAACAGATTTCCGCCAAATATTCTTTGGGTCTCTTGCTCCTTCGATGTGTTACACTTTTGGCCCGTAGCAACATATTTTTTCTTCTATATTTTATGGTTTATTTCGAGCCAGGAAAAAACTACTTTTTGGAAAAAAAAATCAAATCATTTCTATTTGTATTAACGACAGTTAATAAACTTCTGTTTCTATGTGAGAGTGATACTCCCAACATAGACAGCCCTTTATCGAATTTTTACTTAAAAAAATATTGTCCAAATACTAAAGTTAAAATCTAAGAAAATCGGAATTAAAAAAATAATACTATAAATTATTTTAAAAGTTTTTTTCTTGTTAAGGGTTCGTAACATATATTCTTTTTTGCATTTTTTTTTAATTTTTTTCGGAATAGGGAACCTTTCAAGAATATTGTGTGACAGTTTGAGGTGAATCGAAGCAAAACTGACAAAGATACAGCAGTCTAAGCAACCGCCCCTCACACGTGACTCAGTACATCAGAAAAACTTTAAAGCGTTTTTCCTACAACCCAAAGACGGTGCCCCTCATAACTCAAAAACTTCTGAACCGATCCTTTTGAAATTGTTAACACTATTTCTTTATATAATTGACGAGGTAACGATGTCGAGTTTCTTTTAAATTTGCATGTTTTTAACAACAATAACCAATTAGCCGATTTTTTCTCGCAAAAATCTCATTTTTCACTTCAAAGTTCGAAAAATGCGATAATCGAAAAATTTTAATTTCGAAAAAAACTCGAGAGCGTTATCTGGCTATAACGATTATCTAACTAAATAAATTTATTTTTTTTTATTTCTGATAATCCGGTATCGAGTTATGAGGGGCACCGCAATACAATTTTTTTTCGAGACGCTTCCGCATAAATGTTGTCGTTGCCATATTTTTTAATATTTTTTTATGAAAATTTTACACAATAAACTTTGAAAGTTATACCATTAGTTTCAATCAAAAAATTTTAACCGCTTCGTCACAAATAAATCGTAAAAATGTGCCTCTTTTTCAACAGGGAAAAATCGGTTGGTGAAAATGTTGGTTGTCACAAACAAAATTGAGTGTACAAAGAAGCAATTTATATGGGATGAAGAAGCGATTTGCGACAAAAACAAAATATATGGCATCCACACAGGAACAGCTATTTAAGTGTAGAAGTTTCATTTTGGGACAAATTTAAGTCCTTTGAGCTATGTCAGTGTGGTGAGCGTTTGAAGAAATAAAGTACTATTTTAAATGTGTTAAAAGTGAATGTACTTTAAGTTTACCTGTTCTGGAACATCATAGGTTGGTTTACCCGACGATCACAAAACGACATCAAAAAACGCCTAAATATTCATTCTTAGCCTTTAAAGTTTGTTTTTGTGAATTTTTCATCGATAATAAAGTTTTGAAGTTAAAACCTTACTAAATTATCTAGAACTTTTTAAATAATGCATTGGATTTTTTTTGGGAATGGGCTCATTTAATCAAACTTTACGATAAAATCTAAAAAATATAAAAAATATAAAAATTTTTCCTCTTTTAGATTGTGTTATGGAGCTTTTATTTTAAATTATTAAAATTTTCTCAAAAAGTGTGATTTTTTTTGCAATATTTTGTAAGATATCGCCGAAATGGCTGAACGGATAGAATATTGTATTGGTTGATGTTGAATGCTACCTAATTTTGCACTTGTTTCAGTGAAAATACATATTTAAGCATATATACTCGCACAATTTTTGTTAATCTTCTTTGGAAAAAGGTTTAAACAAAATACCCTCAAACACACAAACCTTTAAAATCGTATTCACTGCATCCCGAGTGTAATATCCATATTGATCAAATGAATGAATGTCCCTGTGTGAACTATTGGATATTCGGATTGTATGAAATTCCATATTGATACCCATTTTTCGTCCACGCATTCATCCAAATGCAGATGTATTGCATTTCAATGTACAAACACAATCCCCGTTGGAAAAATGTCCTTCGACTACATTGTCGTCAGTGACTTTAGGGAAAACTTCATACACAGTCAATTGTAAGATAATACAATTGAGGTTATCAAGCATCATCAGTGACTAAAGCTATGTACAGACGATTGTCAGATCGGACAACGTTATAAACTCTGCTAAAGTGCTGCAAATGTACGTAGAATGACAGATTGTTAGGCAAAGGTTAATTGACATTCAGACGATTGCAAGAAAACCTTACAATTTTATTTATTTACAATATGTTTTGTAAATATTTACATGCAGGATTGCCAATAAAAATATTTTATAAACAGTGTTGCCAATATAATGTTTCTCTGACAGTGGCGCCATTGTCACATACATAAACTTCGCACATCTAACAATCTGCAAATTATCTCACAATGACTTTTCTGCCAAAGTTGCAAGAAAAAAATTGTATGTTCATACGGTTGTACATTCACAGGGTTGCATTTTTAATTTTTCTGACAATATACATAGCTTGACTTGTAGTTTGCTGTTGTCAGCCTAATGCTCCAATATTGCCGCTGTATCATAATGGAAATTCTAGTCGACGACTTACTGAGCAAGATTGTCGCTAACACCTCATTATTTAAGGGAAATTTATGTGGAAGTGATATAATCGATGGCCTTAACTGTTCTCTAAGTGTCTTTAACAGTTAATAATGGTTATGCACTCGTCTTCAGGGATGTCTTGAAGACATGACCAACCGGGTTATGGTGATTGTGGACATAGTATGAGTATGCGAATTTTTTCGCACATTCTTCCTTTCTTTTACATTTATGCATATGCTCGAAATCTGTCAAACGCATAATAAATCAGATGAAAAGCTCTCATCAATTTCAAATTTATTAAAAATTAAAGTTATTTCTCGATATGATTCCGGAAATTTATGCATGAGAGCAATAGTGGTATAACACACAAAATTGTCAAACTAAGACATTTTATTATTACACTATAGTTGGCTCCAGATTCAATTTTAAAGATACAAATAGTAGTCACTTCAACTAACTCGACTGAGATTTTTTATTTGTGATCCCCTCACTTTGCAGAGTGAATTTCCGACTTGAAACTCATCGAAGGTCCAAACGTGCAATATGTTGAAGGCCATAAGTGTAACATGGTTTTGAAGTGACTTAAAACTGTACATACATATATTATGGGAACTCTCCATATTTTTGGAATAGTTGAAGTTCTTTGACCAATGTTCGCTGTTTAAATTTCTACTTAAAGTATATTTTCCCAAATATTGTTGGTTTTTTGTGATCCATATGGCAAGTCTTCAAGAAAATATGACGGCAAATTATGTTTTCCCTTTTATGAGACCTTTTTAAGTTTTGAAATTTCAAAAAAGGACCTTTTAAGAAACAGCCTAACCAATAGCATAGTAAATAAAGATATCAAAGTCTACAATTTAAATAATATTATGATATTTTTTATTATTAAATACCTGTTCTTATTTCGCAATACATTTTCCCGAGAGATTGCATTTATTGAAATCATTTAGCGTTAAGCCATTACTGCTTTCAGCGCTTCATACCAATGGAAAAACACTTTGATATCATTTATTTAATCGAAACAATATTTGTTTTCAGTGTATATAAGAGCATTACTGTCGTTTAATAATGTTAAAGTTGAAAAAAAACATTTTATTAAAAATTCGGAATTTTTATTTTTAATTCAGAATTTCTTAAATTATATTATAAATTATTAATTAGCGATTTTTTCATAAAAATAAACTTAATTAAAAATTCCATATTAACCATATTTTTTTCTTTTTTTCAGGTACGTACTCAATAAATGTCGTAATTGGCTATTCCAAAGATAAGTAAATATTTATAAATATAAAAACAACAGCAACGATAATTTAAACTACTAGTCTTCTACAACTATGCAACAAGTTTTTTTGTTGTGTTCGAGACCTAACAACATTAGTGATACGAGGGAATATATCATTTGCCAAGGACCAAAAGTGTAACAAATCGAAGGAGTGACTTATGACCCTAACTATGTTCGGCGGATATCCGTTTTTGGTCATTCTAAAACGAAGGAGCAATGTCCGTCCGTTCGTCTGTCTGTCTGTCTGCTGCCTGGAGCGCACGATATCTCGAAAGGAGTAATCGATTGATTTGGTATGCGATAATTTGTTTTTCTATCTCCGGCTAAGTTCGAAGGTGGGCCCCACAAAGGGATAAAATGTAGTGAAATATTAATTCTTTAATAACTTCTATACTACTTATTCGAATGTTCTGAAATTCCACACATAGTATTAGTTTTTTAGTCGCTATCACCTCGAGAAATATGGGCGAAGTTGCCCCGCCCCTTTTGGTACATCCCACACAAATGCACCATTTTGCAACAAAAGTTAAAAGCTTCTAACATTTTCACCAGTTCATAGAATCACTTAATCTTTTTTCAAATGTAATGCTTTTAAATTACATGCAGTCCAGTGGAAAACTGGCTTTATTGCCACGCCCCTTTTGGTACCACCCACAAAAAGGTACCATTTTGCACCAAAAGTTAACAGCTTATAACATTAATAGCAGTGTATAAACATAATTGAAATTTTGTGCAGTGTAATGCTATTATACATAGTTCCTAGAGTCCAGTAAAAAATTGACGTTATTGACACGCCCCACACAAAGGTACCATTTTGCACAAAATTTTAAGAGCTTTCAGCGTGAGTACCAATGCACGAAAATGCAATAACATTTTGAACAGTTTAACGCTTTTGAATTGCCTATATCCCTGTGAAAAATTGGCGTTATCACCACGCCTCGTTTGTACCTCCCGCTCAAAATGGCCCAATCATACCAAAATGTAATAACGTATATCGTTAATATACCAGTGCACATAAACGCTTATAATTCGGCACAGTGCAGTGTATTTAAAGTATCTACCGTTCAGCGAAAAATAGTTGTATTTGTTAAAAACCTTCTGCTACCTCCCACACAAATTGACAGAATAATTCGTGTAATATTCCATATTACATTACTCACAAAGTGAGGGTATACCTTAGTCGGTTTGTCCGACTGAAACTTTCTTACTAGTTTTTTTTTGTTCAGATTGAGGCATACTATATAAAATCAAAACCAAAAATTTTTTTATTGTGATGTTTTATTTTATTTAATTCTAATTTTGAAATAAAAAATTGAAATAAAAAATCAGCGAGTTCGTTAAAGGACTGTCAGAGTTGGAGATTGTTGAATATTGGCGTAATGATTAAATGGTTATTTTTTCGCATCATCTTAGGGGAAAATTGATTGTTTATACCTGAATGTCAGGTTTCATTGTAATGGGTTGATTGATTAAGAAACGCCAGAATTATGTTTTTTTTAGCTTCCCCCGCTGTGCACCAAAGCCGAGCCACTTGAACGATGTCTGATTTCATAGATAACAGCATAAAAACCTCACACACAACTTGGTTTCCATTCTCTTTGAACAGCATCTCGCTCTTATTGGAAAAGCCTTTACAAACACATGCCAATTTGTACAAAATCGCTCACAATTTTTGAGTCTGTCACAGTGTCTGTTTTTGACAGACTATTAGCTCGAACATAAAATAGAATTTATCACAAAACCAAATTAAAACAACACCACTTTTATCTAAAATCCCTTTGACAGTCAGGGGAAATCCAAAGCAGTTGTTGGGATTTGGAATAAGTTTCCGTTTTTTTTGCTTTTTTAGAAAATTGGCTTAACAACTTACAAACGCATTAAATCCATTAAATTGTTAATGTCTCTCCACCAATTTTGGTTTTGTCGTTTAAGACATTTGAGTCTACAACATTGACAACATCAGGACATGCAAAACATTGAAAGTAAATCCTTGCAAAGTGAACTTGTTTTGTATGTTCCATTCTCGGAACATTTAAATAAATAACAACTCGACAACAACAACAACAGCAGCAGCAATAACAACACCAATATTTTACTGAGGGGAAAATTCAATTGCTTTCGTTGGAATTTTAAAAGGAAATGTTGGAAATTGAATTGATTAACCTGATTAAATGCAGAACTGTATCCTTTGTACGTATGTTGACGCCATTAATGGGTTCTTAGGATTGAAATATTGTTTCAGTGGTCTATATTAATTACATTAAATGACTTAATAAAAGTATTAAAAAGAGTTGAAAATTTAATTTCTTTAAATCAGTTATAAATAAGTGCTTTAAATCACTAAGAATGTGCTCTCTATTTTATTGATCAATTATTACATGTTCTTTTTTAATATCCCTTTATTTATCAATAAAATATATGCCCGCTAATGTATTAGCATTCTACGTTGCCTTTCGGCCATGTAGGCCTTTACTTTTCTTTTAGCCATTTATCATTTTGAAAAATTCTTGTGTCTTTGAATGCCTTCAGGTATAGTGTCCTTGTTACAGGCCTTGCCATAGTTTACGCAGACAGTGTTTCGAAATGAAATATTAAAGACCTAAAGTCAAATTCAAAGCATGAAAAATAAAATGCTTTACACTAAACCTAGGGTTGGCCATTGAAATCTTCCTTTATACTGTAGTCGACCTCTGACAATTTTCTCTATATTAGAGTCGACCGCGGAGGTCTCCCTCTAAACCAGAGGGTTCTTCCTCTTTACTAGAGTCGAACAATGTGGTCTTCCTCTTTATTAAAGTCGACCGCTGAGGTCTTCCTCTATACAGGAGTCGACAACTGAGATCTTAATCTGTACTAGAGACGACCACTCAGATTTTCCTCTATTATACAGTTGACCACTGAGGTCGTCCTCTATACTAGAGTCGACTTCTGAGGTCATCATCTTTATTAGAGTAGACCATTGAGGTCTTTCTCTAGATTAGAGTCGACCACTAAGGTCTTCCTCTAGACTAGAGTCGACCATTGAGGCCTTCCTCTGAACTGAGTCGACCAATGAGGTTTTCCTCTATACCAGAGTCGACTAATGAGGTCTTCCTCTTTGCTAGAGTCGACCGCTGAGGTCTTCCTCTATACAGGAGTCGACAACTGAGATCTTAATCTGTACTAGAGACGACCACTCAGATTTTCCTCTATTATACAGTTGATCACTGAGGCCGTCCTCTATACTAGAGTCGACTTCTGAGGTCATCCTCTTTATTAGAGTAGACCATTGAGGTCTTCCTCTAGATTAGAGTCGACCACTAAGGTCTTCCTCTAGACTAGAGTCGACCATTGATTTATTCCTTTATACTGGAGTTGATCCCTAAGGCCTTCCTCTAGACTAGAGTCGACCATTGAGGCCTTCCTCTGAACTAGAGTCGACCAATGAGGTTTTCCTCTATACCAGAGTCGACTAATCAGGTTTTCCTCTATAACAGAGTCGACTAATGAGACCTTCCCCTATACTACAGTCGACCTATGAACTCTTCCTCTACACTAGAGTCGACCACTGAAGTCTTCCTCTATACTAGAGTCGACCACTGAAGTCTTCCTCTATACTAGGATCGACCACTAAGGTACCACTGTGGTCTTTCTCTATACTAGAGTCGACCACTGTGGTCTTCCTCTATACTAGAGTCGACCACTGTGGTCTTCCTCTATACTAGAGTCGACCACTGTGGTCTTCCTCTATACTAGAGTCGACCACTGTGGTCTTCCTCTATACTAGAGTCGACCACTGTGGTCTTCCTCTATACTAGAGTCGACCACTGTGGTCTTCCTCTATACTAGAGTCGACCACTGTGGTCTTCCTCTATACTAGAGTCGACCACTGTGGTCTTCCTCTATACTAGAGTCGACCACTGTGGTCTTCCTCTATACTAGAGTCGACCACTGTGGTCTTCCTCTATACTAGAGTCGACCACTGTGGTCTTCCTCTATACTAGAGTCGACCACTGTGGTCTTCCTCTATACTAGAGTCGACCACTGTGGTCTTCCTCTATACTAGAGTCGACCACTGTGGTCTTCCTCTATACTAGAGTCGACCACTGTGGTCTTCCTCTATACTAGAGTCGACCACTGTGGTCTTCCTCTATACTAGAGTCGACCACTGTGGTCTTCCTCTATACTAGAGTCGACCACTGTGGTCTTCCTCTATACTAGAGTCGACCACTGTGGTCTTCCTCTATACTAGAGTCGACCACTGTGGTCTTCCTCTATACTAGAGTCGACCACTGTGGTCTTCCTCTATACTAGAGTCGACCACTGTGGTCTTCCTCTATACTAGAGTCGACCACTGTGGTCTTCCTCTATACTAGAGTCGACCACTGTGGTCTTCCTCTATACTAGAGTCGACCACTGTGGTCTTCCTCTATACTAGAGTCGACCACTGTGGTCTTCCTCTATACTAGAGTCGACCACTGTGGTCTTCCTCTATACTAGAGTCGACCACTGTGGTCTTCCTCTATACTAGAGTCGACCACTGTGGTCTTCCTCTATACTAGAGTCGACCACTGTGGTCTTCCTCTATACTAGAGTCGACCACTGTGGTCTTCCTCTATACTAGAGTCGACCACTGTGGTCTTCCTCTATACTAGAGTCGACCACTGTGGTCTTCCTCTATACTAGAGTCGACCACTGTGGTCTTCCTCTATACTAGAGTCGACCACTGTGGTCTTCCTCTATACTAGAGTCGACCACTGTGGTCTTCCTCTATACTAGAGTCGACCACTGTGGTCTTCCTCTATACTAGAGTCGACCACTGTGGTCTTCCTCTATACTAGAGTCGACCACTGTGGTCTTCCTCTATACTAGAGTCGACCACTGTGGTCTTCCTCTATACTAGAGTCGACCACTGTGGTCTTCCTCTATACTAGAGTCGACCACTGTGGTCTTCCTCTATACTAGAGTCGACCACTTTGGTCTTCCTCTATACTATAGTCGACCACTTTGGTCTTCCTCTATACTATAGTCGACCACTTTGGTCTTCCTCTATACTAGAGTCGACCACTGTGGTCTTCCTCTATACTAGAGTCGACCACTGTGGTCTTCCTCTATACTAGAGTCGACCACTGTGGTCTTCCTCTATACTAGAGTCGACCACTGTGGTCTTCCTCTATACTAGAGTCGACCACTGTGGTCTTCCTCTACACTAGAGTCGACCACTGTGGTCTTCCTCTATACTAGAGTCGACCACTGTGGTCTTCCTCTATACTAGAGTCGACCACTGTGGTCTTCCTCTATACTAGAGTCGACCACTGTGGTCTTCCTCTATACTAGAGTCGACCACTGTGGTCTTCCTCTATACTAGAGTCGACCACTGTGGTCTTCCTCTATACTAGAGTCGACCACTGTGGTCTTCCTCTATACTAGAGTCGACCACTGTGGTCTTCCTCTATACTAGAGTCGACCACTGTGGTCTTCCTCTATACTAGAGTCGACCACTGTGGTCTTCCTCTATACTAGAGTCGACCACTGTGGTCTTCCTCTATACTAGAGTCGACCACTGTGGTCTTCCTCTATACTAGAGTCGACCACTGTGGTCTTCCTCTATACTAGAGTCGACCACTGTGGTCTTCCTCTATACTAGAGTCGACCACTGTGGTCTTCCTCTATACTAGAGTCGACCACTGTGGTCTTCCTCTATACTAGAGTCGACCACTGTGGTCTTCCTCTATACTAGAGTCGACCACTGTGGTCTTCTTCTATACTAGAGTCGACCACTGTGGTCTTCCTCTATACTAGAGTCGACCACTGTGGTCTTCCTCTACACTATAGTTGACAACTTATTGTTGACAACTTATAGTTGACAACAACTTTCACTTATTTGAGTCGACCATTGAGTTTTTCCTCTTTACTAGAGTCAAATCTTACTCTATTCTAAATATAATCGGCCACTGATGTTTTTTCTTTGTACTACAATCAAGCACTGAGGTTTTTCTTTATTTTACAGTCGACCATTGAGGTTTTCCTCTATAGTAGAATCAAGGATTTAGGTATTCCGCAATAGCTTTTATAAATATCGGAATACTGTACCTTCAGATCTTGGCCATTCGCTTGAGTTTTGCTTTAGTCACTCCATTATTGTTGTTTCCTTTTCCGTTTTCCATTTATATGTGACAACATCGCTGCTGCAGTAGTTGTAGTTCTTGTTGTTGTTGCTATTGGTAGTGTCACTGTAGTTGTCGTAGTTTCTCTGGTATTACTCGGCTACTAGTCTTCGTTCTGTCCACATCAACATCCAGTTCCTGGCCGTAGTTGTAGTCATTCGCATTCGTAGTAGTAAAATATATTGCGTTCTTGTACACACTAATGCATACGTATGTTTGTGAAGTGATTGCTGTGAGTATGACTGAGTATGCTGTCTGTGTATGTGTGTAATTGTTTGTATTTTATGTATTTGTCATTATTGTTTTAAGCCATTATCTTCGCTGTTATTCAACCAATTAGCTCGATTAACAGGTTCGTTCCCTGCTGCCCACCACATTTTCGTCTTCTTCTTCCTGCTGCTTGTCTCCGCTTCTGGTTCTGTGCTCCTGCTCTTCATCCTGTCGTTGTGCCGGAACGACCAAAGTTTTGGAAACGAATTGTTCCTCTGTCTGTAGACAACAGTCCACAGATTTCTAACGAACTGGGAAGGTGGGCGGCCATGATGAGCATTGTGGTTGAGTGGAGGGGCATGTGACCCAGTACAGCTGTGAGCAATTGTGTTGAAACCTCCAGTCTGTGTGTCAGCCGGTCGGTTTGCTCAACCGTCTGGCTGCCTCTCCAACTGTTCAATTGTCACCGTCTGTCGCCACAGGAGAGAAGGAGGAAAAGGTCTCCCGGCCTCTCCGCCTTCTATATGTGGTAATTGTCGTTGCATTTGACTGTTCGTAGCCATAGGCAAATGTGGCTGTGTTCAAGTTGGGGAATTGGTGGATGAATGCCTCCTCGAAACATGGCATGGAAATGCTTTTAAATATTTCATACGTTTTAATTGATATAATTTGAATTTTCAATTTTAATTGAAACTATTCTCAAACATATACATAGACAGGCTCTGCAGTGGCATGCATTTGTATGTGAATGATACAAAATGTTAGTTCTCGTCATAGAATTTTCCCTCCATCGTTTTGCTAGGATATAGCGGAAGAGAGTATAGGATGTTCGTTCCGTTCCTCCATCCCCCATATTCAAATGTTTAGTTTTGTGCAGTTTATTGTGGATTTTGTTAAAAATCCTAGAATTTAAATTCGATTTGCAACCGAATAGAAGTATACAAATTTGATTATTTAAGTGACACACTATTTAGTATGTCACTTTTTTTTACAAATTTGTATTTTTTATGTATTTTTAAAGAATATACCGATACGGCTTTATTCTTGTGGTCATAATTGGCTTCTGTGTGATGGTATCCATTGATCAATATTGTGAAGAAAAGTCGATATGAGGTATACAATAAATTTAGTTAAGGTTTTGATCAATATAATGCTGAACCCTCTTGGATTTACAACAAATATATAATAATATAGAAGTGCTTATATACTTATATATAATGTTTTAAAGAGCCATTTTTACAGTAGGGGGAACATTATTGTGAGTAAGACGATGACTTTAATTTTTCTCTTTTGTGTTTATGAAAAAAAAAAACAATTTTTGTGCCAAGGTTTTTTAATTTTTTTCCTTAAATTCCAATTTTATTTATTTATTATTTTTTAGGTATAAACCGTATAGAGACGTGATATTCTTTAAATTAATGGACATTTTAAGGGCTTCGAATCTGGGTAATATCACTTTCTTGTAGAGACAGTGGTTTAGTAACTGTCTTCAAAACAAATATAAAAAATACCTTTTTTCACAAAAAAATTGTTTGGCACGAAAAAACCCGTAAACATATAAAACAAATCGCAAACATTTTTGTTGTTCCATTTTTTAAAACTAGTATCTTAACGAAGCGAACACATGCATAAATGTGTGGATAACCTTATAAATTATGAACAATATTGTAAACGCAAGGGAAACTAAAATAAACATTTTTAATATTTTTTTTTGAGCCATTTTGTTTGGGATGTACCAAAAGGGGGCGTGGTAATAACGCCCATTTTTCAATAGACTGTGGGTACTATACCGTGACCCATTTCGAGGTTCCCTACTTTTTTAAAGAAAAAAACACAGAAAATTCAAATTGAATGAGGAATGTTTATTATCATTTGAAAGAACTTTCTTTGGCATTTATTTTTTTAAGATTATGTCTATCAAATGTTGGCTGCGGATACGTCTCAGATGGTCCATCCGTTGAGTTCAATTTTCGATGACTCGCTCGAGCATTTCGACTAGTAACTGGCGAATGACACGCGTAAACGTTGTTCAGGCGTAAGTCTTTCCATGATGAAATGCCAAACAATACTTAACATGACAGCATGACACGACTCACACGTGATCTGTCAATAAAGGTCTATTTAAAAAAGTATCTTGGATCACCCTATAACAAGCATGGATCACCCTATATAAAAGCATACACTAAAAACAATTTCAAGGGTTAGTATGAGCATTAATCAAAGTTAAAGGGTTTTCCAACAAGAGGTGTTATTTTGGTATTCAAAGAAAAATTTAATTTGTTGATATAAATGATAGGATGTTTATTTCATAAAAAAAAGCAGAAGGTATGCCGTTAATAATGAAAGACAACATCAGCCAAATGGCCACCACGACCGCGCTAACAGGACCATATCCTTTTCATGAAATTTTCCATAACCAAATCGCAAAGTGGCTGCCCTATGTCCTCGATAGCCTCACGAATTCTATCTTTGAGGTCTTGAATCGACGCTGGGCTGTTGGCGTAGACCTTATCTTTCACGTGGCCCCAGAGGAAGAAGTCGCAAGGTGTTAAATCACGGTGGCCAATTGTGATCACCTCTTCGAGAGATAACACGGTCCGGAAACTTTTCCCGTAACAGAGCAATGGTTTCGTTGCCTGTGTGGCACGTAGCGCCGTCTTGTTGAAAGTAAACGTTGTCCAGATCAATACCATCAAACTCCGACCCTAAAAAATCGTTAATCATCTCTCGATAGCGCAATCCATTCACAGTTGATCCAATCTCATTTTCGAAAAAGTAAGGTCCAACGACCCCGCCAGACCATAAACCGCACCAAAGAGTCACACGTTGAGGATGGAGAGGCTTTTCAACAACAACTCTTGGGTTTTCCGAGCCCCAGATGCGACAATTTTGCTTGTTGACTTAGCCACCGAGGAGGAAATGGGCCCCATCAGTCAAGATGATTTTTCGATGATTTTCGAATTTAAATAATTTCAATGCGTTGAATCGTGTATCGTTCCATTTTTATACCCTCCACCATAGGATGGGGGGTATATTCATTTTGTCACTCCGTTTGTAACACCTCTAAATATTGATCTGAGACCCCATAAAGTATATATATTCTTAATGGTCGTAAAATTCTAAGACGATTTAGCCATGTCCGTCTGTCCGTCCGTCCGTCCGTCCGTCTGTGGTAATCACGCTACAGTCCGCAATAATAGAGCTAGGTTGATCAACTTTGATACAAATACTTCATATAGTTCAGGTTGTTTGGGATTGCAAATGGGCCATATCGGTCCATATTTAGATATAGCTCCCATATATAGCATCTAACTTGTTGTGATTCCTACTGTTCTCATCTACTATTTTTTGGTGTTTTCGGTGTTATTTTCTTTAGGTTTGAGTTATTTTGTGAGGTCACATGCTATCCATGATGGAGGGTATATGAGATTCGGCATGGCCGAACTTAACGCTTTTACTTGTTAATATTGGCGTAATTTCTACTTGTCAAATGTCGAAGAATAAAAGCTTCAAAAGTGACAGCTCCCGAAATACCGGGTGATTCAAAATAACACCTCTTGTTGGAAAACCCGTTATATTCCTGCAATAAATAGTTCTGTGGATATACTGTTGCCATCATTTAGATGCTAAAGACGTCATTTAAAAAACGATTCATTACCAATTAAATAATTAAGGTGCAGAGAACTCACTTTAGTTCAACATCTCTTCAGTTTAACAGCTGTTTAGTTCACAAGCTTTTAAGCTCACCAACTCACTCTGGTTCACCAGATCACCTTAGTTCTCTAGCTCAATTTAGTTCACCAGCTCACTTTAGTTCTACAGCTCTTTAGCTCACTTCAGTTCACCAGCTCACTTTAGTTCTACAGCTCTTTAGCTCACTTTAGTTCACCAGCTCTTTAGTTTACTACCTCTTTCGCTTTCCAGCTCACTTTAGTTAAACAGCTCTTTAGGTCAAAGGCTCTTTAGTTCACCAGCTCACTTTAGTTCCCCAGCTCTTGTTTAGGTAGAATCCTATATTCATGATGGCAATAAAATGGAAACAATACATAACAGCTGAGAAGAGAGAAGGAAATGATATGGTTAAAGAAAAAGAATTGTGAACTACTGTGCTGAAATGAACGAATTGTGTTAACTAGTTCGTATCGTGCAATTGAACTAGCTCGTTGACGAACTAATCAACTCTATCTTCACTTATATACAGGAGGTTCGAAGCTTGAATGGCAGGATTGGCTTCGCTCACAAACTAACATATACTTGCAGTGTCTATCAAACCGAAATAATGGCAATAAGGGAGGTGTGCATCCCTGGAGGTTACATTCCAAAATTCACAAACAGTCTTCGACTACCGCATATCTTTTAATGACCTGGCTGAACAGTTAAACATATACCTCATATGGGTATCTGGTCATAGGCAAATCCCGGTCAACTACAAAGGTAAGAAAGCGACGTTAGAAATTCTCAACGAATTTGTATATATTTGTGTGCCACTGTCAACATGAAGAGCTTAGGCTTAGTCCAGAGGCAGTCAGGCGTTCCAATGGGAAATGGATAGAAATCGACAACGGTGGGGTATCTAGACAAATCAGGACAAACTACTTGAGATGGTAAAAATATCTCCTCGCATTAGAGAGGAAAAAACAGTCTACGTTAGTGCCAGTTCTGACGGAACACGGTAGGTGGAAATGTCAGGAAGTTGAGAATTGAGTCCAATGACTTCTGCAGAAGCTGTGGAGATGAGGAAGAAATGTAGAGCATTGAGCACCTGCATTGTTAATGTCCCACATTGAGTAAACGACGTCTGGATATTCTGGGGTCGATCTTTCTAGGAAGTCCGATAGATCTTGCCATTACCGATATTCGTATTATTGATAACATTTGTATATATAGGATATTTCGATTACGGCAATTGGGTTCGTGGTAGAACTAGTGATCTCAATTGGTCTTTGTGAAGAGGTGACACAGGTTGCCTCTCTAAAGTAATCTATTGCACTGAAAGAAATTTGTATTTCTGGCAATCGCTTCATTTGCAATGAATTTAACCGTATTATGAGGATTTCATGAGACAGGCAGGAAACAATAATAGCAATAGGTCTTGTAAATTCAAACAATTTATAACCCTGGCGCAAATTAAATGCTTACCCTGACCATATTCTACCAGTCTTTTTTCCACTAGTAGTTACTTATATTTTTAAGCGGAAAATGGCAATCTTGAATTTAATTCTTGTGAAAAAATGTGCATTTATAAACACCTTACCTTTAGTAATCCAAACAGAATAGAAATCACACATCGATGCATACATTCTTCGCACCACCACTACATAAGCCGATGACAGGAAAGTCGGATTTGAGTTTCTTTCAATAACTATGTGAGTGTGTGATGAGTAAGAACTAAAAATTTTGTGTACTGCACACAATATTTACGCAGTTACAGCGATGTCTACTCGTAGTTGCTCATCCTCCAAGGAAATGAATTTGTGTGGAAAGTACTTTGGTTTGTAACCATTACCAACAGTTAGTGTTGTTTTCCAATTCCTCCTTCGCCACTGCCCCCAATCAAATTTTCTTCTACTTCTACTGTTGGCTTATTCGTCCTTTTTTTAGAAAAAAAGTTTGTTTACGAAGAAAAACGTTTACACTCACTCGCACAAATTACACGCCAAGAATTTTTTCCACAAAAACGAAGTTTTAGGCAACCATAATGTATATTTGCGACAACTGAAATTTCATTTGCAACAAAGGAAATTTTCTTTACCAGAAATGTATTGTAATGTAGAAGTGCACTGAAAAAAATTTTAAAGACGGCGGTAATGATTTCGAGCCAATGATAAGTTGGCTTTAAAGTTAGTACATTTCCTACTTAAATTAAAGATAATTTACTTAATATTAAGAAACTCGGCTTAATTTTTATTAAATTGTCTTAATATTAAGTGTGGAGTGTTCTTACTTTAAAGATTATTTGTCATTGGCCCGAAATAATTGCCACTGTCTTTAAAGTTAGTAAACACTTTTTTCTGTGTGTCTAATGTCTAAAATTTTCCTTGCTGTGGAAAGAATTATTTCTTTTCGTGTAGCCACTAGGACATGTATGTATATAGACAAATATTTACACATCGATACACCCACACCCAGACAAGCACACACACACCAACACAAGATTATACCAACACATGATTATACAGTGGGCCATGATTTTCTGGTGTTTTGTTAGGATTTGCGTTTTTTCTCTTTCTCTCTATGACGAAATGGGAAAAATTGCAGTCATGACAACCGAAAAAACTAACCAAAGAAGGCAACAAAACTTAACGCAACCTAAATATGGACTATGGAGTAACTTGGCCACCCAGGCACCACCACCAACCGCCTAAGTGTTGAGGACTGGAAAAAGTCAAGCGGCTTGTATGGGCGGAAGGCTAAATGGTGGGGACACTACGACCACCTCCACCAGCAGTACAAGTTATATTTATTTCTTTTTTTTTTCAAAAAAAGCAGAAAAAACACGCGATGTTTTATATGAAATATTTACATGTGCGTGAGAGGTTTAGCCAAAGTTCGCTGGACTGGGGGATAGTTTATAGTGTAAATGTTTAAACAATTTGAATTCTATTTCGTGTAGCTACAAAGGGCTCACGAAAGGATTCGTTGTAATGTTTTGTTAGTATTTAAATATGATTCATTTCCATTTTTACCCAACATGTCGGTTTAATTTTCCGGCCGTAGGCTGGTCGCTTTCTTCTCTGTCACCTGTTTAGAAATTAATTAGCTTACGTGAATATAAATAAGCAGGGAACTATTGTAGCTATCCGATTACGCATTTATATCAATTATTGAGTTTAATTTCCACTTTCTGTGGTTACTTTCGTCATTTATTATAAATACAAATTGCAATATTATAAAAGTAAGGCGTAAAAATGGAAAACAATCTTACTTCATTATTCTCACACTCTGTCTAGATTTGACTATTTTCGTTTCTCTGAGTGTATGTCTATGGAATATTACTTCAGGTGTGAGGGATTAACATTATTTTTGATTTCTAATGTCCTTCGACAAGGACAATCATTTTTAAAGAGTGAAGTACGAGAGTGGCCAGTTACAATGACACTAAAATCGTTAAAATCGAATAATGCGTTATTAAGTTATACTCTGATGAATTCAGGATCCTTTAAGAAAAAGTAGAGAAGATACCAATTTTCGGACGCTGTTAAGCAAGAACCATAGCGAATTTTGGCTGCATATAGACATCATAGAAATTGTACACATTAGGAGATTACGTGTAACAAAATTTTCTCAAAATCAGAGGGGGTCATGTTAAAAAGTGGGTCGACTGCCATTGGAATTACCCTTAAACAAAATATTCATTTTAGAAAATCATTAAGAAATGGCTTATCGCGTCTGGCCGACTATATGATACCCTCACAAGCTTCTTAGAGCGGAAAAGCGCACACAGTATTGTTGTATATGGGCAAGTATAAAAACACAAACCAAAAACCAAAAGTTTTTGAAATTGATCCAGCTTTATTTTCATTTTTATAATTTCATATGTATATAAAAAAATTATTTCGATGGACATTAATACAAAAAATAATACCAAATACTATAGTAATTATACAATTCATAATAGTATTTTTTTTATACCCTACACCACACTGTGGTACAGGGTATTATAAGTTTGTTTCACGGCAGATGTTTGTAACACCTGAAAATAACACAGCTAGACCCACCTTAAAGTATACCGATCGACTCAGAATCACTAGCTGAGTCGATTTAAGCATGTCTGTCTGTCCGTCCGTCCGTCCGTCTGTCCATGTAAAGTTGTTCGTCGACTACAGGTCGCAATTTCACTCCGATCGTTCTGAAATTTTGCAGTTTAGAGTATTCCGCAGCTGTTAAGATCGCTATTGAATTTGGTTGAAATCGGTTCAGATTTAGGTATAGCTCCCATATATATATTTCGTCCGATTTGGCCCTTTAGTCCTATAGAAGCTGTATTTTACACCCAATCCTTTTAAAATGTAGAATGGTAGAGTTTCTTGATCCATGAACCAACATTGCCGAATTTGAAGAAAATCGGTTAAGATTTAGCTTTAGCTCCCATATATATCTTTCGTCCGATTTCGCCCTTTAGTCCTATAGAAGCTGTATTTTACATCCAATCGTTTTGAAATTTAGAGTGGAAAGGTTTCTTGATCCATGAACCAACATTGCCGAATTTGAAGAAAATCGGTTAAGATTTAGCCATAGCTCCCATATATATGTTTCGTCCGATTTGGCCCTTTAGTCCTATAGAAGCTATATTTTGCATCCAATCGTTTTGAAATTTAGAATGGTAGAGTTTCGTGATCCATGAACCAACACTACCGAATTTGAAGAAAATCGGTTAAGAATTAGCTATAGCTCCCATGTATATGTTTCGTCCGATTTTGCTCTTTAGTCCTGTAGATGCTGTATTTTACATCCAATCGTTTTGAAATTTAGAATGGTAGAGTTTCTTGATCCATGAACCAACATTGCAGAATTTGAAGAAAATCGGTTAAGATTTATCTATAGCTCCCATATATATGTTTCGTCCGATTTTGCTCTTTAGTCCTGTAGAAGCTGTATTTTACATCCAATCGTTTTTAAATTTAGAATGGTACAGTTTCCAACATTGCCGAATTTGAAGAAAATCGGTTAAGATTTAGCTATAGCTCCCATATATATGTTTCGTCCGATTTTGCTCTTTAATCCTGTAGAAGCTGTATTTTACATTCAATCATTTTGAAATTTAGAATGGTAGAGTTTCTTGACCCATGAACCAACACTACCGAATTTGAAGAAAATCGGTTAAGAATTAGCTATAGCTCCCATGTATATGTTTCGTCCGATTTTGCTCTTTAGTCCTGTAGATGCTGTATTTTACATCCAATCGTTTTGAAATTTAGAATGGTAGAGTTTCTTGATCCATGAACCAACATTGCAGAATATGAAGAAAATCGGTTAAGATTTAGCTATAGCTCCCATATATATGTTTCGTCCGATTTTGCTCTTTAGTCCTGTAGAAGCTGTATTTTACATCCAATCATTTTGAAAGTTAGAATGGTAGAGTTTCTTGATCCATGAACCAACACTACCGAATTTGAAGAAAATCGGTTAAGAATTGGCTATAGCTCCTATATATATGTTTCATCCGATTTGGCTCTTTAGATCCAATCGTTTTTATACCCTACACCACACTGTGGTACAGGGTATTATTTAAGTAAAAAATGTCCCAAAAGTAAATTTATGTAAACAATTTATACATGAATTACAAAATTTATATATCAGAGTTGTTCAATATTACGAGAGTGGTGTAGGGTATTATATAGTCGGCCCCGCCCGACTTTAGCCTTTCCTTACTGGTTTAACTTTTCCTTTAATATTCCCTTTTTCTTGGAAGGTGCCTTAAGTATTTAGATCATATCATATGAGACCTACAAAAGTTAATAATGATATATTCACGTAGAAACAGAAGATTAGTAACTGCCATTGAAACAATTAGAAAAAATTTGATTTTTTTTCAAAAATATCAGTTTTGGTGGCACGAAAAAAAAAACATAAAAAATGGGGAAAAAATCGCAAACATTAGTTTGGCCCATTTTTTGAAAGCTAGCATCCTAATACATAAAACAATGCATATTGGAAAAAAATCTATGGATAAATGTAGAAATTATATCCCTTTTGGTAGAAGTACCGGAATGTCGACCAGATCATGTTCTTATACCCCCACTATTGTGATCGAGGGTATATATCAGTTGCCGCGGGTTAGAGGCATAACACATCGAAGGAGTGACATAAGAGACCCCAAGAATATCTGTCTGTCTGGCTTGTGCGCACGATAACTTTCGATAGGAGTATTCGATTGACTTAAAATTTGGTATATGTTAATATTTTTGTCTTTCTAGGGGTAAGGTAACAGATGGACCATGTTGGAACATTCCTTCGAGTATCTCCCCCACGAAGGGCCAACATTTAGTGAAATATTGATTCTTAATTAACTTCTATACTACTTATCACAATCTTTCGCAATTTCACACATAGTATTAGTTTCTCAGTCGCTACCACCTTGGGTAAAATGGCCGAAGTTGCCACACCCCTTTTGGTACCTCCAAAACAAATGGGCCACAAAATTGTAACTGCTTATAACTTTGATTCCAGTCCATGCAAGAACTTGAAATGTTGTCCAGTGTAATGCTTTTATAGTACCGACAGTACCTACAGTTGCGGAAAATGCTCGTTATTACCACCCGCTTACAAATGAACCATTTTGCATTAAAATTAAACGGCTATAACTTCCATTTATCCGCATACAAACACTTGAAATATTGTTCAGTACTTTTATATTAGTCATAGTCTGATGAAAAATGGGCGTAATTGTCACTCCTCTTTTGGTACCACCCAAACAAAATGTCCAAAAAAAAAGATAAATTATTTTTATTTGAGTTTCCCTTACTTTTACAATATGGGCCATCATTTATACATGTATCTATAGCTTTTTTTTTTAAAAAAAAGTTGTTTTCTTCTTATCACAGAATACAGCACATGACTTTGGGACGCAATTCTGAAAATTGGACGTGAAAGTAGCCCCAAGAAGAAAAAGATCTTCTGCATCATTCGTTTAGTCAAGTTGGATCTATAAATAATTTATTGGACATTCGATATTTTTGCTCAAGGTTGATTTTTAGCACTTCTCCTACATTTTAACAAGATTATATCTTGGTATGACATGCGGAATATCTCTTTTGTGTCTGAAGCAAAGTTGTAGATATTGAATAGGAGAATAAAAACCGAACAAATCTAAAAGTGCATCCAGTGCCTTAAAAATAGCAAAAATACCCATTGTTTACAATTTCTTCCCTATTTTTTCACCTTTTCTGGCCAAATAACTGGATTACAAATCCACAAATATGCTGTTTTTTTCTTTTAAACATTATTTTGCATGAAAATAAATATTCCGATTCATATTACAGCTGTTCTTATACAGAAAATAGGAGATTTGTATACGTTATCTATGCATGACAAATTTGGAACATTTTCAATTATTGTCAATATCCATCCTCGTTGAAGTTTACGCTTGTGGTTCTGATGATCGTGTTTTCTTCGTAGGTTGTTCATATTAATGTCCTGAGTCTGCATCATCATCCGAGTAAGACATTTGCAATCCAAATTGACCTTCAACTATAAGAAGAATTTCTACCAAATTTGATCAATCGGAAGGACAGACGTACATGGCTAAATCGTCTTAGCATTTTACGAGATTAAGAATATATATACTTTATGGGGTCTCAGATCAATATTTAGAGTTCTTACAAACGGAGTGACAAAATGAATATACCCCCCATCCTACGGTGGAGGGTATAACAAAGTATTGGGAAAAACTTACTGGTAATGCGAATAAATCGAAGTGACCAAATTTAGATATGACACTATTTAAATACAGACTTCGATACGTACCTTTTATAATTTTAGTTTCACTGAGTTTTGCAAAGATGGATTTCAAGTCATCATAGGCTTCATCAATATTTTGACTGCGACTTCGACGATTTTCCCACCTATTCCTAATTCCATGTGGAGCGATTGCAACAAAATATCATCTAGTTTCTTTATAAAAAGTTCATTACGTAATTTAAATTGTTTCTCGAGCTCGGGAGTTCTTGCTTTCCAATCTTTACATTGATATTGATTCCGTGTGTATCGCGAACCCAATTACAAAGGAAGCAATTCCCAGCATCATCAACGCAGCAGCCGCTCGCTTTATCCCTGCTGGTCGAATACCCGAGATACGACCTAATTTCCCGGCAGATGCAGCGGGACTAGCAGACGTGAGTGATGCAATTCGTCGTTCTAATCCTGCTGATCCTAGAATCAGGGAACTGAATCTAGAAATCAGTAGGAAAGTCGACGAATATAAGCGGAATAAACGGCTAGATCAACTAAAGCAGTGAAAATTAAGTTCCGGTATTGGTAAATTGTAGGCAACGGTTAAGTCACTCTCGAAGCCAGGCTGGAAAGACGGCCGGACGGCAGTCACATTTGGTGCCACCACTGTGACTGACCCGAAGAGGTGCGCGCGTTATTTTAACCGACAATTTATAGAGCACCCCGTGAGTGACAGAGCGAAAAGGAGAGTAATGCGTCGTATACATGCTCTACGAGCTGAAGAAATACCACCACAGTTTACAGTTGGAGAAGTTGCAGATGTCATCCGTAGCGCTAAGTCATCCAAAGCGCTTGGCCCCGACGGAATTTCAATGCTAATGTTGAAGCAATTGGACATACCGGGAGTTGAGTACCTGACTAGTTGAGTACCTGACTAAGGTCCTCAATCTGTCCTTGCCCACTCTGATAATACCCATAGCCTGGAAAATGGGTAGAGTGGTCCCGCTACTGAAACCGGGCAAAGATGCGAGCAAGGGAGAATCGTACAGGCCTGTCTCCCTTCTCTCGCCAGTAGCAAAGACGCTTGAGGCGTTAATCCCGTCCGAGCCTTATTGGACATTTTCCAATTGCTAATCATCAGCACGGATTCCGAAAGCAGCATAGTACGACTACTGCTTCACACGCCATATCCACGCATGTGAGCCGTGGTCTTAACCAGAACATGCCCGGTGACAGAACCGTCCTCGTGGCGCTAGACCTATCGAAGGCCTTCGATACCGTCAGCCACGCCACGCTTTTTGAGGACATAGCCAACACGTCCCTCCCGAATAGTTTGAAACGTTGGACCGTCAATTACATGTGTGGACGCCAGTCGTATGTGGAATTCAGAAACAAGATGTCCAAACCCCGTAGAGTGAAACAGGGAGTTCCCCAAGGTGGGGTGATATCTCCGGCACTGTTTAACCTCTACCATTCTGCAATTCCCCCCACCTGACGGCGTTGAAATCGCATCATATGCTGATGACTGTACGATTCTGTCGGCGGACCCTTTAATCGATGACATTTGTGAAAGGCTGAACAACACAGGAGCAACTCAATGTGATAGTCGATGGCACAAGAATTCCGACCTCCAACTACCCTAAGGTTCTTGGTGTCACATTTGATAGCCTCTTCAGGTCTAACGCGCATGCCACAGCTATCTGCAATAAGATGCGAAGTAGGAACAAGGTCCTCAAGTCGCTAGCCGGCAGCACTTGGGGCACAGATAAAGAAACCTTGTTGACCTCTTACAAAGCGATAGTTCGGTCTGTGGTAGACTATGCAACACCAGTGTGGTCACCGAATGTGAGCGAGACGCAGTTGAAGAATATACAGACCTGCCAAAATGCCGCCCTGAGAACTGCGACAGGGTGCCTCCTCATGTCTTCTGTGGACCACTTACATGAGGAGACGAAGATCATAACCGTGCGACGACACAATTTTTTTGCTGTCTGCTTGGTTGCTACCGTCCCAGCCATCCCAATCACCATATAGTGGATAGGCGCCCACCTCCCAGGCAGATCCGGAAATACCTTCATGATCTAGAGCGCGAGGTCCAACGCTACAAGAGAGAACCTCTAGATCAAAGAGCTTTCAAGGCAGGTCTGGCTGGCATACACTCTGACGCAGTCGCTGCAGCCGTGAATAATTACAGAGTCAATGTCGTACTAGGAGACCACCCTCCATCAGTGGCCTCAGAGGTAAAGGAATTACCACGACAGACAAGAGTACTTTTGGCCCAATTGAAATCTGGCTGGTGTAGCCGCCTCAATTCATACTGGGCAAGGATTGATGGAACCACTTCGAACATATGTCCCGCCTGTAACCAGGGACCACACGACACACTACACCTCTTTAACTGCCCTGCCAAACCTACTCAACTTGTTCCCAGGTCTCTTTGGACCCAACCAGTCGTCTTCCTCGGCCTGGAAACCAATACAGAAGAACCCAAAATTTCGTCCAATGTTTCATACATTTCTTTAATAGTTGTACTAAATCCCAATGGAATGAACGGAGTTTTTGTTAGTTTTGTGCATCATTACAGCATTCAAACTTGAAACTGAACCATCGATGAATAAACGCGAATCGCCAGCGATCCATTCCCAATTTTTTACTAAACCAGGGATTTGCTTTGTCAACGGAATAAAATTTCTGAAAATCAGCTTGGCGTTTTCGGTATGATGTTGCGCTGACATTTTGCTGTGTGAGCTTTCTACGCTTAAAAAATTATGTCAACATTTCGGATTTTGTTGTGATAGTCCCATCTTAGCCATAATGTACTCCATTTCGTTTTGTGTTAGCGGTTGTGGTCTATTATTTTCAATATCAGGTGTCCAATCTGCATCATTCACATTGGTCGGATTGGTCGGATTGATAAAAACGGTTTCGGCTTGGAGGGACATAGTATCCAGACTCGGAGGTTTAGGTGGATCGGTATCAGCAGCGCATTGTATTGGATGTGGGGCAGTAACAGCGGGAATGTATACTTTTGTTTTATTTTTTTTTTCTCTTCAATCTTTGCTGTTTCAAAGTTATGCATGCGTAGCACCTGGATTCATCATGTCCAGTTAGGTCTTGTAGCCAAATTACTGGCTTCATACTTTAAAGAAAACTGTACACCTTTTCCATGTATTCACATTATAACGGTATTATAACAACTGTTGCACACTGTGTTCGGCGTAAAATTTGCACCACTTAAATCTGTTTCATCAAAATAATAACAATACGCTGTTTCGAATTTCTCAGTAAACAAGTTTTTTTTTCTGCTTTTTAAAATGCTTTTCGCTCTAAATTATAATAAACATTTAAAAATTGTAATTTTCGTGTTCGTTGTTGAATGACAAAAATCGATCAATGAACACCTATAAATACTACGCATTTTTCAATATTTTACTGACAGGTACTTATCATCATTTACAAATATGTTCACATACGTGTGCGTTTAAAATTTTTAAAACTTTTCAAAAAATTTGGACTGAGGGTGGAATTTTTGTAGAAAACTCATTCATTGCAGTAACCAACGGAAAAACACACATCAATAAAAAAGCCCACTTCCATTTTCTGTCTTTAATTGATTGTGAATGGAAAATTGTCTTTTTTGCGATTTTAAAGGCATTGGTTGCACTTTTTTCGGGTAGGTTTGTTCCGCATTTTTTCTCCTATTCAAAATCCACAACTTTGCTGCAGACACAAAAGAGATTTTCCGTACGGTATTCCAAGATAAAACCTTGTTAAAATATTGAAAAAGTGCTAAAAATCTACTTTGAGGAGAAAAAAATCGTATGACCATTAAATTATCAATTGAGCCAACTTGACTAAACGAAAGATGCAGAAGTTCTTATTTTTGGGGCTACGTTTACGTCCGATTCTCAGAATTCAGTCCCAAATCAATGAGCTGAAAAATGCTGGACTATGTTAGGATACTAGCTTTCAAAAGCGGAACAAAAATTGTTTGGGATTTTTTATATTTTCTGCGTACCAGCAAAAAACAATTTGTTTGAAAAAATTAAATATTTCTAATTGTTTTAACGAAATACTTAAATTTTTTATAATAACTTGAAATGGCTGTATTTCGTAAAAAAAGGTCGAGACCGGAAGGTTTTGTAAAAACGTAAAATTTGTAAAAATTTTGAAATCGGTTAATATAGTCCCCATATATGTATATATTAGGGCGGGTCGATTTAAAAGTCGCCCATTGCTCAGTGAAAATCGTATTCTAGGGATCAAAATAAGAAACTTTGCCGAAGGAACCATACCTCTAAAACGAATTCTGATGTCCCGGAAAAAATCCCACTTTGACCCATTTAGAGTGCTCCAATCGAGTCCAAATGTATGACCGACCTCCACTCAGTGAAAATCGTATTCTAGGGATCAAAATAAGAAACTTTGCCGAAGGAACCATACCTCTAAAACGAATTCTGATGTCCCGGAAAAAATCCCACTTTGACCCATTTTGAGTGCTCCAATCGAGTCCAAATGTATGGAACCCCCAGGGGGTGTGCCACTGGCATGGGTGGGTCGGTCCTCCAAAGTTAGTGGGGGTCGGTCGTACATTTGGACTCGATTGGAGCACTCTACATTGTTCAAAGTGGGATTTTTAAAAATTTGCCCCTACCCAAAAGTTCGACCCAAATTCCGGGACATCAGAATTCGTTTTAGAGGTATGGTTCCTTCGGCAAAGTTTCTTATTTTGATCCCTAGAATACGATTTTCACTGAGCAATGGCGACTTTTTTTTGCCTCCCCACAAATCGACCTGGCCTAGTATATATGTAAGTACCTTCGGTTTAGCTTGCATCCTCTACAGAAGGTATAATTTACTTCCGATTTTCAAGAAATTTTATGAAGTGTATTTTATTTTACCTGCTAACATCGCATCGAAGGTGTAGGGTTTCAGATAGTCGTCTCCTCCCGATTCCGCCTTTCCCTACTGGTTTTGGATTAGAACAGATTAACGTTTGAGTCATTTATGGCATTTGTCATAAAATTAATGTCAAGTGTCATCAACGCAAAGACCTACTTTATGTTGGGATTGACTACAATCGTAATATAAATACTACATTAAATTTAGACAGATATGACCCCTTAATAATAGGGTGACACGAAAATGTATCTGTGCAGACAGATTGTTTCACATTTGCAAGATCTATTTTAATTTGATTAATACTCGTATGTGAATAGACAGACGGACGAACATAGTTATATCAAGGCAAATACTCATAATTCCGTTTAGCATAAAGAAAGGAGTCCTATCCTCATATTGGTGACCAAATCTTAAAACTAAATCCAACGCTGCGCAGTTGTTGATTTTTCCCATTGATTTGGTAAACTTTTGCTGGCACTCCACGTATTTACAGAGGGAACTTACTAACTAACTGCTAGCTACCCACCAGTCATGTTTAATACCGAACATTGTTATTTCTATATATCGCTTTAGTTGCTATTGCTCTAGCTTCTGCTCCTGCTCCTGCTGGTGTTGTTGGTGTAATTGCTATTCTAGCTTCAACTAAATAGTCGGTCAATTGCTAGGTTACCGTCCAAAGGCAACACCCAAAACAAAGCCAACCAAGCAACCACAAGGCAACCGAATAGTCGTTCTGCGGACGTAAAAGGCTCCAAGTGGATAGTCCAATTGGAAAAAGGCCATTTTATATGGTATATATAAACATAAGTACAATGGAGAGATATCGGCAAGCAATAAAAAAAAATAATAAAGAAATAAACTAATGATACAGTGACATTGAGTGACTGAGGGGTTGACAAAACTCCCAGGAATAAAAAAAACATCCATCAAGAAAAAAACTCCCTTAAAAAACGAATTCCAAATAATATAAATCAAACAAGTAAATGCTAATTAAATGGTCATCAAAATGACCAAAGAAAGACAATAAAAAATGCCCCAAAAAGTGGAGGAAAATTACATACATTTTTTAATGTATACGATGTTCAAACAAAATGAGGAAAAATCAATAATTTCCTTTTGAAAGGACACAACGGTGAGAAATAGTGCATTATGTGGCCTACTTGTCAATACTACCCTAGTAGCCTTTACCAACTTCGTTACCATCCGCGGTAGGAAATGCAGCAATAGTCAACAACTAAAAACCAACCACTACAATGTCGTTGAGTCAAAAAATCTATCAAATTAAAACTTTCACTAAACGTTTTTGCATGATCCTATCGGTGAAATTGTCCAAAGAACATTTTAATAATTTTAAATGAAACCGCACCAATTCTCCTGACAATTGCTAAATTCATATGTAATAATGGTTACTTCAGCGATTTGTGGCCATTCCATTTAATGATTGCAAATGGCATTGTTAGTGCCTTGGAACTAGCTTTGAATTCCAGTGGTATTTGTGTATCTGCCTGTCTTTGTGTATAACATGAAATTACGTGATTATTGCCCTACTACTTGCACTCGAGTCGGAGTGAGAGAGTGTCTCCGTGTGAGTGGGACACGTGCTTGTATGAGTATCCAATAATCAATGAACATTCAAGTAAGTATACGCCAGAGTACACTTTGTCATAATTAACATGGACGTAGTAATAGTATAAGGGAGAGGGGACATATTACCCAAGGGGCCTTTAGGGTTAATTTAAAAGAGTCATTTGACAAATTATGTAAATTGGTTCTATATAATTTCAATTACAATCGATCCATTAACAGCTATACTATATTCATGTACTACAAAAATAATGAAGATCATTATAATAAAGTTACAGCAATTTAATAGTATAATATTGGAATTTATTTCAAAATGTACGAATTTCCAAAAATAATCATTACTTCCTCCCGGGGAGATGGTACAATTTTTGGTGCGCTTTTTGTACCACTTTTACTCGAAGTAATAGTAATGACGAAAAACAATTATAACTTCTTTACGGGAAGAGGGCACCAAATTTGGGCCTCTTTTTGTGAGAAAAAGTACAAATTTCGAAAAATAACAACTACTTTTCCGCCAGGGAGGGGATATAATTTTTGGGACCTTTTGGTCCTACTTTTACTACAAAAAGTACTAATATCGAAAAAATATAATAACCTTATTGCTGGGAGTTGTTACCATTTTTTGGCATGTTTGTTCCCAGATTCACCGAAGCAGTACCAATTTCAAAAAACAATTATCATTACTGGTAAATGATTTATTTTCGGTGTCCTTTTGGTTCTATTTTACTTTTAAAGTACGAATTTAAAAATAAAGTGATAAACTCAATGCTGGGAGAGGGTAGCATTTTTGGACATTTTTGTTCCCAGATTACTGTAAAAAGTACGAAGTTAAAAAAAAATCATAACCACGTTACTGAGTGAGGGTATAATTTTTGGCATTTTTTCCAAATTACTTCAAAGAGTACACATTTTGAAAAACAATTATCATTACTGACAGGGGTACCATTTTTGAGCATTTTTGTTCCCAGTTTCCTCCAAACAGAACCAATTTCGAAAAACAATTACCATTACTGGGAGGCGTGGCATTTTTGGACTTTTTAGTTCCCAGAGTACCCTAAAAAGTACAGTTTAAAAAAAACGATCATAACCACATTACTGGGAGAGGTAACCATTTTTTGGCATTTTTTTCCCACAGATTACTCCAAGAGTACAAATTTTGAACAAAAAATATCATTAATGAGAGGGAGTACCATTTTTGGGCTTTTTGGATTAATCCAAAAAGTACGAATTTTTGAAAAAAAAACAATTAAAACCACCTGACTGGGGGAGGGTACCACTTCTTGACATTTGTTCCCAATTATGAACAAAGTAAAAAAATTATAACCACATTACTGGGATAGGGTACTATTTCTTAAAATTTTTGTTCCCATTTTGCTCCAAACAGTATGAATTTCGATAAACAATTATCATTACTGTGAGGGGTACCATATTTGGGCTTTTTTGTTTCAAGATTACTCCAAAAAGTACGAAATTTTAGAAAAAAACAATTATAACCACATTACTGGGTCATGGTACCATATTTGGGATTTTTTTTCCCAGATTCCTCCATTTTGCTTTTTGCTACTATTTTTATATAAAGTATGAATTAAAAACAAATAAAATAAACTCATCCCAGATTACTCCAAAGAGTACCAATTTCGACAAACAGTTATAATTACTGGGGTGGGGGACTATTTTTGGGATTTATGTTCCAAATTTGCTCCAAACAGTACGAAATAAAAAACAATTATAACCACATAACTGGGAGAGAGTACTATTTGTTGGCATTTTTGTTCCCAGATTTATTTATAAAGAACGAATTAAAAATCATATAATAAACTCATTATGGGAGGGGTACCATTATTGGGATTTATTTGTTCCCAGATAACTTTTAAAATTACAATGTTTAAAAAAAAAACATAATGTGTTGTTGTTATTTATTGTTGGTCTGTGCTTTTGTTATTCAGTCAGAATTTATTTTTGGTTTGAGACCATATGTTCCATTTACTTTCTGTCTATTACAAGAAAGTAATAGAAACAAATACAAAAATTGGTAGAGAGTTTTAATTGCTTGGTAGAATTGACTGCAGTTTCGATAGACACCACTCTATCAGAATTTAGTAGCAATAGTGTATGTCTTTAACTTATATCAGCTGAAATACTTGTGGAAGCAGTAAATTGAATTTAACAAGAACTGCTAACCAAACCCGTATACGTATTCCAATTTTTGTATTTGTTTCTATTACTTTCTTGGAATAGACAGAAAGTAAATGGAATATATGGTCTCAAACCAAAAATAAATTCTGACTGAATAACAAAAGCACAGACCAACAATAAATAACAACAACACATACAAACACATGAGGTACGATGACGTCGGCATTAGCCGTTGACAAAACTACATTTGTTTTCGTGGTTCGCGATGCGAACCCAAGCAAAAAACAAAAATGTATTGGTATGAGAGTTTTAGTATGTTGACTTAGTTCGGCAAAATACGGGTTTGGTTAGCAGTTCTTGTTAAATTCAATTTACTGCTTCCACAAGTATTTCAGCTGATTTAAGTTAAAGACATACACTATTGCTACTGAAGTACAATTTTTGGGCTTTTTTGATCCCAGATTACCCCAAAAAGTACGAAGTTTTAGAAAAAAAAACTATTATAACAACATTACTGGGAGAGGGTAAAATTTTCGGGCATTTCTGTTCCCAATTCCTCCAAACAGAAAAACAATTATCATAACTGGGAGAGCATATACTTTCCGAATCCTTTTAGTACTATTTTACTTTTAAAGTACGAATTAAAAAAAGTTATAAAGTCATTAATGGCAGATGGTGCAATTTTCGGGCATTTTTGTTCCCTGATTCCTCCAAACAGAATCAATTTCGAAAAATAATTATTATAACTGGTACGAGTAAAGTACGAATTTAAAAAAAACCAGTAAGGAAAGACAGAATGTCGGTCGGGGCCGACTATATAATACCCTACACCTACCTACCAATGCTAAAATGGGCATTGCGATAAGAATTTGGCAGTGTTCATACATGTAGTAAGCAAACTCTCTCTGCCGATTTTCGTACTGATCGGATATAAAACACGGTTTCTACAGTGCTAACATGTCAAATCGGGTGTAACATATATATTGGGACTGTATCTGAACCGATTTTCCCCGAATTTGGCAGTGTTTATTCATGTAATAAGAGAACTCGCTCTGCCAAATTTCGTACTCATCTGATTTAAAATACACTTCCTACAGCGCTTACATGTCAAATCGGGTGAAACATATATATGGGGGCTATATCTTAATCTAAACGGATTTTCTCCGAATTTGGTAGTGTTCATTCACGTAATAATAAAACTCTCTCTGCCGAATTTCATAAAGATCGGATGTAAAATGTGGTCTCTACAGCGCTTACATGTCAAATCGGGTGAAACATATATGGGGACTATATCCAAATCTGAACCGATTTTAACCAATTTCAATAGGGATCGTCCTTGGGCCAAAAAAGAGCACTATGCTAAATTTCATCACAATCGGACCATAAATACGACCTGCACTTTGATTACAAGAATACATGGACAGACAGACGGACAGACGGACGGCTAAATCGACTCAGAAAGTGATTCTGAGTCGATCGGTATAATAAACAATGGGTCTATCTCTTCTCCTTTTAGGTGTTACAAACAAATGCACAAAGTCATAATACCCTGTACCACAGTGTGGTGTAGGGTATAAAAACAAGTAAGAAAGTTCAGTCGGGTAAACCGACATATGAATCTTTGAGTCCCAAAAAAATATTAGTAAATTTATTTTTTTTTTGTTAAATTAAATTATTATAAATTTCGATTGCATTTAATAGCTTTAAAGTATGTACTGGTATTAAAGATGTAAGCTGTTAACTTTTGGTGTAAAATGGTCCATATGTGTGGGGGTGTACCAAACGGGTGTGCCAATAACGGATACTTTTCTCTAGACTCTAGGTACTATAAAAGCATTGCACTGTACGAAATTTCACGTATTTGTATGCACTGATAATAACGTTAAAAGCTGTTAACTTTTGGTAAAAAAAAAAGGTCCATTTCTGTGGAAGGTACCAAAAGGGGCGTGCCAATAACGCATTACACTGTACAAAATTTCAAGTATTTGTATGCACTTGTATTAAAGTTATAAGCTGGTAACTTTTGGTACAAAATGGTCCATATGTGTGGGAGGTACCAAAAGGAGCCTGGCAATAACGCCCATTTTTCACTGTATTGTAGGTAATATTAAACCATTACACTGTACAAAACTTCAGGTCTTTGTAGTAATAAAGTTATAAGCTGGTAATTTTTGGTACAAAATGGTCCATTTGTGTGGGAGGTACCAAAAGGAGCGTGGCAATAATGCACTTTTTTCACTGCATTTTAGGTACTATTACACTGTACAAAATTTCAGGTATTTGTATGTACTGGTAATAAAGATATAAGCTATTAACTTTTAGTTCGAAACTGTCCATTTGTGTGGAAGGTACCAAAAGGGGCGTGGCATCTTCGCCCATTTTTCTCAAGGTAATAGTGACTAATAAACTAATACTATGTGTAGAATTTCAGAGGATTCAAATAAGTAGTATATAAGTTATTAAATAATCAATATTTCACTTAATTTTAACCGATTGTGGGGGAGGTACTATAAGGAGTGGACCAATATGGTCCATCTTCGAACTTAGCTGGAGATAGAAGAAAATATTACCACATACCAAATTTGAAGTCAATCGGTTGCTCCTTTCGAGAGTTATCGTGTGCTCCTGCAAGCAGACAGACAGACGGACGGACATTGCTCATTTGACTTAAAATGACCCAAAACGGATATCCACCGAACATACTTAGGATCTTAGGTCACTCCTTCGATGTGTTACACTTTGGCTCGTAGCAAATGATATATATCATCCTCTCCAAGGTGAGGAGATAATAATAAACTCATTATTGGGAAAGGATAACATTTTTCAATATTTTATCCCCTCACCTTAGAGATGAGGGTATATATAATTTGCTACGAACCAAAAGTGTTACACATTGAAGGAGTGACCTAAGACCCTAAGAATGTTCGGCGGATATCCGTTTTGGGTCATTTTAAGTCGAATGAGCTATGTCCGTCTCGAAAGGAGTAACCGGTTGACTTCAAATTTGGTATGTGGTAATATTTTCTTCTATCTCCGGCTAAGTTCGAAGATGGGCAATATTGGCCCACTGCTTCTAGTACCTTCCACACAATCGGTTAAAATTATGTGAAGTATTAATTATTTAATAACTTCTATACTACCTATTTGAATCGTTTGAAATTCTACACATAGTATTAGTTTATTAGTCACTATTACCTCGAGAAAAATGGGTGTTATTGGCCTGCCCCTTTTGGTACCTCCCACACAAATGGACCTTTTTGTACCAAAAGTTAACACCTTTAAAATCTAATACCAGCGAATACAAATACTTGAAATTGCGTACAGTGCAATGATTTTATAATACCTAGAGTCTAGAGAAAAGTGGCCGTAATTGGCCCGCCCCTTTTGGTACCTCCTACACAAATGTACCATTTTACACCAAAACTTAACAGCTTTTAACTTTTATACGAGTGCATACAAATACTAGAAATTGTGTACAGTGTAATGCTTTTATAAAAGTGACCGTTATTAGGACGGCCTTTTTGGTACCTCTCACACAAATGGACCATATTGTAACAAAAGTAAATAGCTTTTAAATGTAATACCTGTACATACTTTAAAGTTAATAAATGCAATTAAAATTGATAATAATTTAAATAAATCAAAAAATTAAATAAATATATTATTATTATTTGGGACTCAAGGTGAGGGGATTCATAAGTCGGTTTACACGACTGAACTTTCTTACTTGTTAAAATATCAAAAAGTACGAATTTAGAAAAACCATTGTTATCTGCTGAAGACCTTTTGGCACCTGCTACTCCAAAATGTAAAATTTTAAACAAAAATTTAAATTTCATTGCTGTTAATTGGAATTTGGAACTTATTTCTCTCTTTTTATTACAAAATATATCAATTTCAATAATCTATTATTCGTCCTTCTTAAGAAGAGGGTACTATTTGTGCTTCCATTTTATTCCAAAAATATAAATTGCGAAAAATAATAATGTATTATCTTATTACGGAGATAGGGTTTTTGGTAAGTTTTTTTAAATGAAATACAGTTTCCTTTTTTGACTCCAAAAAAAAAATACCAATATCAGGTACAATTTTGGGCTCAGTTTTGCCAATTCCAATCTCGAAAATCAATATTTGGAAGAGGGTACACTTTTTGGTACGTTGTGGTCTCCAAAAAAATACCAATCTCAGGTACAATTTTGGGGTCAGTTTTGCCAATTCCAATCTCGAAAATCAATAGTTGAAAGAGGGTACACTTTTTGGTACGTTTTGGTCTCCAAAAACTATAAATTCCAAGAAACAATTATTACCTAATTACGGGGAGAAAGATAGTTGTGCCTATTTTATCCCCTTTTTGTTTCAATAAGTACTAAATTAATTTCGCAGGAATATGGTACAACTTTGGGGTCATTTTGTTCTATTACCTCTATAATGTAGGATGATCGAATGTAAATTATAAACTCATTACCCAATTACAAACAAGTATTAGATCAGAGAGAGTAACATGTTTGCGAAATTTTTGTTTCCTCCCTGTCTGCCTTTTTGTTCGAAAAATATAAATCTCGAAATTAAATACATTAAGTGGGCAACTTATTAGTCATTTTACTCAACTTTTACTCAAAAACGGACGGCCGGAATTGGGTACCAGGAAAATTCACTTCAAATTGGAAATGAAGGTTAGCCCAAATGTTAGGTCCTTTTTTCGTTAGAAGAAGTGCTTTAGGAAAATACAGATCAAGAAAGCAAAATAAAATACAAATACACAAAAAAACTAAAAAGGGGTCTATTTGGTTTATTAATATTGAACGTCGCACTGTGGTACACAATTGAATAGTACATATAGTATATGTACTCGTATTAATGCCACTTTAAATTGTGTGAAACGTTTTAGAAGGACATACAGTTCGTATTTGCCAGCTGTAAGTGCTTTAAATGTTTATGAAGCGTTTTTTTATTTAATTACTTAAAGTAACATTTTTTGGACTTGATCACAAAAAATCACTAACTGCTTCTTTGGGAGTACTTCAAATGTGATTCCTTAGGAATGACTTCTCCGTTTTTTTGCTGGGTCATACCAACATAATAACTTCTGTACCAAATTTCTCCAAGTAGTGTACGAGTATTATATATCACTTTAGCAACGACTATAGTCTGACAAAGAATGACAGCAGCCACAAAAAGTACTAGGTTACATATTACATATATTTCTCTAAATGTGAGGATCTACTTCAGGCGATTTACCCAAAAATAATATGTATAGATTTCGCCATCTTTTGTTTTGCATTTGTTTATTCAACCATTTTGAATTATCCTATTGAGCCATCTACATATAAACTTCGTAGCTCTTCATTCAACTTCTCGTAGAATAAATCCTCATCCTATGTATACATACTTTCATGGATTTCTTAAAATGTACTCGTATATGCGCATAGAAAATCCAGAGGTTGTCAAATTATTACCAAACGGTCCCACTGTACGATATTAGGAAATGTGGGTTGCCTGTTGCTAGGTAACAAAGGCTAACAATAACAAAATCGATTTTTCAAATGAATATAAATTTTAGATACAAAATTGCTGGTCGCCTCACACACTTGTCGTCAACTTAAATGTGAGATGGTCAATATAAATTGTATATCTTAGAAAGTATAGCAAGTATATTGTGCTCTTTTGTGAGATATTTTTAATGATTTATTTATAACGCTATCATAACGATTTTGAGAAATTTAAAATGTTCAAATTATTTTTATTGTTAAATGTATTATACAATCTAAACCTACTTAGTTTAAAATTGTCTTTTAAATTGATACCCTTCATAAAATTGCTGAACGTTTCTTTTGTTAGAAAATTGCCTTTATTTGGCAATTGTTGCGAAGGATGTTATTGTAATAATTCTACTTATATATTTTTTATTTCATGGAAATATCAGATTTTTATAGATAGTCTGCAAATTTATTCATAGATACTTTCGACATACGTACTATGTATGCATGTAGATTATGTCTTTATGACAAATTCTGCAATATGTGTAAGTCGGCACGTGTCCTTAATACATTTTTTTATGCAAAATTTCTAGATAAATTTGTATAAACAGAAATCGTTGCGTATATATGTATGTACACACATAGGTATGTAAAGTATACAGAAAAACAAGTAAGAAAGTTTCAGTCGGGTAAACCGACTAAGGTATACCCTCACTTTGTGAGTAATGTAATATATAACATTACACTAATAAATCTGTCAATTTGTGTGGGAGGTACCGGAAGGGGTTTTTCCAAATACACCTATTTTTCGGTAAACAGTAGATTCTTAAATACATTGCATTGTGTCGAACTAGTGAGTGTTTATGTGCACTGGTATAATAAAGTTACGAGCTATGTAATTTTGGTATGATTTGGTCATTTTGTGTGGGAGGTACAAAAAGGGGCGGGGTGATAACGCCCACTTTTTACAGGACTATAGGCACTATAACAGCACTACACTGTACAAAATTTCAAAATTCACAATATTGTCCTTTTTTTACCAGACTATAGGCGCTACAAAAAAATTATACTGTAGAAAATTTCAAGCATTTTTATGCACTTGTATTAAAGTTAAAAGCAGTTAAATTTTGATGCAAAATGGTCCATTTGTGTGGGAGGTACCAAAAGGGACATGCCAACTTCTACCATTTTTCTCGAGGTAATAGCGACTAATATACTAATATTATGTGTAGAATTTCAGAAGATTCGAATAAGTAGTATAGAAGTCATTACTAAGTGTCTTCAAGGGTCAATGACCTTTAATCTGGGTCATTGACCTTTAATCCGGGGTCAATGACCTTTAATCGGTGTGATTGGCCTTAAATCGGGGTGAATGACTTTAAATCATTGAACTTTAATCAGGGGTTATTGACCTTTAATCCGGGGACATTGACCTTTAATCCGCGGTCAATGACCTTTAATAGGGATGATTGAGCTTTAATCGGGTCATTGACCTGTAATCAGGGGTCAATGACCTTTACTCCGGGGTCATTGACCTTTAATCTGTGTTATGACTTTTAATCGGAGTCTTTGACCCTTAATCCGGGGTTATTGACCTTTCATTCGGTGTCTATGACCTTTAATCAGGGGTCAATGACCTTTACTCCGAGGTCATTGACCTTTAATCGGGGTTATGACCTTAAATCGGGGTCTTTGACCTTTAATCCGGGGTTATTGCCCTTTAATTCGGTGTCAATGATTTTTAATCGTGGTTATTTACTTTAGTCCGGGATCAATGACATTTAATCCGGGGTCAATCGCCTTTAATCGGGGTCAATGATCTTAATCAGGGTCATTGACCTTTCATTCTGTGTCAATGACCTTTAATCAGGGGTCAATGACCTTTACTCCGAGGTCTTTGACCTTTAATCGGGGTTATGACCTTAAATCGGGGTCTTTGACCTTTAATCCGGGGTTATTGACCTTTAATCGGGGTTATTGACCTTTAATCCTGGGTCATTGACCTTTCATTCGGTGTCAATGACTTTTAATCAGGGGTCAATGACCTTTACTCCGAGGTCATTGACCTTTAATCGGGGTTATGACCTTAAATCCTGGTCTTTGAACTTTAATCCGGGGTTATTGACCTTTAATCGGGGTCAATGACCTTTAATCTTGGTCAATGACCTTTAATCCGGGGTCAATGACCTTTAATTCGCAGTCAATGACCTATAATGGGGGTGATTGGCTTTTAATGACGTTTAATCGGGCGTCAATGACCTTAAATCCAGGGTCATCGGCCTTTAATCGGGGGTCAACGACCTTTAATCCGGGGTCATTGATCGGAGTCATTAACCTGTAATACGGGGTCTTTGACCTTTAAGAGGGGTCATTGGCCTTTAATCAGGGTAATTGAGCTTTAGTCCGCGAACATTGAATTTTAATCGGGGTAAGAAAAGTTCAGTCGGGCAAACCGACTAAAGTATACCCTCACTTTTTGGTTGATGCAAAATGGAGTATGGTGAAAAACCGGTGAAAAACTTGTTTTTTCTTTGTCAGTCATTGGAAATGCTGTCTAATACACAGAATATTTAACCATGTAGATGATTTGATACAGAGGTATTGAAGAAATTGTTTTCGAATGAAATTGTCTATTTGTGTGGGGGTGTACCAGAAGGGGGTTGACAAATAAGTCTATTTTAATACTTTAAAGACATTACACTGTACCGAATTTTACATATTTATATACATTGTCATTAAAGTTAAGATATATTACATAATGGTTTGATATAGCAGACCAATGTGCCACATCTTCGAACTTAGCCTGAGGTAGAAAAAATATTACCACATACCAATTTTGAAGTCAACCGGTTACTACTTTCGAGAGTTATCGTGCACACCAGCAGACAGACATTGTTCAAATGGTTAAAAGTGACCCAAATCGGATATCCGCCGAGCATACTTAGTGTCCTAGGTCACACCTGCGACCTACACTAAAGTGAGGGTATAAAAAATGCAAAACATATGTTTAGATACTTTTCTCAGGTCCTGAAAACTAAAATACGAAAAAAAAATGTTATTAACCTGTCCTGGACAAAATGACTGTTGTCTAGTGTTTTACAGATCCTTGTTTCGATTCCCTATAAGGAAACTATACAACATTAGATGACCCACTACAAAATAGATAGTACTGTACTCGATTTCCTCAATTAGATATTAAATTACTATTACAAAGTACCCCATTTATTGACCATTAATCAATGTCAGAAATCCTTGTGCCCCTTTCTTCCTCCTTTGCGAGCACAAAACTTCAACTAAAACTTGCCAACAGCTAATAACAAAGTTCAACAAATCGATAGGGGAGTATCCTCGACAACCCTTAACAAAAAAAAGAGGGAACCAACAAAACTCATTTCTTTAATGAATTTCTATGTTTACCTACAATTATAGAGCGAAAAACGCAAATGAACGTATAGAATGTAAAACTTAAGTAAATTGAATGAAATTAGAAATAAAAAAACGGAAGAAGTTTTCATTTAAATAAAATCAAATGAAAAACTTCCCACTTTCTGTGTGGAACCAAGAGACAGACCGACAGACGGGTGGACGAACACACGAATGGAAGGACTCTGAATACTGTTATGTAAAGATTTCATTAAGATTTGAAGTCAATTAAAATATGATGTGAGTCTGTGTTTACCTTCAGTTTAATGCAAATGAAAACCTATGTTGAAAATTTCCAATGGAAAAAAATCTGGGACAAGAGATTTTTCAAAGTTTGCGTTTCATTTAGAAAAAAGTTTGTTATTTCTATTGCGGCAGTTTAGGGACTGATGACGATACGAGTATGAAGGGGAAGAAAATGTTCTCATTTGTTTTTTTTTTTTGATAAAAAATTAAAACAATTTTGTCCAATTCTGAACAAAATTTGATTGTTTACAAACAAGTGAATTTTGCAAAAGTTGTCTTACAATTTAATTTGATGGATTCTGATGAAACCGGAGAAACAGAGTTAATACCTTCCCATCAAAAAAAAATTTCAGAAATCTATCTATCATCCAGCCAAAAATTTTGCTAATAAAATAGCTCTCCCTAATTTAAAGGCTCCATAATAATACGCCTACATTTGTCGATATTAATATTTTAAAGGCCACCTGTGTCATACAAGGAATATTTGGACATGACTTTAGCGACCGGCAGCCTCTTCTTGATAGGCAGTGCTTTTAAGGAAACACATTACATGTGGCCCGGTCTAGACTCCAAAAGCACCAGAGCCCTATTTTCCTTGAGACCTATTCTTGGATATGCTGATAAAAATGAAGGAGTAACATTGAGTAAAGGTTACTCTCATTAAGAGATATTTGTACCAGTCCAATTTCCCATAGGTTTGCATTCGTGTCTCGTTATTACTACTTTTGGGGTTTAGTTTATATTTGAAGATGGAAACTCTCAATAAACTGCTCCTGACGACCCTAAACATATTTTTTTGTTTCATCCCGGTGGTAGATCAGGGTACAATATATTGTTCAAGTGGAATATAAACTCAAAGACTATTGTGATTGATATTATAGTGGCAGGTGCTATACCTGTCCCTTAAGACCTGTTCTTGGATATGTCAAAAGAATTTGATATTTAGCTTTCAAGTTATCTGAGACTTAGATTTAAATCGGTTTACCTAACTACAATCTATCGTAAGGCTAATTTCTTTCTCAAAATACCTTCAGGTACCCCCTTCCCTATGAATGAAAGGAATTTAAAAATAACACACAAATCGGCATGATCATCAGAGTACTCAAATGGGCGCTAGGAGTTGTTAAGCCTTTTTGCATTTTTTTTTCTTTTCCTACTGAACTTTGACCCAAATAATGGAAGTTGGAAAGCACATATTCTCACACAAATAAAGAAAAATACGTAGAAGTGTTCGAATGTAAAAAGGGAATAAGGAAGGCATTAAACCAGGATAAGGAAATGCAGTTGGAAACGTAAAACTCCCAACTAGTGTGTAATGGTTCAAGTAGGAAGGAAAAGGATTCAACCAACCAAACGACGACCGACGACCAACCGACAGATGCCACTAAATAACAACAACACCAGAAAAGAACACTCAACGAGAATGCCTGTGTCTTTAACCAATACAGACAGACGGACAGACAGATAGATAGAGAGACATACAGTTAAAAGTAGGAACATTTGGATTTAACACACAAAGACACGAGTGATGACCCGCTTATAGAGTTCTGAAGAGGAACCAAAAAGGCCTGTGAAAAGGTAGGCTCTTCGGGGGGCGCTAGACTTCAAGTGGCAAGAGCTTCAGTAGATATTCCTGACTTTGTCCACTTCAGGACCTACAGCAGGGGAAATTAAGAAAAATATTGAAAACCAGTAAGGAAAGGCTAAAGTCGGGCGGGGCCGACTGTATAATACCCTACACCACTCTCGTAATATTGAATAACTCTGATATATAAATTTTGTAATTCATGTATAAATTGTTTACATAAATTTACTTTTGGGACATTTTATACTTAAATAATACCCTGTACCACAGTGTGGTGTAGGGTATAAAAACGATTGGATCTAAAGAGCCAAATCGGATGAAACATATATATGGGAGCTATAGCTAAATCTTTACCGATTTTCTTCAAATTCGGCAATGTTGGTTCTTGGATCAAGAAACTCTACAATTCTAAATTTCAAAATGATTGGATGTAAAATATAGCTTCTATAGAACTAAAGGGCCAAATCGGACGAAACATATATATGGGAGCTATAGCTAAATCTTAACCGATTTTCTTCAAATTCGGTAGTCTTAGTTCATGGATCAAGAAACTCTACCATTCTAAATTTCAAAATGATTGGATGTAAAATGCAGATTTTTCAGGACTAAAGAGCAAAATCGGACGAAACATATATATGGGAGCTATAGCTAAATCTTAACCGATTTTCTTCAAATTCGGCAACGTTGGTTCGTGGATCAAGAAACTCTACCATTATAAATTTCAAAATGATTGGATGAAAAATACAGCTTTTATAGGACTAAAGGGCCAAATCGGACGAAACATATATATGGGAGCTATAGCTAAATCTTAACCAATTTTCTTCAAATTCAGCAATGTTGGTTCATGGATCAAGAAACTCTACCATTCTAAATTTGAAAACGATTGGATGTAAAATGCAGCTTCTATAGGACTAAAGGGCCAAATCGGACGAAAGATATATATGGGAGCTATAGCTAAATATTAACCGATTTTCTTCAAATTCGGTAGTGATGATTCATGGATCAAGAAACTCTACCATTCGAAATTTCTTAATGATTGGATGTAAAATACAGCTTCTACAGGACTAAAGAGCAAAATCGGACGAAACATATATATGGGAGCTATAGCTAAATCTTAACCTATTTTCTTCAAATACGGTAGTGTTGGTTCATGGATCAAGAAACTCTACCATTCTAAATTTCAAAACGATTGGATGTAAAATACAGCTTCTATAGGACTAAAGGGTCAAATCGGACGAAAGATATATATGGGAGCTATATCTAAATCTGAGTCGATTTCAACCAAATTCAATAGCGATCTTAACAGCTGCGAAATACTCTAAACTGCAAAATTTCAGAACGATCGGAGTGGACAGACGGACGGACGGACGGACGGACGGACGGACATGCTTAATCGACTCAGCTAGTGATTCTGAGTCGATCGGTATACTTTAAGGTGGGTCTAGCTGTGTTATTTTCAGGTGTTACAAACATCTGCCGTGAAACAAACTTATAATACCCTGTACCACAGTGTGGTGTAGGGTATAATAAATCAGCCGCTTCTTGAGGATACTTGACAATATTTTTTAAGCTTACAGTATAAAGGCGATTTCGTTCCTGGAAAAATTTTGCCGGGTCGACGTGAAATACTAGAAAATAGTTGCACCTTTTAAGTTGAAAATTTAACTTAAATCAAAAAACTTAATTAATATCTTAGAAAAGTGCATTTTTCGGAAAAAGGGCAAAGAAAATACAGCACTTTTTCCAGAAACGAAATCACAATTAGTTTTGTCATATTTAAATTTGGAACTTTGGTCTCTTCTCTTCTCTTCAGTAAGGTTTGCCATTTCATAATGGAAAGATATACGAGCCACAAACGAGTCGAAATTATTAACATTTACTACCGAAATTCGGAGTCAGTGGCCTCAACGTTAAGAGCGCTACGTCCAATTTATGGTCGATGAGCGATGAAGCTCATTTCTGGCTGAATGGCTTCGTCAATAAACAAAATATGCGTTATTGGTCAGACAGCAATCCACACGTACTCCATGAGTCATCATTGCATCCCGAAAAAATTACGGTTTGTTGCGGTTTATGGGCCGGCGGCGTCATTGGGCCGTACTTCTTCCGTGATGATCAAGACCGGCACGTTACTGTGAATGGGAATCGCTACCGTTCAATGATAACCGAATATTTTTAGCCCCAATTGGATGATATGGACTTGGAGGACATGTGGTTCCAACAGGACGGCGCCACAAGCCACACAGCGAATGCCACAATCAATTTATTGGAAACCAAGTTTGGAGAACGTGTTATCTCACGAAATGGTCCAGTCGATTGGCCGCCTCGGTCGTGCGATTTGACGCCGTTAGACTATTTCCTGTGGGACTACGTCAAGTCTATGGTCTATGTCAACAAGCCAGCGACGATTGATGAACTTCGTACGAATATCGAACGTGAAATTGCAGCAGTATCGGCCGATTTATGCTTGAAAACCGTCGAAAATTGGGTTCAGCGTCTGGACTTCTGCAAGCGTGCCCGTGGTGGCCTTGCAAAAGAAATCAAGTTCCATACATAATGGCATCGAACGTACTTTCACAGGAATAAAGAATTTCATTGATATCCAAAAATGTTTCTGTTTTATTTAAAAAAAACTTTTGTAGCGCTCTTATTGAAAAACCCGTTATATGTCCAGCCAACAACAGCTATATTGTCTCTAAATGAGGCCCTCATAGAAGACCTCGCGTCCCTTCATTGTCATCCTGGATTTCCATATCCTAAAACCTATGAACTAATACTCACACCAACAACATAGCCCAGATATATACCAGCATTTACACTTGCTACGAGTACTCACAATCATACATAACACCCAAACTGACTGACTGTGTGACTGGCAGTCACTCGGTCGGTGTGTGGTGTGTATTCAAATGATTGCCTATGTCAGGTACTTGGAAACTCAAAGTTTCCAAGTCTTGTTCTTGCCTCAGCTCTAGTCGTTGTTATTGGTCGGGGCAGAGGTAGTGGTAGTGTTGCCTTCTTCAAAACTTTATGTGACACACACGTAAAAAGTGGCACCACCAAGCACCGACCGACAGACCAACACCAACAACAACACAAAACAACACGTACAGGATAATAACAACAACATCAACAAAGTAAAACGTTGTTGAATGAATTGTCGTCGTAGAGAAACGAAACTATAACCACTCGAAACGATAACGACGACAAAAATATGTACTCTTCGTCGTCATTCTCGTCCACGTCGTAACGTAGCGAAAAACGGAAAAGTTTGTATTGAAGTTAAGAGCCGACTAATAGAACGAAAATGGAATAAAAAGCTCACGAACATCAGCAACGAGGATAATATTATCCTCTTTTTTTACCTTTAAGTAGGAAGAGTAAGAAAAAAATTAACAACAAAATGGGAAATGGAATATTTAAGTAGTATGTGGTCGGTGGAATATACTTTTGTTGATGAGTGTAGGCGAACACGCGATGTACGAGGGTCATTCTGGTGATTATTAAGTTGGTTTTCTGGTTTTTAAGATCTCCAAATAATTATCTTAAATAGTCTCTAAGATGGGGAACTTTAGTTTTAATTAAAACATTTTCTAAAGTAATTTCACATCAAAATTTGCCCAGTGATATAAACATTTCGATTAGGTTAGGTTGGGCTAGGATAGGTTAGGTAATTCTGTCAAGATGTCCAGGAGTATATCCCAATATAACATTTTTTGACATAGTGATAGATTCCCCTCTACTAGCGGAGCTTCACAGGAATCACCACCTCGGGAGCAATCTCTTTACTTCTGGACCTCTAAGTTAAAGGCTAGGAAAAAGACCTGCAGCAAGCTTTTCAATAAGGCCAAATCTACTAGGACAACTAATGACTGGGATGCCTATAATTAGCAACTCAAAGTCTATAAAAAAAGGAGCTAAGGGAAGCACAAAGACGTTCTAGGCGAAACTTTTGTGGAGAAGTGGAAACGGTATAGTGATGAGGTCAACAACTGGACAAAAACTGTAAGATTTGCTGAAACTACAGTTCGATCCCGGTGAACTCGACACCGACAGAACTCGGGGAACAGCTGTACCAACAAAAAAGCTAGACACCTGTAAGCGTTGCTAGATAGGAGACTGAGAAATCCATAATCAGTTGGACGGTTAACAGCTTTGAGCCCTTGAAATCACCTGGACCAGACGGCATTACTTCAGAAGAAAATATTTAAGTACATTAATCCCTGGCTTAAGAACATTTATGAAGGCTCTAAAATATGCGCAATCTATGGATTGACGCCAAAGTGGTATTCACACCCAAAGCGGGGAAGATATCTCACACCACGCGAAAGTACTTCAGGCCAATTAGCCTATCCTCCTTCCCCCTGAAACATCTGAAAAGACTTCTAGATTTTTTCATTAGAAAAAACCTGTGTACTAAACTCCTGGCGGGGATGCAGCATGCTTATATATTTTATAATCCTGCAGAAAAGCTGTAGTGTTGCGTTGGGGCCTCTCTCCTAAAATCGTCCATTGAATATATATAGCAGTAGTTCGCCCAATACTTCTGTACGGCATTGTGGTGGACGGCAACTAATAAACGATCTATTACAATCCAACTATCAAATATTCAGAGAACTGCCTGCCTAAGCATAAGCGGAGCATTGAGGACTTCAGCGAATGGTTCTCTACAAGTCCAACTCTATCCACTGCCCATTAATATTGTGTCGAGAGAAGTTGCCCCCAGAGCAACAATGTGGGGATCTAAGAAATACCGACCCATGAGGATATCACAATGTAATGCTATGGTAACCGAACGAATTGACTATATATCAACGGTGTAAACCTTGGAAAGAAATTTTTCTACTTAGATACCTATCAGAGAGGAATGGATTGGCAAAATACCAGGAAACAGAAATCATCACCACTTCTACACAAATGGTTCGAAGCTTGACAATAAGGTTGGCTTCGGAGTACACTATAAGCAACTCAGTCTTGATATTTCTAATAGACTACCAGATACCTGTAGTGTCTATCAAATCGAAATAATGACAATAAGGGAAGTCAACTAGTGGCTCCCAATATAGTGAGTCCCAATATAGTGACCAACACTGGTGTTATCATTTACCCGCACAGTCAGACTACCATCAACTCTCTGGAGACCACATCCCTAAATTCACGAACAACCCTCGACTGCCGCAGATCTATTAACGAGATGGCTGAACAGTTTAACATACACCTCATATGGGGCCCTGGGAATAGCGATATCCTGGGGAACTGCAAAACGGATGAACTTGATAGGAAAGAGACGACGTTACATATTTTCGAGGAATTTGCATATATTGGTGCGCCACTGTTCACATGCAAGTTTTGGTTTGGGCAAATGGCAATCAAGCAGTCCACTGAAATATGGTCAGAAATCGATATATGTAGGGTATCTTGACAAATCTGGCCAAAATTTCTCCTCGCACAAGACAGGAAAAAACTGTCCGTTAGTTCTGACGGGTACTAACTGATCGGCGAACTTGCCAGAAGGTTAGGTATTGAGTCCAATGACTTCTGCAAGAGTTTTGGGATTGGGGAATTGAACACTTGCTATGCGACTATCCCGCTTTGAGTGGGGGATCTACGAATCTTATAGTTCCCATCTATTCCCAGGATGGGGACTGGACAGTGATCCCAGACTGGTCACCAGTCCTAGATTTTCTAGAGTCTAACTAGTACACGCAAAGAAAAAATTCGTTTCTGCGAAACGAAATATTAGACAACTAAAATTCTCGTTTACGACGACTGAAATTTCTTTTGGTCAGAACAAACAATTGCTTACGCGGAATAAGTTTCTGTCACAACAAACGAAATTTCATTTCCGGCAAACGAGAATTGTATTTGTCTAATATTTCGTTTCGCAGAAACGAATTTTTTCTTTTCGTGTAGTATCTTCGGCTACGCAGTCAGACCAGAGTACTTAATGTAGTACCACGGGTGTCAGGAAAGCCCTCGGAACGCAGGTTTCCTGCCTGACTATTGGTGAGGACCCTAGTGGGTGCAACGTGGTGGCTGTGGTTGAATCCAAAATAGATGGGAGAGATTATTTGCCGATGTGGAGTTGCAAACCAGGCAATCAAGCAGTCTAGTAAAATGTGGTTAGAAATCAACACATGTAGGGTATCTTCACAAATCTGGCCAATATCAATCCTCGCACTAGAGAGGAAAAAAATGTCTACATTACGGTACACTAACTGATCGAATGTCAGCAGATAAGGTACTGAGTCCAATGACTTCTGCAGGAGCTGTGGCGTTGAGAAAGAAATGAAAGGCATTGAACACTTGCTATGCGACTATCCCGCTTTGAGTGGGGGATCTACGAATCCTATAGTTCCCATCTATTCCCAGGATGGGGACTAGACAGTGATCCTAGACTGGTCACCAGTCCTAGATTTCCTGGAGTCTAACTGGTAGTATGTTTGGCTACGCAGTGAGACCAGAGCACTTAATCTGGTACCACGCATGTCAGGAAAGCCCACGGAACGTATGTTCCGACCTGACTATTGGTGAGGACCCTAGTGGGTGCAACGTAGTGGCTGTGGTTGAAATCAAAATCGCTGGGAGAGAACATTCTCCGACGTGGAGTTGCAAACCAACCGGGTGCCATGACCCATAGAATGGCAAGGAGTTTTAGATGGGCTCCGCTCCTAACCCAGGAGGAGGACAAAGTGACTAGAAACACGGAACTGATTGGTGCTCATGCACATTGTACGTGGGGGCATTGGTCGACACTTATATGCACCCAGGTGCTTAGAGCACGGTGGGGGGTAAGACTAACGGCAGGAACTCACCTAAATCCAGAATACCAACAGTCGCGCCTTGAGTAAACGACGTCTGGACATACTAGAGTCAGTCTTTCTTCGCAGTCTAATAGATATTTCCGATACCAATATTCGTACTATCTATAATTTTTGTGTATCAAACAGATGAGCGGCATTTCAGCCCGTTCCCAACACTAGGGACCTAAACTGGTCTATGTGAGCCGGTAAAAAACGCTAACCTAAACTTAAATCTACATTGGTCTATGGGAGCTGTGAAAGCTGGTTGCCAACGTAACCTGAACCTCAACATAAAACTACTTCCCCACCTGAGGCCTATGCACATTTGGAGTGAGTACAGAGTAGCGAAACCTTTTTCGCAGAGTTTTGATGGTAGACTATTGTATATACTGTAATCTGAATATTATAATTTTGTTGTTGTTTCTTCAAGTAATCGGTTCCCCGGGAATCTTTAGATATATGGGCAATTCAAATGAATGATTATGCCAGTGTTTGACACAATATTGGAACATAATCAACGGAGAGGCAGGTTAAGCTCCAGCTCCTTGCAATATATAATGTTATCATCATATTATAACATCCTGTGTAAACGTCACTGCAACGTCTACAAAAATCATAAGCTTCAAGGCGCCGATGAGGATCGATACTAACCTAGATAAGTTATTCCTAAGTAATGACAGCAGATATCTAAATCTTATCAGATCATAGTGTACCCAAACCTGGCTCTACATGTGTCTTGTTCGGTCTATCTATTATTCGAAAGCCTCAGTGCCTCATGACACGAACATAGCTTACACGTGGACTGTGGTGCATCAATATGTGCAAATCCTAGCAATCTCATCAGCGCTAATGTTCCATCGAAGGTCAGTGTGCCAGCTCTGGCATCTCGTTAATATATTAATGACTGTTAAAAGGCTGTTTGTAAATTATGGAAGACAGTCTCAGGGATTCTTTTGGGAACTTTGATATTCAAATTAATATTAATATATATGCCAATATTGCAACTTAACCACTTTGAAATTTCTTTAATTGTCGGGACTAATACAAACCAGCGGTATCTGGTAGTCTTCGAGATATGTTTAGGTTGAGAGCATAAAACTTTAACTGCAAAGTTTCAGCTAAATTTTGAAAATGTGGTGTTTATAGCTTAAATAAGCCTTTTTGGGGGTGACATCTATAGACTATAACAAAATATGAACTGATTTAAAAATTTTTTATTGCGATGAAATCTTGTCTTAAATAAATACAAACTGCTAAGTTAAAATGCTTAGAAAATATGGTATTTATGACTAAAATACATATTTTTTGGTGCGACCTCTATAGGGTGACTATAACAAAATATGAACCGATATGCTAAATTTTTTGTGTGATGAATTCTTGTCAAAATCGAATACAAACTGCAAAGTTTCTGCTAAATTGCTTTAAAAATGTGGTATATATGGCTCAAAAACCGTATTCTGGAGAGTCTTCTATAGGGAAGCTATATAAAAACATTGACCGATGTGGCCCATTTGCAATCCCAAACAACCTGCAGCTATAAGAAATATGTCTACCAAATTTGATCAACTGCAGCTCTATTATTACGGACTGTAGCGGGATTACAACAGACGGACTGACGGACAGACGAACGGACGGTAGGACAGACGGACATGGCTAAATCTAAGAATTTTACGACGATTAAGAATTGTATGTATACATGGTTTTTCAACAAGAGGTGTTATTTTGAATCACCCGGTATTTCGGTAGCTGTCACTCTTGAGCTTTTATTCTCTGACATTTGACAAGTAGAAACTACGCCATTACTAAAAATTGAACGATACACGATCATCGAACGATACAAAACGATCAAAAAACGATCGAACAAAAAACGATATGAACGATACAAAATCATCTTGACTGATGAGGTCCATTTCCACCTCGGTGGCTGCGTCAACAAGCTAAATTGTCGCATCTGGGGCTCGGAAAACCCAAGAGTTATTGTTGGGAAGCCTCTCCATCCACAACGTGTGACTGTTTGGTGCGGTTTATGGTCCGGCGGGATCATTGGACCTTACTTTTTCGAAAATGAGGTTGGATCAACAGTTACGGTGAATGGATTGCGCTATCGAGAGATGATTAATGATTTTTTATGGTCGGAGTTGGATGGTATTGATCTGGACAACGTTTACTTTCAACAAGACGGCGCTACGTACCACACAAGCAACGAAACCATTGCTTTGTTACGGGAAAAGTTTCCTGACTGTGTTATCTCTCGAAGAGATGATCACAATTGGCCACCGAAATCTTGTGATTTAACACCTTGCGACTTCTTCCTTTGGGGCCACGTGAAATGAAAGGTCTACGCCAACAGCCCAGCGTCGATTCAAGACCTCAAAGATAGAATTCGTGAGGCTGTCGAGGACATAGGGCAACCACTTTGCGATTTGGTTATAGAAAATTTCATGAAAAGGATATGGTCCTGTAAGCGTGGTCGTGTTGGCTATTTGGCTGATGTTGTTTTTTATTATTAACAGTATACCTTCCTCTTTATTATGAAATAAATATCCGATCATTTATCTCAAAAAATGATTTTTTTTTTAATACCAAAATAACATGTCTTGTTGGAAACCCCTTTTCTTTATGGGGTCTATTTAAAGGTGTTACAAACGGAGTGACAAAAAAAATATGCTCCCCATCTTATGGTGGAGGGTATAAAACTGGAAGGCATCAACAGCGCGTTGAAATTATAAAAATTCACTACAAAAATTGTGAAAATTTCGCGTTCACAGTTTGCAAAACTGTGCCGTGAGGCACTCTCTCGATACCTTCGCGATGTTAAGCTGCTGTAGTGCTAGGAGAGCCAGGTTCAACTCACGGCAAGATCAAAATGCACGATGTTAATTATGAGTTACACCTAAACGTCAAGTTTTTGGTCCAATTTATTATGATATTTCTTTGTTTCAGTGTTTGACAAATTCAACCATGAAGAGGTACACGATTGAGCAGCGTATTAAGAACATTGAACAGACTGGTCAAATGTGTCCACAATCGGCAGAATTGTGCGAAAATTCAGCAAACGGAGCCTGTAAGGGATGTGAAAAAACCTGCGTATGCTCACCCAGTATGTTTGTGCGGTTCATGAGCTGGCGGCGTCATCGTCACCTTAGAAAATGAGGTCGGCCAAGTAGTTACCGTGATTGGTGGTCACTATCGCGGGATTATAACGGATTTCTTGTGGCCCGCAATGGAGGATATGGACCTGGAGGAAATGTGGTTCTAACAGGATGGTGCCACTTGCCACACAGCCAACGAAACAATGGCTCTATTGCGCGAGAAATTCAATGGCCGTGTTATCTCACGACGTGGCCTCAATTATGTCTCAGAGTCATTGAAAATACGGAAATATGCCACCGAAGCCGTGGCGAGCATTTTGCCAATATTTAGATTCACACATAATTGTCACAGATCCTTTTATCATAATAAAAAATATTAAGATAATTCTCCGGAAACTTTTTTTTTACCACCTTTTTTTATATGTGTGGAAGTGAATACATATATCTTTTGTTTCCTGGTCGTCCTATAATTCCGGCCAACCTATTGGTATTTGAACAGTTTACTTTATGTGTCCATAGAATATAAGCGACCCTCGTATATGTAAAAATGCCTATTAACGCATGTGCCTATTTGTTATTAGCCCCAAGCATTATGGGCACGTGTTTAAAGTCATAATGGCGTCGTCAGCCAGGATTAGAGTAAATAGTTCAAATCATAAAATAATGCATACAAAAATAAATATAATTTTTATATATGTACATAGTTGTGGGATATAAATAAACCCATAAAATATAGTAAACCGGAAATGTGGGATACAAATCTTCTACGTTTATAGAATAGAAAAAAAAGTTTGCAAAAAATAAGAAAAGTATTATTAGATGTTAAATAATTGGATATTTGAAATATTCTTTAGAAACTTCGACATTTATAACAAAGAAAAGTGTTTGGAAAAAGGCCGAGAAGAAGAGGACTAATAGAGTACTTAAAATATTCTTTAAAATCCAATTTTTATTAATAATTGATTATTTATAAATTATTAAAATGTTTTATATTTCTTATGAATATGACCCACTTCCAGAAGCAATATTTTCCTCACCAACCAACTAATACACAATTTCTTAAATGACCGCAGGTATTTAGTTTTTTTCTGAATGTATTGATGTTTAAAAGTCCAAAAAGACTGCCTTTTGCGGGTTTTTTCATGTACATATATGTTCATGATGTATGTAAGACATGTACACTCTTATCCTTAGAAATTACATACATGAATGAGGAGCAAATTTGTTTTTCCATTTCCGCTTTCCATTTTTCTGGCTTTCAATCCGTCCTTTTGTTTTGTGGGGGCATCTTCTAAAGTTTTTTTATTGGTGGAGAGAGAGTTCCCATTTCTTGAATATCGGCTTTAGACTTGAAGTGGAATTTGTTTTCTGTTTAGGGAATTTCCCTTCTGCTATTCATGCATTTCCCATCTTCATTTCCATGGAACAGAAGAAGACTGACGGAGTGACTACAAACGTATTGGTCAATCTGTGGGCCATGCATAAGAAGAAACCTTCTTCATAAAAGATTGCCATAGAATGAATGCTAAAAATGGTAAAAAAGGAGTTGTATAGAAAGACCTTCATATACTTACCTACTGGTATGTAAGTGCATGTTCCTTGTGCCCAGGACAAACTAGATTTTCATGGAGCTCTACCAAAAAAAAGCATAGAGAAAATAGAGTATAACATAGAAAATTACTATGGTGGCCTACGTTCAATTTACAATATGTTCAGCTGGGTATTTGTTCTCGCTCCCTTAATGGCACTGCACCGTGATTTTTTGGATGCAAAATAATGTATTAGTCAGAGAGAAAAAAGAATTAGAATTTCAAACTGAATTAGGGTTTCAATAAATAGCAAAATCAAACTAGAATTGCTAAAGTGGAAAACTTTATAAATATAAGACCTCAATGGTCGACTCTATAGTAAAAAAGAAGAGCTCAGTTGGCGACTCTATAGTATAGAGGAAGACCTCAGTGGTGGACTCTATAGCATGGAGTCGAGTGTGGTATAGATGAATTCCTCAGTTATCTACCTTAGTAAAAAGGAGAACTTCATCCCACTGTGCATTATTCTGTTGCTAAGCATTTTTTATGAGTTTTACTTTTAAATTGATTAAGTAGATTTGTTGAATGAGTGGCACGATACTACTCGTCCAATACAAGAACAAAACATATTTTCTGTTGTTGTTTTTTGCTGCTGCTGGTTTTAGCTCACCTGGATTGCATGCAACTATTTATTGTATAGAGCCATCCACACAACATCTAGACGGCAGAAACTAACCAAGCAACAAAATAGACCAACAACAACAACAAACATACAGCACAAAATCTAAAAAGAATTCATTTACAGGTGTGTTTTCCCAAAATGCAAGAGAATTGAACCACACGAAACGATACGATACTTTAGAGCAGTGCTACTTTTTACACACGCCCGACATACATATATATTTCTAAATAAAGAGGTATATTAAATACAACATTGGTTTGGGGACGTTTTGAAAAAGGATTATATAGAAATGTACTTATATACATATAGAAATGTAAGGAAATTTGTCAGAGACCACCTTTTCCTAAGAAAAAGTTGCCATAGACCACCTTTTCCTAAGGCAAAGTTGTCAGAAACCACCTTTCCCTACGGAAAAGTTGTCAGAGACCATTTTTTCATGAAGAAAAATTGTCAGATATCACCTTTTCATGAGGAAAAATTGTCAGAGACAACCTTTTCATGAGGAAAAATTGTCAGAGACAACCTTTTCATGAGGAAAAATTGTAAGAGACAACCTTTTCTTTGACAGAGACAACCTTTTCCTAAGGAAAAGTTGTCAGACATTACCTTTTCTTAAGGAAAAATTGTCAGAGTTGTCAGAGACAACCTTTCCTAAGGAAAAGTTGTCAGAGACCACCTCTCTTAAGGAAAAGTTGTCAGAGACCACCTTTCCTAAGGAAAAGTTGTCAGAGACCACCTTATCCTACGGGAAAGTTGTCAGAGGCAACCTTTTCCTAAGGAAAAGTTGTCAGAGACCACCTTTCCTAAGGAAAAGTTGTCAGAGACCACCTTTCCTAAGGAAAAGTTGTCAGAGACCACCTTTCCTAAGGAAAAGTTGTCACAGACCACCTTTCCTAAGGAAAAGTTGTCAGAGACCACCTCTCCTAAGGAAAAGTTGTCAAAGACCACCTTTCCTAAGGAAAAGTTGTCAGACACCACCTTTCCTAAGGAAAAGTTGTCAGAGACCACCTTTCCTAATGAAAAGTTGTCAGAGACCACCTTTTCCTTCGAAAAAGTTGTCACCTTTCCCTTCGAAAAAGTTGTCAGAGACCAACTGTCAGAGGCCACCTTTTTTTGTCAGAGGCCACCTTTTCCTAAGCAAAAGTTGTCAGAGATTACCTTTTCCTAAGGAAAAGTTGTCAGAGATTACCTTTTCTTAAGGAAAAATTGTCAGAGTTGTCAGAGACAACCTTTCCTAAGGAAAAGTTGTCAGAGACCACCTCTCCTAAGGAAAAGTTGTCAGAGACCACCTTTCCTAAGGAAAATTTGTCAGAGACGACCTTTCCTAAGGAAAAGTTGTCAGAGACGACCTTTCCTAAGGAAAAGTTGTCAGAGACCACCTGTCAGAGGCCACCTTTTTTGTCAGAGGCCACCTTTTTTGTCAGAGGCCACCTTTTCCTAAGTAAAAGTTTTTAGAGATTACCTTTTCCTAAGGAAAAGTTGTCAGAGATTACCTTTTCTTAAGGAAAAATTGTCAGAGTTGTCAGAGACAACATTTCCTAAGAAAAAGTTGTCAGAGACCACCTTTTCCTACGAAAAAGTTGTCAGAGACCAACTGTCAGAGGCCACCTTTTTTGTCAGAGGCCACCTTTTTTTGTCAGAGGCCACCTTTTCCTAAGCAAAAGTTGTCAGAGATTACCTTTTCCTAAGGAAAAGTTGTCCGACATTACCTTTTCTTAAGGAAAAATTGTCAGAGTTGTCAGAGACAACCTTTACTAAGGAAAAGTTGTCAGAGACGACCTTTCCTAAAGAAAAGTTGTCAGAGACGACCTTTCCTAAGGAAAAGTTGTCAGAGACGACCTTTCCTAAGGAAAAGTTGGCAGAGACCAACTGTCAGAGGCCACCTTTTTGTCAAAAGGTGGTCTCTGTCAAAGTTGTCAGAGATTACCTTTTCCTAAGGAAAAGTTGTCAGAGATCACCTTTTCTTAAGGAAAAATTGTCAGAGACCACCTTTTCCTAATTAAAAGTTGTCAGAGACCAGCTTTTCCTAAGGAAAAGTTGTCTGAGGCCACCTGTTCCTAAGGAGAAGTTGTCAGAGACCACCTTATCCTACGGAAAAGTTGTCAGAGGCAACCTTTTCCTAAGGAAAAGTTGTCAGAGACCACCTTTTCCTAAGAAAAAGTTGTCAGAGACCACCATTTCCTAAGGAATATTTGTAAGATTGCACCTTTTCCTAAGGAAAATTTGTCAGAGGGCACCTTTTCCTAAGGAAAATTTGTCAGAGACCACCTGTTCCTAAGGACAAGTTTTTAGAGACCACCTTTTCCTAAGAAAAAGGTTTTTAAGGACTACCTTTTACTAAGGGAAAGTTGTCAGAGACCACCATTTCCTAAGGAAAATTTGTCAGAGGGCACCTTTTCCTAAGAAAACTTTGTCAGAGACTACCTTTTCCAAAGGAAAAGTTTTCAAGGACCACCTTTTCATAAGGAAAAGTTGTCAGAGACCACCATTTCCTAAGGAATGTTTGTCAGAGGCCACCTTTCTCTAAGGAATATTTGTCAGAGGCCACCTTTTCCTAAGGAAAAGTTGTCAGAGACGACCTTTTCCTAAGGCAAAGTTGTCAGAGACGACCTTTCCCTAAGAAAAAGTTGTCAGAGACCACCTTTTCCTAAGGAAAAGTTTTCAAGAACCACCTTTTCCTAAGGAAAAGTTGTCAGAGAGCCACTTTCCCTAAGGAAAAGTTGTCAGAGACCACCTTTTCCTAAGGAAACATTGTCAGAGACCACCTTTTCCTAGGGAAAAGTTGTCAGAGACCACCTTTTCTTAAGGAAAAGTTGTCAGAGACCACCTTTTCCTAAGGAAAAGTTGTCAGAGGCCACCTTTTCCTAAGGAAAAGTTGTTAGAGACCACCTTTTTCTATGGAAAGTTTTTCGGAGACTTCCTTTTCCTAACGAAAGGTTTTCTGATACCACTTTTTACTATGGAAAATTTGTCAGATACCACCCTCCCTAAGTAATGTAACAACTTGAAACTTTAAAAGTGGCATTTACAAGTCGCCTTTGCTCCCCACTATGTTACGTCTTTTGCTGCAACTACTGGTTTTATTTCTTTCTTGCTGGCTAGTTATATCCACACAAAAAATTGTTTTTTCTATACAAAATTAAGAGCTTTATTTCGTTTTGAGGTTTTGCACATAACAAACCAAACACAAAAAATACACCCAAAACCGAAAAACGAGAAAAGAATTCATTTCGCTTATTTTTTGCTTTTCCAAAAAAAAAATGTAAAAAAATTAGTCAAACACCACCGACAACGACAAACAAATCGGTTACTCTGTTGGTGTTTAAATTTTTAAAATTGCTGCAAAATTTCGCCTAAGGAGCTGCTGAATTTGGTGGTGCGCTGTGCTTTGCTATTTTTTAGTTGATTTTTTGGTAAATTTACTACAAAACCTTCTGTAGTGTTTGTGGAACACAATATCGTTTCGTTTAAAAATTAACTTCAGTTGGCGCTGTAACTTTTTCATTGATTTCATTTGTAGTCGTCGTTGATTTTTACTGACTTCGCATCGCTCCGCTTTTGGCTGGTATCGGAGAAACTTGGCTTTGAGGGCAATAAATTTGTGTGAACACTACCATAAATTTTGTTTTACATCAATAATTAAGTGCCATTGGAAGCGTTAAAAATCATAATAAAATTAAATTTATTCTATACTTAGTATTGGGCAGTGCTTTTTTGTGTGGAATACACACGATTAAATTGCAACAAAGTTTGAAAAAGGAAAAACATGACCGCCAGTCAATTGGCAAATTGGCTAATTACATTAATGATATTAATGTATATTATAGAATTAGAGAAATGCTTTGGAGCAAGGACAAATGTATAAATAATAAATAAAAATCAATTACATTGAGAATGAATCACAGTGACTAGACGTGACTAAATAAAATTAGATTTTTCTTTAGAATTTTTTATACAGAGCTAAGAAAATTTGTAGATTGTTGAAAATATTTATAAGTTTTATTGTAACTAGTCGCCTACTAACGATTAGATTCAACTCTACTAAGTAGTAGGTAACCCAATTTGTAGTAAACTAATGAGTAGGGGAACCCAACTGGCCGCCTTCTAATCAGTAGGATGTCTACTAAGCAGTATATAAACTAACTGACATATTACTAACATAACACATAACTCAACTGGTCCTCTACTAAGGGATATTTATCGAACTGTTCGTCTACAAAGGAGTAGATAACCGAACTTGTCATATAATAAGGATTAGGTAAACCAACTGGTCTTCTTCTAAGGAGTAGATAACCCAACTGTTTATCTACAACTGTGGAGATAACACAATTTATACTCAAATAAGTCGTAGATATCCCAACTGTATATTTACGAAGGAGTAGATAACAAAACCCTAATAAGGGTTTGCATATCTACTATGGTATCTACTCCCTATTTGCCGTCAACTATGTAGTAAAGGGTGTCCCAAGAAGAGCGCAATTTTTTAATTTTAAATAAAACACAGATATTTAAGAAAAAATCGTGAAAGTTTATTAAATCGTAAAGTAGACAGAATGAGGTTATGTATGGAACAATATATCGTGCAGATGGCCGCCGCGGCTTTGCTGGCATGCACGCGATCTTTTAATGAAATTTTCAATGACCGTTTTGCATGAATGCTGCGGTATTTCATTAATGCAGCGTCCAATTTCGTCTTTTAAGGCTTGAGTCGTCGTCGGCTTATTCGCGTAAACCATCGACTTCAAAAAACCCCAAAGAAAAAAATCTAATGGTGTTAAATCGCACGATCTAGGCGGCCAATTCTGATCTCCAAAACGCGAAATAACACGACCGGGAAATGACTGATGCAGCAATTGAATTGTTTCTCTGGCTGTATGAAATGTGGCGCCGTCTTGTTGGAACCACATGCCCTCCACATTCATTTCTTCAATTCTAGGCAAGAAAAAACTGGTTATCATTTCACGATACCGAACACCGTTGACTGTTTGCGCTTGACCTGCCTCATTTTCATAAAAAAAGGTCCAATGATTCCTCCAGCCCAAAAACCACCCAAAAACCGGTCGATCGACCTGGTCGATGGCGCGTTATTGTCTTTACATCACTAACAGACCCAGTTTCGGCAAATTTATCCATTAATCTATTTACAGTTGACTCTTTTGAAGCATTATTGTGACCCCAAATTGATCGCAATTTGCGAACTGTAGCCGCAAAACTTTCACCATTTTGGTAAAACAATTTCACAATGAGAATGCGTTGTTCATTCGTGTAGCGCTCCATTTTTACTAACCTCGTACCTTCTACTAACAAACAATAATAATTATTCAAATGTCAAACAATGACACTTCGAATGTTGCGAGATTTAAAAATTGCGCTCTTCTTGGGACACCCTTTATATACCTCTATTGGCCCTTTACGAAGGAGTATATGAGAGAACTGAAGTAGATATCCCAACATGCCGCCTACAATGGAGTCGATACCACAACTGGTAATATACAAAGGAGTAGGTAACACAAGTAGTCCTCTTATAAAGAGTTGATAATCCAGTTTCTCGCCAACTAAGGCTTATATAGCCCAACTGAACCTCAGCCAAAGAGTAGACAGCCCAATTGGTCATCTACAAAGGAATAGAAAATACAACTGGCCATAAGTGCTCTTATATAATTGCTATGTAGTGGATAACTCAACTGGCTCTTTACAAAGGAGTATATGAGCGAACTGGAGTAGATAACCCAATATGCCGCCTACTAAGAAGTCGATAACACAACTGGTCATTTACTAAAGAGTAGATAACCTAAGTAGTCATGTTATAAGGAGTAGATAATCCAGTTTGTCGTCAACTAAGGCTTATATAGCCCAACTGCACTTCTTCTAAAGAGTAAATAACCTAACTGGTCATCTTAAAAGGAATAGATAACCCAACTGGCCATATACAAAGAAGCAAATAACCGAAAGCAGTCCTCTTAAAAAGAGTAGATAACCCAACTGTACCTCTACTAAATGGAAAAAAATCCAAATTTGTAGCTTTAGTAAGGAGAAGATATCTGAACTAAGCGCCTCCCAAGGAGCAGATGACTCAACTGGACGTCTACTAAGCAGATTTCCGAACTGGCCTTCTACTAGGGAGTAGATAAGCCAATTTGTCGTTTACTAAGGAGTATATAATCCAACTGGTCTTCTTTTTTGTTCGTATTTTTCACCCTGATTAGCTCATACCAATCTAACCTGTGCTGCTATCAGCAAAATCTGGTAAATTGGCACTTCCTATACGGTGGGGTTTTCTTCTTGTGTACTCTTGTGAAGGAGAATATCTTAAGTAGATTTTACTAACCTTATCAATGAAGTGGCGTCAAAATAATACAAGTATCCCCTTTGAGTGGGAGGTACCGAGGTATCCTATATAGGATTAGGAGTTATCTGGATTTGCACGGATATAGCGAGAGATAAGCTATATCCAAGTGTGTAATTGCAGAGGATTCGGATAGGACCTATAGAAGTAATTAGAGAATCAATATTTCACGAAATGTTAAACCTTTATGAGGGAGGTACTAGAAGCAGTGTACCAATATGGCCCATCTTCGAACTTAGCCTGAGATGGAGAAAAGTATTACCACATTCCAAATTTGACGTCAATCGATTACAGCTTTCGAAGGTTATAGTGCGCACTAGCCCGACGGAAGGACGGACATTGCTCAAATGATTTAAAAAAATCCTAAAACGGATTTCCGCCGAGGGTACACAAATTGTATGATTCTTAATGTGTTAAGACAAACTAAAGATGGGTGTTAAAATGACATTACAAGCGAGATCTATTCGGACTACTAATATCACACTCTTCTTTGTATCAATTTATAATGGACAATTGGCTCTCATTTCGAACTTATCTTAACTATCAAAATGTGCAAATTACATTCTCTTTTTTTCTAATCTAAACATCTATTTCTTCTCCTCTATTTACAGTTTAATACCTCGATTGAATTAAATCAACGAGAATGATCCTTCTCGTTAAAAAGATCTTACAGCTGCAGTAATATCAGGTAAGTTTCACCATTACCTCCCAAAGATGTAATAACATATTCCTTTCCGCATGTATGTATATTTAAAATAATTTCAAATAAATACTTTATCTCAATTATGATTTGAATTGTGAACTTTGCCTCTTATGTTCTCTCTCAATAGTTAAAACAATTAAAAAACAAATCCACCTACATTGTTTTAAATTTTATTTAAAAAAAATCAGAAAACATATAACCTATTTGATCTCAACGGTCTCAGCAACGCCCTCCTCCGCCTTCCTTCGAGCGCAGCTATGTATGGTAAATTGGAAAATGTTGGTCAAAGACAAAAATTGAATGTATTAATTCATATCAACAGCAATTGTTACATGATCTTAAAGTCCACTTAAATGTGAAAAAAAGAAATATTTTCCGAAATAGTAAACGAACCACAAATGAAGAAAAATAGCAGCATAGCAGACCTTAAATAAAAAACACAAAAAAAAATCCACATAGCCACACGAAATCTATGTCCCTCTTTGTGTGAGGGGTAAGAAAAAGTTTATGGCTAAGGGTGGTTAAAGCTCAAATGCGGTGTTGGACAAATAATACTATTCAGGTAACAAGGAAATGCTTAAGGTAAACCAAGTAGCCTGTAAAAAACCCAGATGCAAAGTCAGAACTAATCCACAAAGGTGCACTTTTGAGCTAAATGTTAGGAAAAAGGTCTGCAACTGACTATTCAATGAGGCCAAATCTGCTGGGGCCACTTATGGCTGAGATGCCTATGAAGAGGAACTCAAGATCTATAAGAAGAAGCCTAGGAAAGCGCAACGACGGTCTTGCTACACCTTCTGTAGAGAAGTGAAAAAGGTCTCAGACCCTGCTAGGTTGAGGGAAATACTATCCGCGACACCCAGTACAGTTGGTTACCTGCAGGATGATGTGAAAAACTGGACAATCAACAGCGAACAGTTGCTTAAAGTACTGCCCGACACACACTTCCCGGGGAACTCACCAACAGAATTCAAGTTACAGCAGGACCAACAAGAGAACGGGGTGGACTGCAAGCGTCTCTAGGTTGTTGACTGAGGAATCCAAAATTTACTGGGCCATTAACAGTTTTGAGTTCTCAACTCACCTGCATTACTTCAGCAGAAATGCAGAAAATGTTGAAGTACATTATCCCCCAGGCTCAGGCTCTCATATATCCCCGATCGATGCAGGGATAACAAAGTGTTATTCATACTCAAAGCTGGACAGGTATCACAAATGACTTCAGGCAATTTGGTCTGACCTCCTTCCTAATGAAGAGCCTGGAAAGACTTTTAGAAACCCTGGATAAAAAATTCTTGTCGGGAAACCAACGCGCTTACATCAAGGGCACGTCTACAGAATCGGCACTGCATGGAAGGTTTGGCATTTGGGCAATTGCCCCACATTTCAAGGAATTCACTATGGTGGCCTTACTTGATATTGAAGGGGCTTTTGACAACATTCACTCAAATGCAGTAATTGCGGCGCTGTCACAGATAAGGGTGAACTCTAGCTTAAAAATACTTATCCAAAGTTAGGGTCTACAACTCGTAACAAGATTTGTGATCAGAGGGACCCCACCAAGAGGAGTATTTTCTACACTAATTGGAACAAAGCATATGCGGATAACGTCGCAATCACAGTATTTGGCAATTTCCTCAACGTCCACCTACACGTGGATCTGAACAAAACGACAAGATGGGCCAGAAGCAGCGGATTGGGCGGTAACCCAAACAAGACCGAATTGATTCTCTCTATAAGGAAGAATAAGGTCCCACATGTGGAACATCTTCGGCTAAATGGAACTAAGATAGTCTTTACGGAAAGTGCAACATTTCTTGTTATACTCGTAATTCTAGACAGGAAATTGTCAATCAGACTTAACGTACTTCAACGTGGAAAGAAAGCCAAAGTAGCATAATATTCCTATAGGAAAGTTGTAGGGTCGCGTTGGGGCATCTCTCCTAAAATCGTATATTGGATATATCTAGCAATAGTTCGCTCAATACTACCGCCTGCCAATGCATAAGCGGAGCATGGAGGACTTAAGCTACAGACGCTCTACAAGCCCTACTCCATCTAGTGTCGATTGATATTGTGGATTGAGGTGTTTCCACCAGAGCGGCATTTAGATTAAACTGTCTATTAATGTGGACGTACAAGAACTACGACCACCTAAAGATATCACACTGTAGCGGAATGGTTACAGACCGAGGTAATGGTTCGAGAGGAACTTTGCCGTTAAGACACCTGCCACGGAGAACTGGGTAGACAGAAAACCAGAAAATGGAAAATATTTTATTATTGATGGTAATGTTGGCTTCGGAGTTCACTGTAAAGAACTCAGTTTTGATGTAGTTCACAGACTACCAACGCTGTAACTTTGCCACTAAGGTACCTGCCAGAGAACACGGTTGGCAGAAATAAAAGCTCGGTTGGCAGAATAGAAGCCAGGAAAAATAAGCTATCTCCACTTCTATACGGAGGGTTCAAAGCTTGATGGTAATGTTGGCTTCGGACTTTACTGTAAAAAACTTAGTCTTTATATAGGTCACAGACTACCAGATACTTGTAATGTCGAAATAATGGCAAGAGGCTGAATCGACATTTACTTCGACAGACAGGCTGCCATTAGATCTCAGTAGGTTACATCCCTAAATTCGTAAAAAGCGCTCGACTTCCGCAGTTCTCTCGACGAGATGGCTGAACAGTTAAATAGATATACCGCATATGGATACCTGGGCGCAGGGATATCCGGGGGAGCTGCAAAGACGATGAACTTCCTAGGAAAGCGACGACTTTACACATTTTCTAAGAATTTGCGTATATTTGGGCGTCGCGGTCCACATGTAAGCTTCGGCTTAGGAAAGAGGCAATCGGTCAGTCCAATGAGAGATGGACAGAAATCTATACGACTGTAGAGTAGCTAGAAATTTTCGAATTAAAATGTTCAAAATATCTACTCACACTTGAAAGGAAAATACTGTCTACATTAGTGTCAGTTCTGGCTCTGGACATTGCCTGAACGGCGAACACGACAGCAGGTTTGAAATTGAGTCCAATGACTTCTGTAGAAGCCGACATCAGGATACACTAGGGTCGACCTTCGTAGGAAGTCTGACAGAACTTGCCGATACCGATGTTTTTTACAAGGTATGTTCAAAAAATATCGCGAATTTTGTATTTTTTCAAAAAGTATTTATTTATTCGTGAATATCTATTTTGTCCCCTTCAAAGTAATTCCCCTCGGATATTATACACTTCTGCCAAAATTTTTTTTCAATCCTCGCAGCACTTCAAATAATCATTTTTTGTGATCTTGTTCAGCTCATCCTTCACCTCAAATCAAAAAATAGTCACAGGGGGCTAGGTCAGGGGAATACGGTGGCTGCGGCACCATTACTGTGTTGTTTTTGGCCAAATATTCGCGCACAAACAACGATGTCTGAGCAGGGGCGTTATCATGGCGCAAAAGCCAGTTTTTGTTCTTCCACAAATCCGGGCGTTTTTGGCGGATTGCTTCCGCAATTTGCGCATGACTTGCAGGTAATATTCTTTATTGACCGTACTACCCTGTGGCAAGAACTCATAATGCACCACGCCCCTGCAATCAAAGAAAACTGTGAGAAAAAAAAAACTCGTATTAAAGATTACTTCGTGTACCAAACAGACTGGTTCTGATGAAGGACAACTGGAATGTGGTAGCGCTAGGGACCTCAATTGGTCTATGTGAGCTGGTAACTGCGGCTACCGCCATAACCTTAACCTACTGTCGAACTTAAGTTTGGTATTTGATCCTTCGATGACGAACATATAATTTTGCGTTGAAACTTAGAATACTTATATTTGAGTTATTTTTTAGAATAATTTGTGCACAATAAGTGGAATGGATTGAAGAAATTACATAAGTTGAATTAAGCAGATCAAGTGAAATGACTGATTTTAATAAATTGAATGATTTGAATTCGTTGATTCACTTAAAGACTAGCATTAATTTAAAGAAAAAAAACCAATGAATTTAATAACATCAATGAAAGCAAGACATTGAATAAAATCAATGAATGAAATGAATAGAACGCATTGAATCTCCTGTGAATCCTATACGACAGGTGTTCCCTCATCGAGCCAATCCCAATATCCTACCGCCAATATCATCGTCGTCACAGTCCAACGCTTCACATCAACAACAGCTACAATTGAGTTCAGAAATGTATTCATGCGGTTTATTTGGCGTTTGGCGTTGTTGTTTCTGTTGTTCCATTTTTTTTGTTTGGGTTTTTGCGAATGCTTTCGTTAGCATCAATGGAGCAGCAATCTGTGGTGCTTGGAACGCAAACGGCAAACTAAAGTGCTGTTACAGAAATAACAAACGACGACTACGGCGACGAAAACACCGGAGAAAAACTCAGAAAAATCAGAAACAAAACAAAAACGAAAACAAAACATAGGTACAACGACGGGCGGCGAGTAGCCGCACTGGCGCACACATTTGGAGCTCAAAACAAAAGTAATGAAAAATTCCCTGACAGCATCAATGATTCCGGTTTCGTGTGAACTAAAACTGGTCTCTCTCTCCCATAGCCAAAGCCATAACCATGGAATACAGCAAGCATTGGCATACAGTGGGGAGAATCTCCAAAAAAAATGGGAATTTAATCTGCCTTAACTGAAAAGAAGATCTCTAAATACTATAGTATTTGTTGAGGTTGAGTTTGAAATTTGTTTGTCCTTCACCGACATGCAAATGAGACCTTACTTCAGAGATCCATAGATCCGTAGTCACGTTAGGAAGTGCAGCGCTACATGGCCCCAAGGTAGACAAATTCGTCTACATAAACTTTTTAAATTAATGCCAGAAATTTTAAAGGTAAATGATTAGACTTTATACATCGTGGGCTATTGTTATGTTGAGAGGAGGATACATACAGTTGAGTTATTGTAGACCTTAAGTTTAAAATTTGGTCATTCGAGTGGTGGGACCTGATGGGTTATGTAATACTTATTAAAGTGACAGATGGCTTATCTACTGCTTATTGGACAAAAAATGTGATTATCTATTCCTTTCCAAACGACGGGTTAGATTATCTATTCATTCGTATAGGGCCAGTAGGGTTACATACGCCGTAGTTGACTACATGATGGGTTATCTACTCCTTAGTAAATATACAGTTGTGTTATCTACTCCCTAGTAGATTACCAATTGGGTTATCTACTCCGCAGCATGCGACTAGTTTGGCATATTTTACGAAGTTCAAAGTTAGTTTTTATAGTGCTTAGATGACAAATTAGGTTGTCTACTTCTTAGTAGAGGGTTATCTACTCCTTAATTGGCGATAAATTAGGTTATCAACTCCTCAGTAGAGGCCCAGTTGGGTTATCTACTCCTTAGCAGAGGGCCAGTTCAGTTAAATACTCCTTAATTGACGACAAATTGATTTATCAACTCCTTTGTAGAGATCCAGTTGGGTTATCTACTCCTTAGTAGAGGGCTTTGTGGGATATTTATACCATAATTGATGACAAATTTGAATATCTACTCCTTAGTTGACGACAAATTGGATTATATACTTTATAGAGATACAGTTTATGTATCTACTCCTTAATAGATAGGTACAAGTAGAATATATAGAAGACTAGTTGGGTTATATTTTCCTTAAAAGGCGGACTATTGGTTTACGTACTGGTCAGTAGAGGGCATGTTGGGATTTCTACTCCTTAATTGATGACGAATTAAGTTAGCAACTCCTTAGTATAGGGACAGTTGAGTTATCTACTCCTTAGATTGGGCCAGGTGTGATATCTACTCCTTAATTGACTACAAATTGGGTTATCAACTTCATAGACGAGGGCCAGTTGGGTTATCTACTTCTTAGTAGAGGGCCAATCGTATTATATACTCCTTAGTAGAGGTACAGCTGGTGCATCTACTCCTTAATTGTCGACAAATTGTATTCCTTAGTAAACGACGAGTTGGGGTATCTACTCAGCAATACAGGGTCAGTTGGGTTATCTGCGCTTTAGTCGACTACAAGATGGGTTATCTACTCTTTAATAGAGATACAGTTGAATTATCTTCTCCTTAGTATATGAATAGTTGGGTTATTTACTCCCTAGTTGACGAACAAATGGACTATATACTACTTTGTAGAGGGCCAGTAGGGTTGTATTCGCCTTAGTATAAGCCCAGGTGAGATATCTTCTACTTAATTGTTATCTACTCCATAGTTGACAGCAAATTGGCTTCTCTACCTCTTTATAGAACATCAGTTGGTTTATGTACTCCTTATTAGAGGGCCAGTTGAGTTATTTACGCCTTAGTTAACGCCAACATTGGTTATATAATCCTTAGTTAACGACACACTGGGCTACCAACTTCTTAGTAGAGGGGCAGGTGGGATATCTACTCCTTGGTTGACGACAAATTGGGTTATCTGCTTAGTAGACGACGTGTTGGTAGAGATACATTTGATATATATACTCCTTAGTAGATTACTAGTTGGCTTATATACTTCTGGCAACCTGTTGGGTTATATACTCCTTGATAGACACAAGTTTGGACTATTTTCGATGTTCAACAGTTAGTTTATGTTCTGCTTAGTAGACGACAAATTGCGTTATCTACTCCATAGTGGAGGACAAGTTGGGTTTTCTACTCCTTAGTAGAGGGCCCTTGGGTTATCTACTCCTTAGTTGCCGGCAAATTGGCCTTAGTAGATGATCAGTTGTGTTGTCTTAAGCAGGCGGCCTGGTGGGTTTACTACTCCTTAGCAGACTAGTTTGGAACATTTTTCGAAGTTATAAATGTATAATATGCGTAACAATCTCTGAACTTAATGGACATATCACGTGTTTAGTATTATACCGATTCAAGTTCTAAATGTATAATATGCGTAACGATCCCTGAACTTAATGGACATATCACGTGTTTGGTATTATACCGATCCAATTTCCCGTGGCGTATCTACGTTTGAGTTATTGTTGGATTTAAGTTTTAAATTTGTTTCTTCAATGTGAAACATAAAATGTATCTATTAAACTCTACATAGTTAAGTTATTCCCGCCGGTAACTTAGAAATGTTGTCATTGGCGGTATACATAACGCTGAGCTTCAGATATATATTTTTTAAATGAAACATGGATATTTTTAAGTTATGCAATAAAACTTAACGTACTTAAACTTCAGTTACTGTACATAGAGGTTAAGTTTGAAATTTGGTCCTTCGACGTCCCATGTGAGAGGCAATTGTTCGGTGGCAAATGTAAAATTTTTTGATTAAACTTTGCATATTTACATTTAAGTTATATGCGAGCTTAAGTTTGAAATTTGGTCCTTCGGCGGCATATATGAAGCCGAATTTCAGAGCTCCAAAGTTATATATACAATTTATTAATGCATGCCAGATACATATTTGAATTTGATACTTACTCAACTGCAATTGACGACCACCTTCGGTGCCGAACTTAATTTTTTTTGGTTAAAACATTAAATAGTTACATTTGAGTTATTGTCGAGTTTAGATTTGAAATCAAGCCATTTTATCTATATCATAAACTTGTCATACATAAAGTTATTATCGAGCTTAGATCTGAAATTTGGTCCTACGACCCCATATACGAAGCGTAGCTTCAGAGCTTCATAGATATATAACATTTATTAAATCATGTTACATATTTGGGAATAATGCGATAACAATTATTATACATATAGTTGAGTCCTTGTAGAGCTTAAGTTTGAAATTTGGTCCCCCTATGTCAAAACATTATTATTTCAAATGCAAATTTTATATTTCTGAAACAATTTGAAAGATATAACTTTAGATAAAAAAGGTAAGATTAATTAAAAAATATTTCCACACTCTCCCCCACTGTGTAGCGTAGCACAATGGAACGTACATACGTACCATTTGCTTGTGGCGCCGCCATCGCCGCTGTTGCTGTAGTATTTGCGAATTTCTTTTGAACGCCAATGTTAGATACCAACTCTTGTTGGATAATTTAGCTATATACATCTCCTGTTATTGTTGTTGTTTTTGGTATTTCTCGAACGTTGAAATTGGCCAACAGACAGAATAGCTTGTAACTTGGTTTTCGAAATTAGTTCATTTGCAACAATTTGGCGAAGGGATGGAACTAATCTCGACAATATACAAACAACATTCGTTTTGTGGTCTGTGTGATTAATCGTTCCACTCCGAGCGAAAGATCTAAATATTCACTGGAGAAGGTTAGATTTTTGGATATGTTTTTTCTTCCTCCTCTTCTTCTTGTTTTTTGGTAAATTTTCTCATTGAATTGAGAAAATATTCAGCGCTAGATTTTTTCTATTCTTCTCAGGGCACATGGTTTGATTTGTTTCAACTCTTTGATTAGTTTAAATGAGGGCCGCCATAGCTCTGGGGCTGAATGTCAATGTTTGGTGTGAAAACCTATAAATATTCCAGTTAATAGAATCAGTCTGTCAATCTTAACAGTTTGTAGAGAATTGAACATGGGAAAATTGAATATTTATTGAAAAGTGTTGTGAGACTCATAGCTAAAGATATGAAATATGCGTCAGAAATTAAGAACTGGTAAAGCAATGTATTTTCTCATAAACATTGCTTTCCCAGTTGTTCATTACAAGTTTCAATAATATATATCAATCCATTTAAAAAGATAATTTTGGTACACAATTTTGGTGCTTCCACAGAACGACGGCGGGACATATTTATGAAAATTATGCATGCCGAATCAGCAATATAGAATCTCTCAGTAGAAAAATAACCATGGACACCACTTTGTCGGAAATAAGGAACCTTTAAATGGCAGTCAATGATCCTTCCGCTACAGGGAACAATGACATTAATACGCGGTTAGTGACCCTTTTTCGCGTTCTATGAATGTTAATACAGGGTCAATGGTAATAATAATGTGTAGTTAAATGTTAATCAAGAGTCAACGATATTAGCCCAAGCAAGGGCAATTCGGGAAAATTACATATTCTCTATAGTCAATGTCTCTAGGAACAATCTTGCAGCAAAGGTCAATGAACTTTAATCTAGTAAAGTACTTTCAATAAGTGGTTAATGACAACATGCAGGATTAGATTCATGTAATCCCGGATTAATTGTCTTAATACGATGATCTTTGGCGGTGTAAAAGAACCTTAACCATGTTATTTGTTTACGTGGCCGCTCAATGGCTAATATCATCAACCAGTTCGATTGAGGAATCTGAGGAGGTAATTTAGGTCAGCAGTACGGGGGCGGTCCCAAAATTAGCCGACCTAACAAAGAAAAGGCAACAAATTTGGGAAAATTGTTCTTTATTTCTCAACCGAATCTCCCTCTAGCTCGATACACATTTTCTCAACAGCTTTTTTCAATAGCTTCGATGCTCTGTTTATAGTAAGAACTGTCGACCTCCTGAAAATAACCATCAAACCGCAACCTCCACCTCTTCATTGCTGGTAAATCTTTTTCCGCTGAACCATTTTTTCAAGTTTGGAATGAAAAAATAATCCGAGGGAGCTAAATCTGGCGTATACTCTGCGTGCTGAAGCAATTCGAACTTTAATTCATTGATTTTGGCCATCGCAATTGTAGATTTGTGAACTGGTGCATTGTCTTGATTGTGACCAAACGCGGCACCCATCTTGCGCACAGCTTTCTCATCATCAAATTTTCCGTCAATATGCGATGTACCCGTATAACCCTTTTTGAAATGCCTATGACATCAGCTATCTCTCGAACCTTCAACCGACGGTCACCCAATACCATTTTGTGGATATTATTAACCACTTCTGGTGTGGACACCTCAATTGGTCGACTAGCAGCTCGTACGGCCCCGTTTATATTCTGCCACCCAATATATTATAGTTGTAAACGAAGGAGCAGACTCCCCCAAAGTGGAACCTAGCTAGGTTTCAATTGGTTGGACTGAGACCTTTAAAATGAAAGTATTGTATTACATATCGGAGACCATTTTTTTCCATATTTACAAATTCATTGAGATCGTTTACTTTTGAATGCTCAAAAAAACTTAACAACATGGCGCCTTGAAACTTAAAACACATGTTAAAGAAGGTTGCCACTTTTCATGAAAGTATTTTTTTTTCAAACTACTACCGCCATCTATATTTTGAATCGTCTAAAGTCTAGATAAGGTCGTTCAGAAAATGAAAGCCATATACGTTCTACAGCGTCATTAGATGATCATGATGAAATCGATTTCATAATGGCATGAATCTTAAGAATGACTTAATTTCAGGTCTAATAATCTACTGCAGAAGTTAATTAATTTTATTCCAGACTTGATGACCTCAGAGATGGACCATCGTCCGACAATCAGGAGTAAGCTACCTTCAAGAAAGTGTCTATGGAATTTAATACAGAACATACAAATATTTTTACTAAATGTATAGTATATTTTGGCGGGATAAAAACCATTTAATCCGGTATCAGTACCCCTTATTTTGCAAATTCAATAACCTTTGCCAGAAGGCAATAAATTATATCACAATGATTTATCATATCTCAAAGGTGTTCATTCCTTTGACGAGATCCATCATTTTAAGTAAATCTAATCCGGTTCAGTTATATTTGACAGGGATCAATGATATTAACCTGTGATCCGTAGCCCTTAGTGGGATCTGGGACCTAATATAATGGTAATTGGCAGGGCTTAATGGCCTCATTGCGGATTCAGAGACATTTATTAATAAGTCGACTAAAGGCAATGTTTGATCTTTGCTTCCAATAGATATTAACTTATTAATGCATCCCATATATTTTGAAGTTATCCGATGCAATTTAACATACTTACACTTCACTTAATGTACAGTTTAAGTTAGAAACTTGGTCACTGTTGGGTCAGAATATTTAATATCGACCTATGTAGTTTATTTTTGTCTAAAATGGTTATAAGCAGTTACAAATAGGTAAAATAAGATCTCGCTATCATTTAAAAAAAAAATGTAATACTTTATGGGCATTTTAATTTTTGAAAAAATTAAAAAAATTAGTTTTACGAAATCTGTAATTGCTCCCGAATAAACATTTTTTTGGAAATTTTTTAAAAAAAATTTTTATTAAAGTTTTTTTTTGAAAAAAATGGTTCGATTTTCTTAAAATTTTCACGGAATATTGGTTGTACTCTCCCAAATCCAGAACATTAATTTTTTGGGAGACTCAATATTTATTTGTAAAATGGACGAAATACCAAGACTGGGCTGACAATTTTCGTCTGTTTTTGCAAAACACAGCACAGTGGTACGAAATCAAGAAGGGGAAATAATTCGAAGGTTTCTTAACCAAACAACCGATTGTGACCAAACTGGGCACGGTAGATGAAGAGGTGTTACAGAAGTTAAGTTTTATATTTGGCCCCCCTATGTCAGACAGTGGCAGAGCTAGAGGACCTCAAAGTTGGCCACATCGGATGAAGAAAATGTTCAAACGCGTGTAACTCGTGTTTCTCATCCGATTTATAAAATAGAATTTTTATTTTTTTCCTTACCGTGTGGTAGTATTTTGTAAATATCGGAGCAAGATATGTACCGTAGCAACATGTCTGGATGGACAATAAAATTTCCTTTATGACGAAAAACAAGTTGGATCTATATACCCAATAGTACAAAAGTTATGACCACCTGAAAACGGCGCATTGTGTCATCTTTGAAACAAAGTAAACTTTGCAAAAATCGGTTCAGCCGTTCGAGAGCAATTACAAATTTCGTTAAATTAAAAAACGATTTTTTTTTAAATTTTTTCAAAAATCAAAATGCCCATAAAATTTTTTTTTTAAAAAAAATGATAGCGAGATCTTGTGTTACCTATTTGTAACTGGTTATAAACATTTCAGCCAAAAATAAACTACATATTTTTATATTAAATACTCTGACCCTGTAGTCTTTCCTGACTGTAGTCTTTCCTGACTGTAGTCTTTCCTGACTGTAGTCTTTACTGACTGTAGTCTTTCCTGACTGTAGTCTTTCCTGACTGTAGTCTTTCCTGACTGTAGTCTTTCCTGACTGTAGTCTTTCCTGACTGTAGTCTTTCCTGACTGTAGTCTTTCCTGACTGTAGTCTTTCCTGACTGTAGTCTTTCCTGACTGTAGTCTTTCCTGACTGTAGTCTTTCCTGACTGTAGTCTTTACTGACTGTAGTCTTTCCTGACTGTAGTCTTTCCTGACTGTAGTCTTTCCTGACTGTAGTCTTTCCTGACTGTAGTCTTTCCTGACTGTAGTCTTTACTGACTGTAGTCTTTCCTGACTGTAGTCTTTCCTGACTGTAGTCTTTCCTGACTGTAGTCTTTCCTGACTGTAGTCTTTCCTGACTGTAGTCTTTCCTGACTGTAGTCTTTCCTGACTGTAGTCTTTCCTGACTGTAGTCTTTCCTGACTGTAGTCTTTCCTGACTGTAGTCTTTCCTGACTGTAGTCTTTCCTGACTGTAGTCTTTCCTGACTGTAGTCTTTCCTGACTGTAGTCTTTCCTGACTGTAGTCTTTCCTGACTGTAGTCTTTCCTGACTGTAGTCTTTCCTGACTGTAGTCTTTCCTGACTGTAGTCTTTCCTGACTGTAGTCTTTCCTGACTGTAGTCTTTCCTGACTGTAGTCTTTCCTGACTGTAGTCTTTCCTGACTGTAGTCTTTCCTGACTGTAGTCTTTCCTGACTGTAGTCTTTCCTGACTGTAGTCTTTCCTGACTGTAGTCTTTCCTGACTGTAGTCTTTCCTGACTGTAGTCTTTACTGACTGTAGTCTTTCCTGACTGTAGTCTTTCCTGACTGTAGTCTTTCCTGACTGTAGTCTTTCCTGACTGTAGTCTTTCCTGACTGTAGTCTTTCCTGACTGTAGTCTTTCCTGACTGTAGTCTTTCCTGACTGTAGTCTTTCCTGACTGTAGTCTTTCCTGACTGTAGTCTTTCCTGACTGTAGTCTTTCCTGACTGTAGTCTTTCCTGACTGTAGTCTTTCCTGACTGTAGTCTTTCCTGACTGTAGTCTTTCCTGACTGTAGTCTTTCCTGACTGTAGTCTTTCCTGACTGTAGTCTTTCCTGACTGTAGTCTTTACTGACTGTAGTCTTTCCTGACTGTAGTCTTTCCTGACTGTAGTCTTTCCTGACTGTAGTCTTTCCTGACTGTAGTCTTTCCTGACTGTAGTCTTTACTGACTGTAGTCTTTCCTGACTGTAGTCTTTCCTGACTGTAGTCTTTCCTGACTGTAGTCTTTCCTGACTGTAGTCTTTCCTGACTGTAGTCTTTCCTGACTGTAGTCTTTCCTGACTGTAGTCTTTCCTGACTGTAGTCTTTCCTGACTGTAGTCTTTCCTGACTGTAGTCTTTCCTGACTGTAGTCTTTCCTGACTGTAGTCTTTCCTGACTGTAGTCTTTCCTGACTGTAGTCTTTCCTGACTGTAGTCTTTCCTGACTGTAGTCTTTCCTGACTGTAGTCTTTCCTGACTGTAGTCTTTCCTGACTGTAGTCTTTCCTGACTGTAGTCTTTCCTGACTGTAGTCTTTCCTGACTGTAGTCTTTCCTGACTGTAGTCTTTCCTGACTGTAGTCTTTCCTGACTGTAGTCTTTCCTGACTGTAGTCTTTCCTGACTGTAGTCTTTCCTGACTGTAGTCTTTCCTGACTGTAGTCTTTCCTGACTGTAGTCTTTCCTGACTGTAGTCTTTCCTGACTGTAGTCTTTCCTGACTGTAGTCTTTCCTGACTGTAGTCTTTCCTGACTGTAGTCTTTCCTGACTGCAGTCTTTCTGACTGTAGTCTTTCCTGACTGTAGTCTTTCCTGACTGTAGTCTTACCTGATTGTAGTCTTTCCTGACTGTAGTCTTTCCAATTTATTTTTTCCCGACTGTAGTATTTCCCGACTATAGTCTGTATTCTGACTGTAGTATTTCCGACTGTAGTATTTCCGACTGTAGCCTTTTCGACTGTAGTCTTTTCGACTGTAGTCTATCCGACTGTAGTATTTCCGACCGTAGACTTTCCGACTGTAATTTTTCCCGAGTATGTATAGTATATTTCCCGGCTATAGTATCCGACTATGGTATCTTTTCGACTGTAGTCTTTCCCGACTATAGTCTGTATTCCGACTGTATTATTTCCCGACTGTAGACTTTCCGACTGTAGTCTTTCCAGACTATGGTATCTTTCCCGGTTGTTGTCTTTCACAACTCTCCTTTCAAATGGCCCTTTTAGTACATCTCCTCTCAATAATAATAAATGGACATTTGAAAAGTCGTGACCCTCAGCTAAGATATTTCCTTACACCACAAGTCACAACAATGCCTTTTACCACTCAATTCCTTTTATCTCTCTAGTAAAGCCTCAATCACGCTGAGGCATAGTTTTGCCAGTACTTTAAAGTCAGTGCCATAGAAAACACAAACAATGTTCTGACTCAGAACCCCCAACCATAGATGCATAGTAATTGTCTTAAAAATAAGCCTCGTTTTGCGTTTTTTTGTTGTTGGTTTCGGTTTTTTTGTAGGATCTGGCTGACTGAAATTGAATTATGAATTTGACCATCAAAACGAGCGAGTAAAACGCCACAACGCCGCCGCCACACGAAAGTAAACTAAAACTAAACCGTTTTAGTAACACATGACTGACGGAATACACTCAATTCAGCTCAACGAAACTCACTTAACGTGGCTTAAATATAAGTGGCAAAAAAGAAAACAAAGTGAACAAAAAAAAATCAAAATATAAAACCGCCAAAAAACATGCATATATTCAGCTTGGATGAGTTTATGCAACATGAAATTCAAACCCATTTAACTCAACTCGACATTTTTCGAAAAGCAGCTTCAATCGTTGTAGTTAGATGATAGGGATTTCAATTTTGAGAGATTGAAGTCGGGGTTTGTTCACATTGCGACTATACAAAATTTGGTCTACCCGGCTGTTATCTACACGACTATAGTCTACTCGACTGTAGTCTACTCGACTGTTGTCTACTCGACTGTAGTCTACTCGACTATAGTCTACTCGACTGTAGTCTACTCGACTATAGTCTACTCGACTATAGTCTACTCGACTATAGTCTACTCGACTGTAGTCTACTCGACTGTAGTCTACTCGACTGTAGTCTACTTGACTGTAGTCTACTCGACTGTAGTCTACTCGACTGTAGTCTACTCGACTGTAGTCTACTCGACTGTAGTCTACTCGACTGTAGTCTACTCGACTGTAGTCTACTCGACTGTAGTCTACTCGACTGTAGTCTACTCGACTGTAGTCTACTCGACTGTAGTCTACTCGACTGTAGTCTACTCGACTGTAGTCTACTCGACTGTAGTCTACTCGACTGTAGTCTACTCGACTGTAGTCTACTCGACTGTAGTCTACTCGACTGTAGTCTACTCGACTGTAGTCTACTCGACTGTAGTCTACTCGACTGTAGTCTACTCGACTGTAGTCTACTCGACTGTAGTCTACTCGACTGTAGTCTACTCGACTGTAGTCTACTCGACTGTAGTCTACTCGACTGTAGTCTACTCGACTGTAGTCTACTCGACTGTAGTCTACTCGACTGTAGTCTACTCGACTGTAGTCTACTCGACTGTAGTCTACTCGACTATAGTCTGCTCGACTATAGTCTACTCGACAATAGTCTACTCGACAATAGTCTACTCGACTGTAGTCTACTCGACTGTAGTCTACTCGACTGTAGTCTACTCGACTGTAGTCTACTCGACTGTAGTCTACTCGACTATAGTCTACTCGACAGTAGTCTACTGGACTATAGTCTACTGGACTGTAGTCTACTCGACTGTAGTCTACTCGACTGTAGTCTACTCGACTATAGTCTACTCTGAAATCCCTAACCAGATACCAAAAATGGACACCTCAATGCCTGCCCTATGATGCTTTTGTGTTGATGCCGTTGCCGCATCTCGAGAGTTATATAAAGTTAGAATGTGTGAAACATGCAGCAAAATATTTATTTATTATGAATTGCGAATTGCTCACATGCAACGAACGACTCCGGCTCCGTGATGAATAAATACTTCATGGCGTCTAACTGCAATAAGAGCAACAACAACAATATCAACCAAGTCCCTCGGTTGGCAGCCATAGTTGGCCATAAATCGGTGGTCATACCGAGTGAAGAATCATAACAACCAACAATGACGGCAACGGTAACATCACCCATCCAGTCATCCAACCGTCAGACATCAGCCGCCCGTCCACATGCATTCATTCATACAGCCAGAGTAATATGAGATATTTACACCTTCAACGAAGCTGAAATTTATGGGCAAAATTACCTACCGTCCCGTCCGAGCAACAACTTCAATTGCAACGGTTTTCGTAGGCACTGAGGCACAACAAATGGTCTGCCTGTCAGTCGGCAGGCAATTTGGGGAACTGATGATGAATGCCACACACATTGGCTCGCAAAGAATTGCACCTGTTGGAGCACGTTCCTCCTGATGGGGGGTCCTTAAGAAGGATTAGATTAGGTTTTGGTAGGCATTCACGCCATACAGGTAATAACAGGATTATTTAGTTCACAAAATTCGCTTGTAATAGGAGTATATTTATCTGGTGTGAAATTGTATTTCAAAAAATCGTCGTATCGTATCTACAGGGTTTTACAATTAGGGCGGGTCGTTGTTGACCGTCGGAGGTGTCATTGTTGACCGTCAGTGAAGGTCATGTTTTTTGGATGTACGAGTATCTCTGGAATCTATTGTTTACTATACAGTCATTAATGTTAAATCATCATGCCAAGGTGCGCAACTGAGCAGCAGGTCTACAAGATAAAACTTTATTTCAAAAATTTCAGCAGGACGATGCTATACGCCAAAAAGCGATCGCCACAATGGCTAATTTTCATGAAATGATTGGGTGAGTGGATATCTTTAGAGGAGTGTGATCGTGTGAGTTTACACTGTTAGTTTTTCCCGTGGAGGTAGTTTGTCCCGTCGCATGTCTACGCGATTAAGGCGCAACTATTCATATTCCGGATAACAAAAGACATAGCTCAAATTCAAAAGGCATAGCTCAAATGATCTTTGCGACTAAGTCGTTTGTTGGATCGCTCGCAGGAGTTCGATGGTCCTACACGTCGTCTGAAATTTGAACCATCTAGAGCTAGGATAAGGACTTTTGACGTAAGGGTATATCTTAGAACAGGGCTTCTCAAATGCAGAACCGCTGCTCCTTAGGGAGCCTTTTTGATATTCCAAGAAGCCGTTAGTAATTGCAAATGCAAACTTTTATAATACATGGGAATTTCATTAATGGCATTTCTGTGGGAAAATATCTGCTTAACCTGTTCGCAGGGCTTTAAGGGAGCCGTGGAGCTAAATTAATGAGAACTGTACTTTTTTAGGGTAAAAAGGGGACAAAGAGACAAACGTATAAAACCCTTATCAGGAAATTAAATTATAATGGTTTTTGGACAAAGGTTAGAAACAGGTCTATTATGGTACCCTCTTATTTGATTGGTAGTCTTACTTTTTGCGGACAATTGCGCCCAATCGCAATCTATAGTCTTTCCTGACTTTTAAGCCCAAAATGGTACCCTAAACTTTTGATATACTAATAAGAGATTTTCGAAACTCGTACCTATTTGGCATTAAAGGGACCGAATTCGGCAAAGGATTTGATTATAATCATATCTTTAGGTTAGGGTGGCAGCCGTTTTGTTCTTGTCAGCTCACATAGGTCCCTAGTGTTTTAAATTAATCATATCTTCCATAGGTAAACTAATAAAGAAGAAAATCCCAAAAAGGGTACCATTTCTTAGAGATAAACTTATAACAAATTTTCGCAATTCGTACTTCTTGAGCAATAAATGCACTAAAAAAGAGCCGTAATATTGTACCCTATCATAAAAAAATGGACCAAATAAAGTAATCTCTCGTTGAGATACAATTGTTGTTGTTGTAGCAGCATGGAGACGCTGAGTTGATAATACTTAAGTCTATTGTCTATTACAGACTTCGTTCCGGCATATATCCGATTATCGCGGGAACCTTATCAGTTGCCGTTGTAAATTAACATTCGCCTGTTAATTTCAGGGAATGGATGTTATTTGAGTGTTCCCGTTTATATTTTCTGCTAGAAGCGTGTGCATTTCTGTTAATAGTCGTCATTGTGTTATGTCTATTTTTAGCTTCCCTATTGACTTGGATGATCAGATGTTGTTGTAGTGGTAGTGTGACCGGTGAGTTAATTTTAGCCGCAGGAACTCGAATTATGATGAAAATATGAAATTGTTGATGTTAAATTTTCCGAGTGCCCTGGCTGGGAATTGAACCCAGCACCTTCGGGATCCAAGTCTAATGCACTAACCACTGAGCTACCGAAGGCCACATAAATTGAGATAAAATTCGTATTTTTTGAAGCAAACCCTAAAAAATTGGCCCAAACTACGTAACTTCGTCTAAAGATGGACTAAAAACAGATTTTCGAAATTCGTACGTTAGGACGTTAAAAAATTTGTATCTTCTAAAATCTTCCAGATGCTAATTAGAGGAAAAGCGGACTAGGAAGGCTTAAATATGGTATATATGGTAAATATGGTAATTTTCTAAAGATAAACTTATTAATGATTTGCTCAATCCGTACTTGTTGAGCAAAACATTCAATAAAACAGAGCCGAAATAGTGTACCATCTCACCCAAAAAATGCTATAAAACGGATACCGGGCTTTCGTCATTCGCACTGCGATACCGGGCTTTCATCATTCGTACTTATTTGGGGCAAATAGGACTAAAAAGGCCTAAATATGATACCATTTCCTAGTTATTGAGCTATTAATGCACAAAAAAAGGCCGAAATATGATACCATCTCCAAAGCACAGTGGGGGAATTTAAAAAAATCGGGCATAAATCTGTCTCAGCCTAATCTCAGGAATTAAATCATTTCCACTTCTGTGGATGCTTTAGCGCTCTTTTATGATATTTAAACAGAAACATATACAAACATATATACTTTTTCCTTTGCAATGCATCACTTAATTGGTTGTTACCTATAACAATTTTATTTCTTGATCATATTCGGATCTTCAGTCATTATAAATCGTATGAAAATTGTTCTATAGAAATCTAAATCTTTTCTATATTCCCAAATCAATATCTCTCTATGGAGTAGTTTATATTTTCCCATCCTATTGAACTCACCCTTGAATCTATACTCTATACCAAAGTGATTCATCATCATTGTTTGCCTGAAATTTGCCATTTCAATACAGTTTCATATTCGACTACTCTCCGCATATAGTGTGTTTTTAATTTGAATATTTGATTTGAATTTGTTAAAGCTACTGCAACAGGAAATCGTAAATTTTATCAGAATAATGAACATCAGTGGCTGGCAAAAGCAATAGCAGAATTTGCGAATGACTACAGCAACAGCAGTGGCAAATCATGATCATATTGTCGTCATTATCGTCATCACCAACATTGGATATTTTCTTAGTTGAGAAAATAATTGCAAATTATAGAAAAGCAAATATGTATTCACAAACACCGAGACGGTGTTGGAGATGGAGACGGGGACAGAGACAGCATTCAAAATGGCAAATAAATCGAATGTATCAGTGGTAATTAATCTCTGAATATCTCATAGAGATACACGAATTACCTTAGACAGATACAGATGTATGAGTATGTTTGTGGTACACGGCTGTTGTTGCTGCTGCTCCTACTGCTCCTGCTGTGTAAACACCTAATTGGCATGATTTAGTCTTCATTGTTTTATAAAATATTGAAAGAGAAAATTCATTTAAATTTTTAAATACTGATATAATTGGCTTTTGTGCTATGAATTCTATCTACACTGTTCTACATGTAATTGTGGGAGATTTGTAGAAAACAATAAACAAATCTCTATGCGAATTTTTTCAAAAAACTTAAAAATTTCATAAACTGTCTATTCCAAGAAAAATCTCAAACCAAAAAAAATTAATTCTGACTGAATAACAAAAGCACAGACCAACAATAAATAACAACAACACAAATTTCATAAACTTTGATGGCCGCTCCTGAAAAACTACATGTTTTGTTTTAGCATTCTTTGCAATGGAGGCATCATTATACTTTCATTATGCTTTCTCGCGATTTAAAGGCATTTCCTATTTTTCCAAAATCAAATTAGTTATCTTACCTATTTATTATTTACCGCAAAAACCTTATTGCTAAAAAAAACTAACTTTATTGGGTTATTATTCTCTACTAACTTATATATTGATTTGGACGGGGAGCGCCCCAGTAGGTGAGTTGGTAGCGTGCTCGCCTATGAGTTTGGGGATCGTGGGTTCGATTCCCACCAGAGGCTCTAGTCTGTCGCTGCAAAAACTTGCAACATGGTCTTTGTAACCCGGCTTCCACTGGTCCGTAAATTGAGAATATAAAATTACTTTGTATTGTAATTCATATAAATAAATAAATAATTTGGATGAAGTTTAAAATTTTTTTGAAAAAGTGTATTTTTTAAGAAGCTTCTATGCTTCATACCTTATTTTTGTGGGACAGTGTTATGATTGCTGCTTGTCGTCGAAGTTCATAGTTGTTTGTGACTAATTTCTTCTACGCTTAGATAATACAATAGCTATTGGGTGGGTCATCTTACAAACATAAATTGTGCAAACGATTGCATTTGTGATTAGTTTAATTGAGTTGTGAAGTCAAATTAAATTTAATTATTCACTGATAGGGAAAAATACTTGATGTAAATAATATGTAAAGTAAGAAACTGCAATGTAGCAATTGTTGCACTCTAATTTTTACACCACAATTATATTTCCCAGCGCACAAATATCTTGCTTTTTAGAAACAATAAACTCAGTATTGCTGATAATTTCTATGCATTAGGTGCAGCACGGTAAACAAAAATGGATCTAGTGCTGCAACTCTGGACGGCTCTATTACAGTTTAAACTGAGCGGGAAAAACTACTCTGAAAGCTAACACTAAGGTAGTTGCACACTTTTTTATCTCCAGTGCGAAGAGATATTTTCGGATTGTCTAGCTAGGTGCCAATTTCTGACCATCTCCTCCCCGAGATATACCTATGCCCAGGAAACAATATAAAGGGTTTCCAATAGGGATGATATGATTTGAAGTGACGTTTCGGCCATTTGTAATATGCCATGATCTGTTTTTCATTGAATTCAGTAGTGTTTACAATTTCATCATGGAATGATATAAGCAAGAACAAAGTTTACAAATTATTCAGTTTTTTTTATCAAAATAATCGTTCTCCAAATGCAACTTTTCGTGCGCTAAGTAAATTTTTTTTTCAATCCACATTCAGCGATCTCATTAAGAGATCTGCAGCAGTCGAGAACTGTTAGTGAACTTAGAAACGTAACATAAAACAAGTAAGAAAGTTTCAGTCGGGTAAACCGACTAAGGTATACCCTCACTTTGTGAGTAATGTAATATATAACAATACGCCAATAAATCTGTCAATTTGTGTGGGAGGTACCAGAAGGGGTTTTCCAAATACACATATTTTTCGGTAAACAGTACATTCTTAAATACATTGCATTGTGCTGAACTATAAGCGTTTATGTGCACTGGTATATTAAAGTTACGAGCTATGTAATTTTGGTATGATTTGGTCATTTTGTGTGGGAGGTACAAAAAGGGGCGGGGTGATAACGCCCACTTTTTACAGGACAATATGCACTATAACAGCATTACACTGTACAAAATTTCAAGTATTTGTATGCACTGGTATTAAAGTTACAAGCCGTTTACTTTTGGTACGAAACGGTCCATTTGTGTGGGAGGTACCAAAAGGGGCTGTACAATAATGCCCATTTTTTTACCGGACTATAGGCGCTACAAAAACATTATACTGTAGAAAATTTCAAGCATTTTTATGCACTTGTATTAAAGTTATAAGCAGTTAAATTTTGATGCAAAATGGTCCATTTGTGTGGGAGGTACCAAAACGGACATGCCAACTTCACCCATTTTTCTCGAGTTAATAGCGACTAATATACTAATATTATGTGCAGAATTTCAAAAGATTCGAATAAGTAGTATAGAAGTTATTAAAGAATCAATATTTCACTAAATTTTAACCCTTTGTGTGGGAGGTACCAGAAGGAGTAGACCAATATGGCCCATCTTCGAACTCATCCGGAGATAGATCAAAATATTACCACATACCAAATTTGAAGTCAATCGGTTACTCCTTTCGAGAGTTATCGTGCGCACCAGCCAGCAGACACACAGACAGACAGGCAGACAGACAGACAGACAGACAGACGGACGGACATTGCTCATTCGACTTAAAATGACCCAAAACGGATTTCCTCCGAACATACTTAGGGTCTTAGATCACTCCTTCGATGTGTTACACTTTTTTCCGTAGCAAATGATATATACCCTCGTCACACTAAAGTGAGGGTATAAAGATATGCGAGTATATGGTAATCTAGCATACTTCGTTTATCGCAAACAAAGTTCATTGTCTCAAACGTTCCACTTTTCCCGCAACTGTTGAAATATTTCCAGTGAATTAAAACGTTTATTTTCTTTGTTTTTGTTAATGACCAAACCAGTGTTTTATTATTTTATAGTTGTTTTTATTGGGCTAATGTTGGTCAGCTATTTATCGATGCAAATAAAACAATTTATTTCACCATTTTATCTCGACGTTTCGTCGGCTTTTTTCCGACATCCTCAGGAGATTATTTATTTTGTGAAATATTATTTTATTCACATATTAATATAATTAATATTTATTATTAAAAAACGGGACATCACGACACAGTTAAAAAATAATAATATAATTAATCATATAAATTGGCTTAAAATATCACAGTTGAACTTTGGCAATGGAATAACGTTTATCGTAAACGTAGTTTCTCTTGCCGTAAACGCACATTCTTTCATTTCAAAATTTTCATAATTTACGTTTAGAATAAACGAGAAAGGTTTACGGAAACACATTGCTGTAAACGAACATTCTTTCATTTCAAAATTTTCATAATTTAAGTTTATGGTAAACGAGAAACGTTTACGGAAACACATTGTATTTTAACAAGATTGGACATTTTAAAGAGAGTTGGTAGAACAAATAGCGTAACTTTTTATCATTTTGTGCGATTGAGGTCTAACAAATTGTTTATGTGATGGAATAATATGTGAAACGTTGTTTGTGCGTATTGTTTTATAAACACTTCTGTAGACGGTGGTGGACATAATTCTATTTATCCCTCCCTTCGAACCGTTGCAGCACTACTCAACAAGTGTTCAAGTGTAAATGTCTTCTAGTCACGGAAGTAGAATGTTAATATTGTTTAATATTGACCTATGAAGTTAATTTTTGACTACACAGTTTGCTCTATGGTAATATAACATCCCGCTTTGACCCATGCAATGGTTTTTTATTACATTATAAGAATCTACGTAATCGATTCTATAGCTGGTAAAAATTTGGCGGAATTCTACTTCCACAAAGTGGGTCAAAAGTTAAATTGTAAAAATAGTGTATATTTGTAGTATGGTACTTCGATCCCATTTATATACAATTAACGCACCTTTAGAATAATATAATATCATCTGGCTGTAGCCTGATTATTTCACCACATACTAAATTGACAAAAAATTGAAAACATCGATTTTCTTCTAAAATATACATATTTATCTTCCAAGAAGTCTAATTTCATAAAAACTTCAAATGTGATTTTCTCGAAACTACAAAAAAATTATACACTATTCTTTTATTGAAGGGACGATATATGCTTTCTTATTTACAGTTTGTCTACAACTCAATTGGAAGATAGATGTCAGCCAATTAATATTTACATTTTACCAAAAATTTTGACATTTTTGATTATAAAACATGTATAAAAATTCGTTGAGCGCCTCAGTAGGCGAGTTGGTAGCGTACTCGCCTATGAGTTTGGGGGTCGTGGGTTCGATTCCCACCAGAGGCTCTGGTCAAACATTTAGCCATATGGTCTTTGTAACACGGCCTATCCCTGGACCTTAAAATTAGAATATAAATTTACTTTGTATTGTAATTCATATAAATAAATAAATAAAAATTCGTAATTCAAACTAATTATTCTTTTGCGACAAACGTTTTCTCAATTATTGATAAACAGGTATTGCTTGTGACAAACACAATAACCGTTTGCCTCAAACGTTTCATAAGGTTTGGAATAAACAGATATTGTTTGTCGCTATTACCTTCAGAGGTCGACTCAAGTACAGAGAAAGACCTCAAAATTCTAGTATCGAAGAAGACCGACTCTAGTATTGAGGAAGACCTCAGAGGTCGACTAGAATAGAGGTCGACTAGAATAGAGGACGACCTTAGAGGTCGACTCTAGTATAGAGGAAAACCTTAGAGGTCGACTTTAGTATAGAAGAAGTCCTCAGAGTTCGACTCTTGTATAGAGGAAGACCTTAGAGTTCGACTCATGTAAAGAGGAACACATCAGAGGTCCTCTAGTTTAGAGGAAGACCTCAGAGGTCTACTCTAGTTTAGAGGAAGACCTCAGAGGTCGACTCTAATATAGAGGAAGACCTGAAAGGTCGACTCTAGTTTAGAGACAGACCTCAGAGGTCGTCTTTCCTTTAGAGGAAGACCTCAGAGGTCGACTCTGGTATAGAGGAAGACCTCAGAGGTCGACTCTGGTATAGAGGAATACCTCAGAGGAATACCTATAGAGGAACCCCTCGGAGGTCGACTCTAGTATAGAGGAAGACCTCAGAGGTCGACTCTAGTATTGAGGAAGACCTCAGAGGTCGACTCTAGTATAGGGGAAGGCCTCAGATGTCGACTCTAGTATAGAGGAAGACCTCAGAGGTCGACTCTAGTTTAGAGGAACCCCTCAGAGGTCGACTCTAGTATAGAGGAACCCCTCAGAGGTCGACTATAGTATAGAGGAAGACATCAGAGGTCGACTCTAGTATAGATCAAGTCCTCAGAGGTCGACTCTAGTATAGAGCAAGACCTCAGAGGTCGACTCTAGTATAGAGCAAGACCTCAGAGGTCGACTCTAGTATAGAGGAATACCTCAGGGGTCGCCTCTTGTATATAGTAAAACCTTAGAGGTCGACTCTTGTATAGAGTAAGACCTTAGAGGTCGACTTATGATATAATTTTCCTATAGAAATAGGAAGACTTTTAGAGGTAAATCTGTTTAAAAGCCTATCTATAAACAAGGTTACAATATAAAAAGAAAACTCCGAGGATTTCCAAAGGCAAATATTAATATATACGTTGAAGCTTTCCTTAGGGAATCGCTTAAGCTTTCAATGGCTTATAGCATGTATACGATATTTCATGTATAATATATTTATATATGCTAACTTTAGTCATCTACTAAATAGTTCCAAAAATATTACGAGTAATAATTTAAAGCTTTCTTCTTCAGATATACAGAGAGCTTTTAAATTATTCAAAAATTTCCCTAGAAGAACCCTATGTGATTTAAACTATCTTTTTCAATCAAAAATTAAAGACCAAGTGGCCTGATTGCTCCATATTTTGACTTAGTCCCATACAAAGACCCCATTCCATTTGACTTTTTGGCCTCAAAGAAAAAATAAATCCCTAACAATTGGGCGGAAACAAATTATTACAAGCGATTTATTTTAACTGAAACCATTCGTTGGAATAATGATCTCCTAGGTTCAACTTTTGACATAGCATGTACTTAAAAATGTTTACTGCAATTATCCCCACCGTTTTTACAATATAACACAAATCCAGAGACTTTCCATGTTATGCCATTGTATGCCATCGACTCTACCACCGATTTTATTTCTTTCAATGAATTTGGACTCAAGGTGAGGGATTCTGTTTACCCGACTGATCTTTCTTACTTGTTTTAATTTTAAAAATATCAATGGGAGTTTGCAGAATATCTCGAATGAATTTTAAAAAAATCCTTAATTTTCTTATACTAAATATTTTAGTCTGTTTTCCTTGGTTTTTCCATATCATAAAAAATCGCCATTTAGGGGCAAAAATCGTCAAATCGTCCTGTCCTATTTTTTTGGCTCGAAAATAGTCAAAACGACGATATATCGTCATATCTTACATTCCGGTACAGCCAAAGCACTGCTTCTGGTCCATTTAACCAATTTGTTTAGAAATACATGTAGAATGAGGACGTTGGGGAATTTGTCGGCTACTGCGACCTTGCAGTCACAAAGTTCAAGATTGGAATATAATATCACACCTTTTTTAATGACAGGAAATCGTAATTCACCATTTTCATTGGAGAACATAATGTTCTCCATGAACACAATATGGTCCCCATGAGCAGAATATGGTCCCCATGAACATATTGTGATCCCCATGAACAGAATATGGTCCTCATTAACCTAATTGACCGTATATTTCCACTTACCTAAAAATGAAATTGTAGATATATAATTTACTTCAAATAAATGTTTATTTTTTTCTACAAAAATACAAACAAAGTCTAAACATCTGACGTCTTTTTTGGGTGAAAAACTTTGTCACTTTTTAAAATGGAATTTTAATTGATATCTCCTTAAATCAAGCTATTTCTTCAAATACAAATTAAAGTAAAGAATATTTTTCTTTTTAATTCAAACAACATGACCAAGTTTTTCCATAACTACTATGGCTACCCTTAGGTATTCAATTACATACCGTAATTTAATTAATCACCATTAAAACTTTTCCATTTCATTCAATTCACAATCACTTTGCAATTTTTTTTTTCACTTTTTGGCTTTTCCGCAAAATACAACATTTCTATATTTAGCCTGTAATAATTTGTTCGCTTCACGTGTTGTTTTTGTGTTTTTTATTTTTATTTTTTGTTTGTTTTTGTTTTGAATGCTATAATTTCAATTGGGAAAAGTAGACAGTATCTATTTAAGTACCTTTTTCGATTGGCCATCTCCATAATTATTTTTATCTATGTCAGAGTATTTTGTGATACTTTCTGCGTTTTTCCATTCATATTTCCGAGAAGAAGTGGTTGAAACGTGCTTCATGCAATTCCCATAAATTATACAGTATTTACTTGACTTGGCATTGAGTACTCTAAAACACCTCAGGACAGTGGTTTGGAAATGTTTTTGGAATAAAAAATATATTTCATATATAAAAGATTTTTTAAATTTTTTTTAATTTGAGAGGACTTCTGTGGGCAGATAAATTAGTAGACATTGAGTATAGATAGCTTTTTAGAATCCCAAACTTTTGGTGTTTGAAGAAGCATAAATTGCATTCCCTTTTTATACTCTCCCTTTAATGGAGGGGAGGGTAGACCTAAGATCCTAAATATGTTAGCCGGAAATCCGTTTCAAGACATTTCAAATCATTTAAGCAATGTACGTCCGTCTGTCTGGTTGATGTACACGATAACATTCGATTGATTTCAAATTTGGTGTGTGTTCAAATTTTGTCTATCTCAGGCTAATATTAAAATGGACCATGTTTGTCCACTCCTTCGAGTACCTCTCCCACAAAGGGTCATAATTTAGTGAAATATTGATTTTTAATAACTTATATACTACTTATCAGAATCTTTCACAATTCCACACTTACTATTAGTTTCTTGGTCGCTATCACTTTGAGACGAATGGGCGAAGTTGTCACGCCTCTTTTGGTACCTCCCATACAAATGGACCATTTTGCACAAAAAGTTGACGGCTTATACCTTTGATTATAGTCCAAACAAATACTTGACAGTGTAATGCTTTTATAGTAACTACAGTCTCCTGAAAATTTGACGTTATTTCCACGCCCCTTTTGGTACCTCCCATACAAGTGAACAATTATGAAAATTTATTTTCTAATACAATTTTTTTCCTCAAAAATTTAATTACATTCTGTTTTATTTTACTTATTACGGTTTAAATATTGAAAAAATTAAAAAAAAACCTGGCCCGAAGGCCTCCGAATTAATCTAAATTTTTTGGGATTTCACCCATTGTGCGTCGTAGTCATTCTATTTATACCCTACACCACACTGTGGTACAGGATATTATAAGTTTGTTTCACGGCAGATGTTTGTAACACCTGAAAATAACACAGCTAGACCCACCTTAAAGTATACCGATCGACTCAGAATCACTAGCTGAGTCGATTTAACGATGTCCGTCCGTCCGTCCGCCCGTCTGTCCATGTAAAGTTGTTCGTCGACTACAGGTCGCAATTTCACTCCGATCGTTCTGAAATTTTGCAGTTTAGTATATTTCGCGGCTGTTAAGATCGCTATTAAATTTGGTTGAAATCGGTTCAGATTTAGATATAGCTCCCATATATATGTTTCGTCCGATTTGGCCATTTAGTCCTATAAAAGCTGTATTTTACATCCAATCGTTTTGAAATTTAGAATGGTAGAGTTTCTTGATCCATGAACCAACACTACCGAATTTGAAAAAAATCGGTTAAGATTTAGCTATAGCTCCCATATATATGTTTCGTCCGATTTTGCTCTTTAGTCCTGAAGAAGCTGTATTTTACATCCAATCATTTTGAAATTTAGTGGTAGAGTTTCTTGATCCATGAAGCAACACTACCGAATTTGAAGAAAATTGGTTAAGATTTAGCTATAGCTCCCATATATATGTTTCATCCGATTTGGCTCTTTAGATCCAATCGTTTTTATACCCTACACCACACTGTGGTACAGGGTATTATTTAAGTATAAAATGTCCCAAAAGTAAATTTATGTAAACAATTTATACATGAATTACAAAATTTATATATCAGAGTTATTCAATATTACGAGAGTGGTGTAGGGTATTATATAGTCGGCACCGCCGGACTTTAGCCTTTCCTTACTGGTTTTGTGTTGTAGTTATTATGATTGCTTCCCAAGGAAAAAAACATTAATTGGAAGTTGTGTCCTTTTGATATCCATTAATAAAATGTGTATTTTTGGCCTTTTAAATCTTATGAATAATTCGATTTTGATTTTTATGGTTGTTTGGCCTTTTTGTACTTCTTTTTACGCTACATATTATTTGAAATGAGTATAATTATCGATTTATTTTCTCGTACAAACTATTTCCAACCACTGTGTTCTGCAAAATCGGTCATTTGCCGGCTAGTAACGCAATTTTGATTTTCACCAAAAAACCTAATTAATAGATTTACAGTTAATTTTCAAAACAATTACGAGATTTTATTTCCACTTTACCATTTTTGGGTGTGTTTCAAAAGGCACTTTGTTGTTGCCTCCAATAGTTTGTTTGTTGTTTTTTCTTAATTTTTTTCGAAATTGTATTCAATACGCTTTATGTGATTTATGGGGAAAATTCTGTTCATTGGAAATTCAGCTTTAAACAAGAAAAAGCCGCTTAATAATTAGTGAATTGAAATATAAAAGCAATGCTATAATTAGTGTAGTTAAAAACATAGCAATGTATTTTTTAAATTGTTTCATGACTACAACTGCAATAGCAGTTGGAGAGGAAATTTACAATTGAATTAGTGTTGTTTGGAAATCGTTTGTGTTTTTGTTATAATCCCATTTTGTTTATAGCACAAGTTACAAGCAAAAAGTTGTCGGGTACCTAAAATGTTACTTGAACTATGTCCGTCCGTTTGTCTGGGAGAACGATAACACTAGTTTAAAAAAAATTGTCTCCAAACTTACCTCGCAACAATTCAATTGTTTCATTTGCTGTGTAGCACGTAGCCACAATCGGTCAATGGAAAAAAGATGGCTCATAACGAGAGCTAAAATATTGCTCATGGATGCCAGGATCGTAGGTCGACAGGAAAGTGTTTTTTTTTTGGGTTTAACAAAATGGACTTGGCATCATTTTTAAATGTAAACTGAAAGTTTATTTTTGCTCTAGCCCCTTAACGGTACGTCGGATCGGGAATCGGTCAATTGCAAAAAGATGGATCTTAACAAGGACTAAAATATTGCACATGAGTGTCAAGGTCGTAGGTCGACTGGAAAGTATTTTTTTTTTTTTGGATTTTAAAAAAATAGTTGCAATTGAAGAACGACAATTTTGATAATAAAACTGAATAATTTGAAAAAATTTACTGAATTCAATGAAAAACAAATTATAGATCATGACTTATTACAAATGGTCGAAACATCACTTCAAAATCATATCATCCCTATTGGAAAACCCGTTTTTGCCGAAATCTTCAGTAACTGCACACATATTAAAGCTTTTCATCCCTATCTACTAGAGAAAAATTGACAAATTGCCCAGCAGCGTTTGGTACCTCCCAACCAAAAACAAGTAAAGACGGATTAAGTTCGGCCATGCCGAATATATACCCTACACCATGGATCGCATTTGAATGGTTTCAGATACAAATAAACTCATTATACCAAATTTCAGCTCAATTCGTTCAAATTTTAGGTTTTATATCCAAAAATGCACAGATATTGCCCTTTTTAATCCCAACATACCTGCAGATATAAGAAGTATATGTACGAAATTTCTGCCACCTAGCTCAAGCATTATAGATTGTAGCGTGATTACAACCGACGAACAGACGGACGGACAGACATACGGACATGGCTAAATCGTCTTAGAATTTTACGATTAAAAAAATAAATATTTGGTTGTGTTACAAACGGAGTGTCAAAATTATTATACCCCCCATCCTATGGTGGACTTCTATACTACTTGCCGAAATCTTCATTTACTGAACACATAGTAAAGTTGTCAATCCCTATCTATCTGAAATTACGGAAAAATTGTGTAATTAGTATATCAGTTATAAGGGACTCAATATTTCACCAAATTTGTTCTGTTTGTGGGGAAGATACCAGATGGAGTAGAGCACTTAGGGTCATCTTTTCGAACTTAGCCTATGGAATAGGAGAACATTTTACACGATACGGACTGCCAGCCATACGGACGGACATTGCTTGAATAACTTAAAGTGTCCTGAGACGGATTTCTACCAAATATATATAGGGTCTTAGGTCACTCCCTTCGATGTGTTACACTTTTGCCGCTTAGCAAATGATATATATATACACAAATAAGTTTATAAAAATCGATTGTAGTTAATAAGTTGAAAATGAATTATTTCTTATATAGAGTACATGCGGAAACATTAATTTTTCCAGTTTAATCAAATATGCAATGCAGTAGTGTCTTTTTGGAAAATCATAAATCCTCTTCATATGTTAATGTCATTGCATTACAATGCACTGCGCGAGTGAGTGAGTGGGTCTTTGTCTACAGCGGTCGGTCGCTTGGTCGGTCAGAGGGCAATGTCCATTTGTTAAACTCTTCCGCCGCAGTGCACATTCTTGGGAGTTCACTGCGTTGATGCGGCGGTTCCATTCTCGATTCTCAATGCTGGGGTGCTGCTGCCTTCTGGTTATTTTTTCTTCTTCTTCTTATTTTGTGGTAATTATTAATGTTACGAGTATTTGTCGTATTTTATTGTACGAGTAAGTGTAAGTATTGTGGACAATGAACGGGGTAAACACTTTTATGATTTTCAATTTTTTTCTGTAGTTGTCATTTTCCTCGTCATCCTCTGCATCATCATCAACATCATGATCATCCTCGTAATTACCATTAATATCATTATGAATATCATCATCAGAGTGAAATGACCGCAATAATATTATGATGATCATCATTATTGTAATGTTTGTAATTATCCTCATTATGAAGTTGATAATAATCTGCTTTTTGCATTTTCTGTTTTTATTTGTCTTTTTTTCATGCGGATTGAGTCGAACGAAGTCAATTGAGTCGAGTTGATGATTACGCCCGATGATAATTGTCAGAGAGTCTGTTACATGACTTACAAACCGAACCGAACGAAAGAAAAAAATTAAAAATAATGTGAGGAAATGTTCAGCGCATATTATGTTCGGAGTTGTTTGTTTGTCTGTCTGTCTGTCTATTTGACTTCCATTTCATATTGTTTAAATCGTCTATTGTTTGTTGAAAATTTTGAAAATAAACAAACCATAAAAATAATAATAATAATTTTTTATTACAATTTTGAATTAGTCACATTAGCAGTTTGGGTGTTTAAAGACATCGAATTTTATGGAATTCTCAAGTTGGGGTCGGAGTAAATTATGTGTGTTTATTTTATGTTATTAATAGCAAATACTCACTACGTTACAATGAAGTTTTTCAAAGAATTCGAAATAAATATCAACATATATGTAAATAAATTCGTTTACACTTTTCCAATGATAATCCTCCATTGGGAGAGTTTTCCTAACAAAAACTTAAATTTAAATTGCAAATATCTCGGATAGACCTTCATTTGAATAATCTACACGTAGTAATTTCTTTCAAAAGAGTTCTGCAACAGAAAATTGACATACATCTCACGGAGTATACACGAGTTGGCCCACTTTGAGGGCTTGTACCTCCGCCCTGACTAATTTAGAAGGCCAATTTTACCAGTCTGTTGACTGGTTATGAAACGGCAGAATTACTTTTCTTTCGGAAATCCTACACTGTGGGTACGTATTCAATTGCCGATAAAATAGAAAAGATTGGTGATAATCTTTTCACAGAGTATAATCGAATCTGCACTCAATCAATTGGAAAAGACTAACGGCGATTTCGTTTCTGGAAATAGTGCAGTATTTTCTTTGCCCTTTTACCGAAAACTGCACTTTTCTAACACATTTTTGAAGTTTGTAAATTGGAGTTTAGTTAATTTCGAGGGACTACTTAAGTTTGACTTAAAAGGCTCTGACTCTAGTATTTCACGGCGACAAGGCAAAATTTGTTCCAGAAACGAAATCGCCATAAGAGAGGTCTGGGATTTTCGGTTCTATTTATACCCTTCACCACACTGTCACTATCATTGTGCATTTGTTTGTAACACCTTATAGGATAAGAGATAGACACATCATTTATTTCAACGATCGACTCAGAATAACTTTAAGAGTCGATTTAGCCATGTCCGTCCGTCTGTCTGTGAACACGGACTGGCGATCAAAGTACGACTCGCAAATGTTAAACGATCCATACGAAACTTTCTTTGTGAAAGGGACGAACGGGACGAAATTAAAAATGGCCCAAATAGTTCTATGTTTGGTCATATCCTCCATATAACTATACCTTCCGATTAGACTTCTCCACGACCGATTCAAAATCTTCGGATTTTAAAAACCTAGTTGGTCAACCGGTGTGTTCGAAAATTTGCCGATTGTACTTTTTTTTATCATAAACTATTCCTATGGTCAATATTTTGATATATCCTCATTATAACAATAGGGTAATTCCAAAGCAGTTCTACCAACGCAACAAATTATCCCTTTTAATTTTCACAATATTTAACACTCCTAGCGGGTGGGAATATATTGCCGTCTTTAGATTTTCAAAATTCGTTGTAGGTTTTCCAAGATTTTTTCTCAAAATTACCATTTGTTAAAATAATCCTATCTTCTTAACAGCTTTACGCAAGCAGTGAAGTGAACTATGTATTTCCTTTTGTCATTCCGGCTGAAAGGATGTGACATGTGGTATAAGGATGTGAAAATATGGAAAATATACTTAATCATTGAATATCTTGAAAAAGTATCAACTCAGGTCCTTACATTTTGCTAAAGGATTAAATTACTGAACTGAACTGACTATGAAAAACTCTAAATGGACCTAATCATATACACACAGAAAACAGTTTGGTTTCCTCAACCGAATTATTTGCCAACCGAATTTTGGTAGTTCTATCTACTATTATGCGATTCCATTAGGACAACCAACATTTTGGTTGTGGTATACTTCTTCTTCCACAACCATTTTGACAACAATCATATTTGATGGCGCCAAATACGAAAACGGTTGTTAAAATTATATTTTGTTTTTGCCACAACTAACCGTTGGTAGAATTTCTTTTTAGAAATTGGTTGCTCGGACAATTTGTCAGTTGATTAAAATAGTTTTCATGAATTTTTATTCTATTTTTTTGAAAAAAAAAACCTAACAATTCATAAACAAATTAAAAATCCAATATTACAAATTCATCACTGCTCGTATTATGAGATGTGGAATATTTGACCAAAGGTGTATAGTGTATGTTTTTTAAATTTTAAATAAAAACTAATCTTCCGATTTAATTTGTTGACTCTATACAGGTGAATCGCTCCTCGTATTGACGAGGTGGGGTAGAGACTCGGCATTCAGTATAAATACTGTGTGCCTCCGCCTCATCAAATTGCCCAACCACCAGTTGCCAGTTGGTAGTCCGGGATTGCAAACCTTCAGAATCTTAGTCATGGATTCAACACTAGTGGTCAATTGGTATATCAACGAATGCCGGTTTCCGATTATTTATAAATATTTTTGGCTGTTGTGGCAACAAATTATTCGTTGTAATAATAATCTTTGGTCTATTGATACAATTTCTGTTGTCAGAAATAAAACATTCTTTGTCACTACCAAATATCAATCATATGGTACTATAATGAAAATTGTAATGTAGTTACCACTACTAACTGAGTGTGGGTCAATGAAAAAAACAATCGTATCCATGCTATTATTATTATTTTAACAATTTATCTACAGGGTTTTCCAATAAGAGTGATATGATTTCTTTGAAGTACAATCGATACAATTAAGTTCTAAATAAAACGTCATTCAAATGGCCTCCACGACTTCTTCTGCAGGAACGAATTCGATGAACCCAATTTTCGAGCACTTTATCCACTAAATCAAGTCGTATGCCATGAATGGCACGTTCAATATTGACTTGTAATAACCAATCATGAAATAGCCTAATGGTGTTAAATCACAACTTCTTGGAGGCCATTCAATATCACAATTTCTTGAAATAATCGAATCTCCAAACTTTTCTCGCAACAATTCAATAGTTTCATTTGCTGTGTGGCACGTAGCCACAATCGGTCAATGGCAAAAAGATAGCTCTTAGCGAGAGATAAAATATTGCTCATGGGTGTCAAGGTCGTAGGTCGACTGGGAAGTGTTTTTTTTTTGATTTAAAAAAAAATTGACTTAGCGCACGAAAATTTGCCATTGTAGAACGATTGTTTTGATAATAAAACTGAATAATTTGTAAACGTTGTTCTTTTACACATCTCTCCATGAAAAACACTCCTGAATACAATGAAAAACAAATGACACATCATGACATACTCGCATTACAAATGGCCGAAACGTCACTTTAAAATCATATCATCTCTATTGGACAACCCGTTAAATCTGAACCGATTTTAACCAAATTCAATAGGAACGGTTCTTGTGCCAAAATAAAGATATGTGCAAAGTTTCGTTGAGATCGGACTATAAATGCGATCTGTAATTTGATCACAAGAATACATGAACGGACAGACTGTAACGGCCCACTAGTGTACCTCTCTCTGGATCCTTTCGCTACCTTTTATTACCGGCCGTGCTCAGTGGAAATTGAGTGGTGTCCTTGGTCTGGAGAAAAGGTATCAAGCTCGCTACAAAAATTTAAAAATTTGGTAGCTAACACTGCATGATGTATGTAAACAAGAGGAAACAGTAGTAGAAACCGTAGAAACATAGAAATACTGGTCAGTGCAGAGGACGTAATTACATGTCAGCGCCTCACATATTCTGTACCCTCCCAACCTATGTTATCCATTAAGGTATTACAAGATCAATCATGTATAAAAAAAACCAAACTTAATTCATATTTACGTATGACATTCCATCTTTATAAAAAAAAGTTCATTTTAACCCAAAAATTCAGTGTAGATATTTTATACAGTCAATAAAAACTGAGTATATATTTAGTATGAAGGCAAAAAAAATTAATAAATTATTTAAGTGTAAGTAGATTATAGTTTTTTAGCAAAAAAAAAATTACTTCAGAGATAATGGTATAAAAGTGATATTGTCAGACTAAATGAGTATAATTGATCTGTTTCATGAGTGGATATTTAATACAATCTATTAAAACTAATGAACTCACCAGATTTTACGCTCCATCGATAACGCCAGGCCTGATGTCTGTTGAGGATGCTGCTTCTGGATAAAAAGTTATCAAATATTCACTCGAAGTGTAAGTGTTGTGACTAAAATTGTATCTTAGGGTGATATTGCATTTGTATCTTGTCGTTGGACATTTGATTTAAATTAGTGATTCTTATTCGCTCTTCTTCATACCAAATTCTTTGCCCATATGAGAAATTTCCGAAAAAAAAGATCTTTTGTATAAAATTGTTGTCAAAAGTTGTTGTTGTAGCAAGTAGCGTTGAATATGACTTATTAAAAAAAATCGTGGTATTTGGAATTTAATATTCCCAAACCAAATGCGCCACGGTGACTGCGACAATTGTGAAGTTATCAATTTTCATCTGCTTTATGCTTCCGTCCATCTCAGTCACATTCTGGATACTGATTTAAAATTCCAAATAAAAGATTATGGGAGGAATTGGTAATTCAATGTCCCTATTCCTGTAAACGAGAATTAATGATTTACCGCGGCCAATCTCATTACTCACAAATACTATTCTTACCTCCCAGTTAATTTTTGAGCAAAAAAAAATTAAATTTGTTCCTATATCCGTAACTCCTTTTCGCCCTTTTAATCTCTTCTTTCGCTCTTTGATCCTTGGCTGGATATTTCCAGAAATTTTAAATTCTAAATCGGAAATACAATTTTCCGTATAATTTCTTATGTAGTTGTCGTTATGAAAATTTTCCAAGGAATGAAATATAAAAATTATCTATGCCCTAAAAACCATTTTCCTGATTTCTAAAACAAAATTTACTACAGTTTTTCTTTTTTTTTTTTTGAAAACCTATATCTAAAGTGTCTTGTCGCTCACAAGACGGACAGACGGACGGACTCAATTCTATGTCGATCGGTATAATAAACTATGGGTTTATCTCTTTTCTTTCTGGGCGTTACAAACAAATGCACAAAGTCATAATAAGCTGTACCACAGTGAGGTGTAGGGTATAAATATTGACTGATTTGGATAATTACACTATGTAACAAAATTTTTGTCGAAGGGCGCATAACATTTTCTGGTGTAATATGAAGTCCAAAACACAAAAAACATATTAAAAAAAAATATGATAATTTTTTTTTTTTTAAAAATTTCTTTAAAATAAAAATTTTCTTGAAAATTGTTTTTAATATTTGGAACGTATTTATGCATATGCTCGATTATACCGGGATGTACGTTAAATTAAAGGAAATTGTGAGGACTACAAATGTTTAGTAACTGCCGTTAAAACAAATAGAAACAACATTTGAAGAAAATCTATGGATAAATGTAGAAATTATAGCAATTTTGGTAGAAATAAGACAATTTCAACAAAATTCTGCTTTTATACCACCCTATTGAGAATTAGGAAATTTATCAGATGCTGCAAACCAAAAGTGTAACACATCGATGGAGTGAGCTAAGAGATCCCAAGAATATTTGGCGGCAATACGTTTTGGGGCATTGTAAGTAATTTTAGCAATGTCCGTCAGCCTATCCGTCTGTCTGTCTAGTTGGTGCACACGATAATTTGCGACAGGATTAACAGATTGGCTTCAAATTTGGTATGTGTTAATATTTTTTCTATCTCAGGCTAACGTCAAAAATGGACTATGTTGGGCCACTCCTTCGAGTACCTCCCCCACGAAGGGTCAAAATTTAGTATATAAGATTATCCCATATCTTATATACTTCTACCCAGAATCATTCTCAATTCCACACCTGGTATTAGTTTATGAATCACTATCATCTTTAGAAAAATTGGCGAACTTGCCGCGCCCCTTGTGGTACCTCCCATACAAATGGACCATTTTGAACAAAAAGTTAATGGCTTATAACTTGGATTCCTGCACATACAAACACTTGAAATTTTGTGAAGTGTAATGCTTTTATAGTACCTACAGTCCCGTGCAAAATGGCCGCTATTGCCACGCCCCTTCCGGTACCTCCCATACAAATGGACCATTTTGCACAAAAAGTTAATGGCTTATAACTTGGATTCCTTCACATACAAACACTTGAAATTTTGTGTATATTAAAAAATGGGAGATATTGCAACACCCCTTTTGGTACCTCCCAAACAAAATCGCATAAATAAAAAATATGAAAAATTATTTTTTTGAATTTCCCTATTTTTACAATATAGATCATAATTTCTACATTTATCCATAGATTTTTTTTAAATAGGCACTGTTTTCTTCGTTAGGGTGCTACTTTCAAAACAAGGAACAAACAAATGTTTGTGAATTTTTTATGGTTTTTTCTTGCCAGCAAAAACGATGTTCTTGAAATAAATCTTGTTTTTTTTAATTGTTTTACTGAACTACAATCTCTAGAAGAAAGTAAACTTTTCAGCATTTTTAGCCCTAATAATTTCCTTTAATTTAAATGGTATGTCGGCTTTATTGAGCCTATACCTCAAAAAATATGGTTCAAATACAAAAGCCACTTTCCAATAAAATTAAGTTACTATTGGGTAATTCCAAAGAAAATCGACCCAAAAATGACGATTTGAAAATTTTACATTTTTGATTTTGCTGAAATCAAAAATGTATAATTTGTGTGAGAGGTACTAGAAGGGGCGGGGCAATAACGCCCGCTTTGTACTGGCCTGTAGGTACAATAAAAATATTACACTGCACAAAATTTCAAGTACTTTTATGCACTGGTATTAATGTTATAAGCTGTGAACTTATTGTAAAAATTATTCCCTTTGTGTGGGAGGTACCAAAAGGGGCGTGACATTTTCGCCCATTTTTGTTCAGCTTATAAATACGGTGAAATAATTACTATGTATGACATTTCATTGGATTCCCATGAGTAGTACAGAAGTTATAACAGTTTTAACATGTCACAAAATTTTAACCGTTTGTGAGGGAGGTACCACAAGGAGGGGTCCGAAATGGGCCACATCAAAACATTAAGTAGGTTTAAGGAAAATATTACCACATACTAATTTGTAAGTCATTCGGTCACTCCTTTTCAGAGATATCATTGGCATAAACCAGTCAAACGGACAGACAGACGGACATTAAATAAGTCATATCTTTTGAACCCATTGAGCACCCATTCTGAAAATTTTATATTTTATGGAGCAATATGGGGGTAATATTCAGAAATAAAATTAAAAAAATTTAAAATACTTTTTTTAGGATAATCAAGGATTAAGGACATTTTCGTCCTTTTGATATCCTTAATACACATATACACATAAGGATAATTATGTGTATAATACTTAGGAATAACGTTAATATCTTTAAGATGGTACTTATTTCAATTAAATATGACTTTCCGCTCAAAAGTTATGGCGACTTGAACATAGCTTAATTTTTTACAAAACAATATAGATGTCCTACTTTGGCACCCTATAAAATCTAAACTGCTACAAATTTTGACACACGGTAAACTGTCATTATTTCGTATCATCTTGCAGTATGCGCATGAAATTTCGATATTGATTTCAGCAATATCGAAATTCATAAATTTTCAGAGTGGGTCGATTTCCCTTGGAATTACCCTATTAGAAAAAAAAAATGAAAAAAACGTTACCATAAAAAAATGTTGTTTGGTTTCATAAAATAGTAGGCCTCAATCTATACAAAAAAAAAGTTTTTAGGTCTCGGACACAAAAAAAAATTTTAACATAGTGTTATTATTGTGATGAATTCTTGTCAAGTAATATTATATAAATATTTTTTGTGATTTTTGCTAAATATTATTGCAAGATATCTTTGAAATCGTTGATGGGATGAAAAAATTATGTTAGAAGCATATGAAGGCCACTTAATTTGGGAGTTTTGAAACTTTCCTGAACCAATTTGGATACAGGCTTTCAAGTTCTGCTAAAATATATAATTTAACCTCTATTTTTTTAGATGTTTATCTTTATTTTGACAGAAAAAAGTTTAATTACGCAAAATAAAGTCACAAAAAATATTTTTTAAATTTTTTTTAAAAGATTAAAGGAAAAGCTTTTGGGAGCACTTTCGGCAACATTTTCTAAATACAGTATGTAATAATTATATGCTTGGGAAAAAGGACCATTTGGCCAAAATGTCAAAATTCAGCACCCTCCAACTCAGATGGTCCTTAACCGATCTCGTTGAAATTTTGTGTCATAACTACTATTCAATAGGACTAAACTTGGTGCAAGTTTCATCCCGATCAGAAGATATCGGTTTAAACAAATCCTCTCACTTGAAATGAAAGCCCCCATATACGAGGTATGTTCAAAAAATATCGCGAATTTTGTATTTTTTCAAAAAGTATTTATTTATTCATGAATATCTATTTTGTCCTCTTCAAAGTAATTCCCCTCGGATATAATACACTTCTGCCAAAAGTTTTTTCCAATCCTCGAAGCACTTCAAATAATCATTTTTTATACCCTCCACCATAGGATGGGGGGTATATTCATTTTGTCACTCAGTTTGTAACACCTCTAAATATTGACCTGAGCTCCCATAAAGTATATATATTCTTAATCGTCTTCAAATTCTAAGACGATTTAGCCATGTCCGTCTGTTGTAATCACGCTACAATCTATAATACTGAGCTAGGTGGCTGAAATTTGGTATAGATACTTCTTATAGCTGCAGGTAACTTGGGATTGAAAATGGGCGATATCGGTCCATATTTAGATATAGCTCCCATATATAGCATCTAACTTGTTGTGATTCCTACTGTTCTCATCTCATATATATTTTTTTGGTGTTTTTCGTTGTTATTTTCTTTAGGTTTGAGTTATTTTGCGAGGTCACATGCTATCCATGGTGGAGGCTATATAACATTCGGCATGGCCGAACTTAACTTTTTGACTTGTTGTGATATTGTTCAGCTCCTCCTTCGATGCCGTCTTTATCTCCTCAATCGTGGCGTAGCGTCGTCCTTTCATGGGCCTTTTCAGTTTTCGGAACAAAAAATAGTCACAGGGGGCCAGGTCAGGGGAATACGGTGTCTACGGCACCATTACTGTGTTGTTTTTGGCCAAATATTCGCGCACAAGCAACTATGTGTGTACAGGGGCGTTATCATGGTGCAAAAGCCAGTTTTTGTTCTTCCACAAATCCGGGCGTTTTTGGCGGATTGCTTCGCGCAGTTTGCGCATAACTTGCAGGTAATATTCTTTATTGACCCCACGCCCTGCAATCAAAGAAAACTGCGAGCAAAAAAAAAACGGGCGTCCGGCACGCTGTTCGCCCTTCGCATCTTCTCGGCCCTCTAAGAACATTTTGTACCACCGATAAACGTTGCTTTGGTCCAAGCTAGCTTCACCATATGCCACAGTCAACATTCGGAATGCGTCAGCGCACTTTACTTTTGTTTTTCACACAAAATTTGATGCAGAAAAATTGATCCATTTTCTGAAATAGGTAAAAATCGAAGACAAGTTAAAACACATCCAAGCACAACAGCTGTCAAAAATTAACTAAACATTCAAAATGGCCGACCTTGTCAGCATAAGTAAGGGACATGAGTACCAATATAACGCTACAAAAATATCAATAATCAAATACGTAGCCCGCAGAAATTAAAAAATTCGCGATATTTTTTGAACATATTTCGTATATTAGATTTTCTTCCATTTACATACGAGTCTGTCAAATGTCGTAGTATTCATAACATCAGGTTCGTACTCTTCAGAAGATTCGACGTTTGGGGTCGTCATCTTCAGCAGGAACGATCTCTGAAATTGTCATCTTCACTAGATTCGACCTTTGAGATCGTCTTCTTCACTAGAATTGATCTCTGAAATCTTCATCTATACTTGGGTGAACAGCTGATCTCGTCATCTGCTCTATAGTCGTCATCTAAGATATGGGTGATCAACAGGTCTCATTAGGTCGTCATCTGTATTAGATTCCAAACTCTGAAGTCTCAACTAGAATCGACCTCTAAAAGCGTCATCGTCACTAGAGTCGATCTCTGAAGTCGTCCTCTTCTGAAACTAGAGTTGACCTCTGAGATTGTAATCTATACTTGGGTGAACTTCTGAGTTCGTCATCTGCTCTAGAGTATTATATTCCTGCTCGTCATCAGTATTAGATTCCAACTCTGAAGTTACTAGAGTTGACCTCTGAAATCTTAATCTATACTTCGGTGAACTTCGGAGTTCGTCATCTGCTCTAGAGTATTAGATTTCTGCTCGTCACCAGTAGTAGATTCCAATTCTGAAGATATCAGTTATACTAGAGTCGATCCCTAAAAGCGTTATTTTTAGTAGAGCCGACATATGATGTCATCATCTTCAGAAGAGTCGACATCTGAGGTCGTCATCTTCATCAGCGTCGATCTCTTATATTAGATTTCCTTCCATTTAAATATGAGTAAGTCATATGTCGTATTATTAATGTCAAGTAGTTTGAACGAGCGCGTCACAACGATAATACAATGGCAACCATTTTTTCTTTATACTGGCTCCAAAGACAATCAAAGATTAAGATAAAGACATTTTATTCTTAAACTAAAGAAAATTTAAATAACATTATCTTAAATTCAATTAAAAACTGGAGTTAAGTTAATGTTTCCTTGTCTTTGGCAGCAATGCAATGCTAAGATTTTTCCAGTTCAGGACACGATATAAACATTGTTTTATTTTTAACTCCCAAAAATGGACACTAGTGCTACACTTTTAACCACAACTGTCTTCTATTGTTTAAATGTAGTAATTCCACAATTATTATATTATTCGGTAATTGTTCGTGGCGACTCTTCTCCGTAAATTTGTTTTTGTTATTGTAGGTTTGTTGTTCTTGTTGTTATTCTCTATTCGGATTGTTTTTGTTCAAATCATTGTCGTTGGGATCTGATAATGACGTAAATTGTGGCTGTTATTGTCAGATTACTGTCATCCAAACGAAAGCAGCGAGTGCTGCGACTGAGTCCAACGGCGGAAGGGGTTTCATTTTGTGTGCGATTATCGTTGTGATCGACAGTGGCCATAGAATTTAAAATATTTAAATTACTTGTCATTTGTCAAACCCATTTTATTTGGGGATGACTACTGCTCGTATACGTTTGCTCGCATTCGTTAATTCAAATCGCACTCCTTCAATTTTTTTGAAATGTTTTTTTTTATTTTTATTATTACAATTTGTATGAGCGAATGGATGAACAATATGTTTTTCATTTGTTCAGTTGTCGACTTCGAATAGAAAATTCACCCGCTCCCCATTGCACACACACCCATGCCTATACTCGTACCAATACTCACAGTTTGAGTTTGCTTTGGAACGGAACGGAAACGGATGTATTGGCTGTTGCATACGCACTCAACCTTAACGAAACTTTTATAATTGTGATTCTTTGTTCACAAAAACAAAATGGCATTACGCCTTTTTCTCCCATTGTTGGAAATTGTTTATGGCGAAATAAGTGAATACCTCTTTTTATTATAGATTGTCTTTTTTATTATAGATGCTCATTAATTGTTACAATTTCCGTTGATCGAAATAATTGATCTGAACACGTGCAAATATGTAGTTGAATTTTGGGGTTGGGCACAGATAGCTTTCGAAGTTGATGTTCATGTCTCATAAATGTGTTCTAATGATTAGTTTCACACACTATCGGATGTTTGTGCTCTTTTCTTGAAAACGATACAAGCAAAGGCAAACCTTTGATAAATCTATAACTATATGTATTAATGTCCCATAACGTCTAATAGCATTTTATACTCATGTTTGATATGTGACCCTATGTGTGTTGGGAGGCAATCTGGTTTAGGACGTTTTAAGTAATTTGAGCCTCATCTATTCCTTTGTCGGCCTGGCTTGTGCGAACAAAATCTCTCAAAAGGCGTGATCGCATCACTTAAAGTAGTTGTAACGCCTGTGACGTTAACGTCATATGAACTAGACTTCAGAGTTCTACTTTAATACAGATGAAGACCTAAAGACTCCGCAGAAGATGACAACGTCAGATGTCTGCTCTAGTGAAGATTGCAATCTCAGAGATCGACTATAGTATTGAATATGACGTCCTTAGAGGTCGGCTCTAGTACAGATTACGAACAAATAAGTCGATCCAAGTATAGATGACAATTTCAGAGGTCAACTCTGATTCCTGTAGAGATAACGACCTAAGATGTTCACTATGGTACCTTTGAAATCTTTGGTCGCCTTTAAAGTTCGTCATCTGTACTAAAGTCGACCTCTGGAGTCGAACTCTGAAGTTATATATATATACTAGATTTGACCTTTTAAATCTTGGGTCGATAGGTCGATTTCTGGTGTCGTAATCTGCTCTAGAGTCAACCTCTGGTGTCATCATAAGAGTCTAAGGTAGTCATCTAAAGCCGACATCTGAGGTCGTCGTCTGTATTACATTCGAACTATGAAGTCATCAACTATGCTAGTCTCGACGTCTAAAATCGCCATCGACGTCTAAAATCGCCATCGAACTGTGAAATTGTCATCTATACTTGGGTCGCATTCAGAGATCCGACCTCTGAAGTCGTCATCTTCGCTAGAGTCGACCTCAATGGTTGTCATATTCACTCAAGTCCTCCCCTAAAATCTTCATCTTCACTAGAATCGACCTCTGAAGTCTTCATCTTCACTAGAGTCGACTCCTGAAAGTCGTAATATGTACTAGAATTGAGAGTCGACTTCTTATTTCATCATCATCACTAGAGTCGTCCTATTCACCTCTGAAATCTTCATCTTCACTAGAGTCGACCTCTATGTCAGGGCTGTGGAGTCGGAGTCGGCATTGTTTTTGCAAATTTCATGAAATTATATTTTCAAATGCATAAATTTTATTATTTTTTTACATATTTTGTATAAATATGTTTATGTACATACATATCAATCGAAATTTTTGATCGCGAAAATAGTTTAATTAGATAATTTTGCAAAATTCCTCTCGGAGTCGACTCTGACTGCGACTCCGGCTACGACTCCGAGATCGATTTTATAACATGTACTGAATCAATTATATTTCGGACCAAACATATACATTCATATGTGTGTCCATTCATATATTTGTACAAAATATTATAAAAATATACAATGTATTTATTGGAAAGTATAATTTCATGAAAGCAGTAAAAACAACGCCGACTTTGACTCCACAGCCCTGCTCTATGTACCTCCTATTAACTAGAGTGGACCTCTGAGTCGTCTTAGGAGTTCCGACCTCTGAAGTCGTAAGTTTTACTGGAGTCGGCCTCTGAGGTTGTCATTACCACTAGAGTCAACCCCTCCACCTCAGAAGCCGTCATCTACACTTGGGTCGACTTCAGAGTTCGTCATCTATACTAGAGTCTACCTCTTGAATCGTCATCTATACTAGAGTCGACCTCTGAAATCGTTATCTATACTTGAGGCAACCACAGAAATGTCGAGAGTCGACGTCTTAGGTCATCTTCTGTATTACCATCGACCTATGAGGTAATCATCTTCACTAGGGACAACCATTGAGGTCGTCATATAAAATACATTCGACCTCTTAGTTCGTCATATGTTTTAGAGTCTAACTCTTAAGGCATTATCTATACGAGTACTAGACTTGACCTATGTCATATGTACTAGAGTCGACCTCTAAGGACGTCATATTCACAAGAGTTCAGCTTTGAGTCGGCATCATCAGTAGATTCGACCTCTAAGGACATCCTATTAACTAGAGTCGACCACTGAGGTTGTCATTTGTATTATATTCGAACTCTGAAGTCATAATATATAAGTACTATATTTGACATCTGAAATCGTCATCATCACTAGAGTTGACCTCTTAAATCTTTATCTATACTTGGGTCGACTTCAGAGTTCCGACCTCTGAACGTCATTTTCACTAAAGTCGAACTCTGAGATGGTCATCACTAGAGTCCACCCTTTAGGTAATCATCTGCACAAGATTGTACCTCAGAAGTCGTCATTAATACTTGAGTCGACTTCAGAGTTCGTAATCTGTACTAGTTCCGACTTCTGAAGTCATCATATATACAGAGTCGACCATCTGAATAGAGTCTACGAGGTCGTCATATTCACTATATTCGACCTCTTAGTTCGTCATCTGTACTAGAGTCGACCTCAAAGCTTGAATCTAATGAATAATACGTCTTAGGTCGTCTTTTGTATTATATTCGAACTCTCAAGTCATAACATATACCGACATCATCGTCATCGTTATCATCACTAGAGTCGATCTCCGAGGTGCTCATCTTCAGCAGAGTCGACATATGAAATCGTCACTAGATTCGACCTCTGAAGTCCTTATCTTCACTAGAGTCTACTTCTGTAATTTTCATCTTCACTAGAGTTGACTTCTGAAATCTTCATCTATATGTACTTGATTTTCCGAGTTCGTCGTCTTCACTAGGTCATCGACATCTTAGGTCATCATCGGCATTAGAGTCAAACTCAGATATCGCATTAGAGTCAAACTTTGAAGTTGTCATCTACATGGGTCGTCTTCTCCGTTCACCATCTGTACTAGAGTCGGCTTCTAAGGACGTCCTATTAACTAGAGTCGACCTCTGACATCGTAATCCCATCACTAGAGTCGTCGACCTCTGATGCCGTCATCTACACTAGATCCGACCTCTGAAATCTTCATATTCACTAGGGTCGAACTATGAAATCTTTATCTTCAGCAGAGTCGACCTTTTAGGTCGTCCCCTGTATTAGAGTCGACTTCTTAGGTCGTCCTCTGTATTAGAGTCGACTTCTTAGGTCGTCCTCTGTATTAGAGTGGAGCCCTAAAATTATTATATTCGCCAGATTGAACCTCGGAAATTTTCATCTTCACTTGAGTCGACCTCTGAAATTTCTGAGTTCTTCGGCTATATTATAGTGGACCTCTGAAATTTGTATCTTCAACAGAGCCTACATCTTAGGTTGTCAACTGTATTACAGTCGACCTATGAAGTCGTCATCTTGGCTAGGGTCTTACCATGACTAGGGTCGATCTCTGAGGTCTTCATCATTAGAATCGACCTCTGCGTCTATAGTATCGACGTGAAGTCTTCCTTTATGTGAGAATTTCCGACTGTGGTCCGTAGTCGTCAACAATTATCTTCCTCTAAACTAGAGTCGCCGACTTTCTCAAGACCACTCCCATAGAATATTTGGTTGCAAGCTTATAAGACATCATCTGTGCTAGAGTCGACATCTAACCTAATCTACACTAGAGTCGGAATCTGAAGTCGTCATCTCCAGTATCCTTCACCTGTGCGTCGACCTCTGAATTCAACGTCATCACTAGATTCGTTCTCTGCGACTAGAGTATCGGTGTGAGGTCTTCTTTATGTGAGAATCTCTGACTGTGGTCTTCTTAAATACTAGAGTCGTCATCAATGATGTTCCTCTAAACTAGAGTTGCCGGATTTCTCAAGAGTAGCCCAGTAGGATAGATGTTTGTGAGATCGCCTATGAGGATCGTAGGTTCAATTCATACAAAAAGCTCGGTTTATACCAATTATGGGTATAATAAAATTAATTTGTGTATTGTAATTAATATAAATAATTGTATAGCTCAAACTTATGGACACATTTCTTGATTATATGTCTTTAGTCCTATTTTTAGAACAAATTCCAAAAAAATATGAATTAAAAATCTGTCCATGGATCGACATATAAGTAATGAAAACGGCTTGCATTCAGTGTTGCCAGACGAATTTGACCTAGAATCGTCAAAATAGGGACACAAAAATAGTCAAATCGTCAAAATAAATTTTCGAAATCGTCAAAAAATCGTCAACACAAAAGTTTACCAGTTACATACAGTTTTTGCGTTTTTTTAGGCGAAATCATGTTTCAGAGATAGATATGTATTCATAGGATATGTATTTGCGGATCCTCAAATTGAACTTAATCAAATTTTGTGAACCGATCTCATATTCTTGAACATATATTATACATATTGGAATCTTTGGATTAAAAATGGTCCATATTTAGATATACTTCTAATAGAAGGATCCCAATCGACTTTATTTATTTACTTCATAGACGCCATGGACATCATAGAACCATTCACACCAACATTGTCCACCGTAGATCTATGGTTTTATATAGTCCCATACAAAAGTTTCCACTACATTCTACTTCTTGAAGCATTTGAAACCACAAGTGCCAACTGATTAGTCTGAATTAATATGTATTTAATTTTACTTAGATCGATTCGCAGAATTATTGGCGAACTTCGTAAAATTTGGCTATTTGCGTTAAAATTGAAGCAAAATCATACATACGAGTATTGATTGACCTCAATGGCAAAAATTCGGCAAATAGTATTTTATTTTATCCATGACCAAGTGGCCTCATTGGTCCATATTTTGACTTAGCCACACACAAAGTCACCATTCGATTTGACTTTGTGACCTGAAAGAAAAAACAACTTTCTACCAATTAGGCGAAACATATAATTACAAACGATTTATTTAAGCTGAAACCATTCGTTGGAACAATGACCTCCTAGGTCCAACTTTTGACATAGCACATACTTAAAAATGTGTACTGCAATTACCTCTACCGATTCTGCAACATAACCCAGTTGCAGAGACTTTTCCTGTTATGTCATTGGATGCGATCGAATCTACCACCGACTTTATTTGTTTCAATGATCGTCCATAATATTTGAAAATGTGTCTTACATTTCTAATTATACCCTACACCACACTGTGGTACAGGGTATTATAAGTTTGTTTCATGGCAGATGTTTGTAACACCTGAAAATACTATAGCTAGACCCACCTTAAAGTATACCGATCGACTCAGAATCACTAGCTGAGTCGATTTAACGATGTCTGTCCGTCCGTCCGTCCGTCTGTCCATGTAAAGTTGTTCGTCGACTACAGGTCGCAATTTCACTCCGATCGTTCTGAAATTTTGCAGTTTACAGTACTTCGCGGCTGTTAAGATCGCTATTGAATTTGGTTGAAATCGGTTCAGATTTAGATATAGCTCCCATATATATCTTTCGTCCGATTTGGTCCTTTAGTCCTATAGAAGCTGTATTTTACATCCGATCGTTTTGAAATTTAGAATGGTAGAGTTTCTTGATCAATGAACCAACATTGCCGAATTTGAAAAAAATCAGTTAAGATTTAGCTATAGCTCCCATATATATGTTTCGTCCGATTTGGCCCTTTAGTCATATAGAAGCTGTATTTTACATCCGATCGTTTTGAAATTTAGAATGGTAGAGTTTCTTGATCCATGAACCAACACTGCCGAATTTGAAGAAAATCGGTTAAGCTTTAGCTATAGCTCCCATATATATGTTTCGTCCGATTTTGCTCTTTAGTCTCTTAGAAGCTGTATTTTACATCCAATCATTTTGAAATTTAGAATGGTAGAGTTTCTTGATCCATGAACCAACACTACCGAATTTGAAGAAAATCGGTTAAGATTTAGTATAGCTCCCATATATATGTTTCGTCCGATTTGGCCATTTAGTCCTATAAAAGCTGTATTTTACATCCAATCGTTTTGAAATTTAAAATGGTAGAGTTTCTTGATCCATGAACCAACACTACCGAATTTGAAGAAAATCGGTTAAGATTTAGCTATAGCTCCCATATATATGTTTCGTCCGATTTGGCCATTTAGTCCTATAAAAGCTGTATTTTACATCCAATCGTTTTGAAATTTAGAATGGTAGAGTTTCTTGATCCATGAACCAACATTGCCGAATTTGAAGAAAATCGGTTAAGATTTAGCTATAGCTCCCATATATATGTTTCGTCCGATTTGGCCATTTAGTCCTATAAAAGCTGTATTTTACATCCAATCGTTTTGAAATTTAGAATGGTAGAGTTTCTTGATCCATGAACCAACATTGCCGAATTTGAAGAAAATCCGTTAAGATTTAGCTATAGCTCCCATATATATGTTTCGTCCGATTTGGCCCTTTAGTCCTATAAAAGCTGTATTTTACATCCAATCGTTTTGAAATTTAGAATGGTAGAGTTTCTTAATCCATGAACCAACACTACCGAATTTGAAGAAAATCGGTTAAGATTTAGCTATAGCTCCCATATATATGTTTCGTCCGATTTGGCCCTTTAGTTCTATAGAAGCTATATTTTACATCCAATCGTTTTGAAATTTAGAATGGTAGAGTTTCTTGATTCATGAACCAACATTGCCGAATTTGAAGAAAATCGGTAAAGATAATTCAATATTACGAGAGTGGTGTAGGGTATTATATAGTCGGCACCGCCCGACTTTAGCCTTTCCTTACTGGTTTTTATTTTAAATTTTATCCCGAAGGAATTAAAAAAAAAACTATAATATATGAAGAATTTGTAAGTTTTTCTTCGTTTTTTTCCATATCATAAAAAATCATCTTTTCGGGACAAAAATCGTCAAATCGTCATAACCAACTTTTTTTTCCGATAAATCGTCATTTCTGGCAACACTGCTTGCATTCCGAAGTGTCAAAATACAGATAATGGAAATTATAAAAGATATTGAAATAAGTGAGAAAATGTACTCCATTTTCGAAAGTGTTTCCATACAATGATCTTTTTTATTTGAATATTTTATATAATTTCCAATTTAAATTTGATAAATTATTTTATTGTTTTGCTCCTGTGCTAATTTCTTTGATCTCCACTGTATTGTTCAATTGTAATCTCTCTATGGAGTGAGATAGATGCAGTCAAGAAGAACATCAAACCAACAAAAACTATAAATAGTTGACGAATTCTTTGTTTTATTCTTTCTTTTTTTTTGTTTGCTCATTTCAATTGCAATCATTTGCGTTTGCCTTTTTGTCACAGTAACCCTTCACTGGCAATTGTCTCGATGGCTCAAATGTGATCTCTGGGTCCGTCCAGGGCGCACCCAACCATACTCGTATATAAAAAACATATATGGATATATTCATGTCTCCTCATGCCCATTGGGTGGGTGATGGTTAGATCTCTCATCTCTGTTTCACTCACTCCCTCTCAATGTTTATTTATTTGTCTGTCTGTCGGCTTAAATCTATAAGAGTATATGTTTACATTATAAGCTCAAGTTATTTTACAGCTTATGTGAAAAGGCTGCAACAACAACAACTATAACAATCATAACAAACGCCATCAAATGCTTTAAAAGGGGTACTAAAATGTAAAGCTCTGGGTCTGAATATGTGTTTGTGCGTATGTGAGTGTTTCTCTCTCTTTGTGTGCATCTGCCTGTGTGCGTTATTACCATTCTCTGGCGGCAAAATATGGTCAACCAAGTGAAACATTTTCATTGTGTTAATGACGTTGTTGTCGTTGCCGTTGTTGTTTATTGTTATTGTATATATTTATGTATATGTATAAGTTTGTGTGAATGACTGTATCACTGTTTGCCGGTGTATGCATGCGAGTATGTTTGCCATTCCCTGTAGGAAATGCCATTAGTAAAATTGTAGTGATTTACTTGTGACATTGTCAGTAGTACTACAGACAAAATGTGCCCCTGCCCATGTAATCTCCTATAGACATTTAACATTAACTGTCATTGAAAAACCACCAGTAGACATTTGAACCAAAGATTCAGCAGTAAATGTTAAATGTCAAAGTAAACCATATGTAGACATTTGCACCAAAGATTCACTAGTAAATGTTAAATGTCAAAGTTAACCATATGTTGACATTTGGAACAAAGTTTCACTAGTACATGTTAAATGTCAAAGTAATTCATATAGAGACATTTGTACCAAAGATTCAGTAGTAAACTTTAGTGACCCTGGTCTACATCTTTATAAAGGTGGGAGCAGTACACTTAAACGCATATATTTATATGCTCACTTTCTTCGAGGCTGGCTAAACCTTTTATTCATTTAATTAACAAAAAATAATAAATACTGGAATGTACATAAAATTAAATGCATTTAATTTTGACAATAGTTTCTCCAACACTTCTCCCGCAACGTCAATTTTGGAACGCCAAAATCTTCAAATTCTCCACAAAATCTTCACTTTCTCCCACAATATGCATTTCGCTGTTTTCTTGCTCACATTGCTAACTTCTATTTTTATATGATTGCTTGTTTTTTTTACACGTCTGTTATAATTTCTTTTACTCATTTTTTTATTTTTATAAAATAATTGTTATCATCTTTTTAACACACAAAAATTATTTTCACAAAACGAACGTAAAGTATTTCTACTCGCGCATAAAAGTAAAGTTGTACACTTTTTACCTTGTTCAATTGTCACTATAGAACAAGTGGTGACATAGAGACATATGGTGCCTGGCTGACTGCAGGGTTGTTAATGCCGATTGTTGTGGTAGTGATAATAATGAAGATGACAGTGATGTTACCGGCGGTGACTATGACGACTTTAAATGATAACCACGACATCGACTTGGGCTATGTCGGAGATGTTGATTATGACAACGATGACTGATATTAACTGAGGTGTGACATACTGTCGGACGTACTCAATCATTCATATGAACATTTAATCGTCTCGTAATATATTTCTACCTCTTCACCAAAGAATTAACCGTCACGCAAATTTGTGTTAATAGTCTCTGGTAGTAGACAAGAGAATTACCGTAACCATTTTAGTAAAGAACAACTCAGCAGATGACTCTAGTATAGAGGAAGACATAAGCGCTCGACTCTAGTATAGAAGAAGACCTCAGATGTCGACCATATTATAGAAGAAAATCTCTGTGGTCGACTCTAATATAGAGACTCAAAAGGCGACTCTAGTATAGAGGAAGACCTCAAAGGTCGACTCTAGTATAGAGGAAGACCTCAAAGGTCGACTCTAGTATAGAGGAAGACCTCAAAGGTCGACTCTAGTATAGAGGAGGACCTCAGAGGTCGACTCTAGTATAGAGGAGGACCTCAGAGGTCGACCCTAGTATAGAGGAGGACCCCAGAGGTCGACTCTAGTATAAAGGAAGACCTCAGAGGTCGACTTTAGTATAGAGGAAGACCTCAGTATAGAGGATAACCTCAGAGGTCGACTCTAGAATCGAGGACGACCTTAGAGGTCGACTCTAGTATTGAAGAAGACCTCAGAGGTTGACTCTTGTTTAGAGGAAGACCCCAGAGGTCGACTCTACCTCAGAGGTCGACTTCAGTATAGAGAAAGACCTCAGAGGTCGACTTCAGTATATTGGAAGACCTCTGAGGTCGACTCTAGTATAGAGGAAGACCTCAGAGGTCGACTCTTGTATAGAGGAAGTCCTCAGAGGTATAGAGGAAGTCCTCAGAGGTCGACTCTAGTGTAGAGGAAGACCTCAGAGGTCGACTCTAGTATAGAGGAAGACCTCAGAGGTCGACTCTAGTATAGAGGAAGACCTCAGAGTTCGACTCTAGTATTGAGGAAGACCTAAGAGGTCGACTCTACTATAGAGGAAGACCTCAGAGGTCGACTCTAGTATAGAGGAAGACCTCAGAGGTCGACTCTAGTATAGAGGAAGACCTCAGAGGTCGACTCTAGTATAGAGGAAGGCCTCAGAGGTCGACTCTAGTATAGAGGAAGACCTCAGAGGTCGACTCTAGTATAGAGGAAGACCTCAGAGGTCGACTCTAGTATAGAGGAAGACCTCAGAGGTCGACTCTAGTATAGAGGAAGACCTCAGAGGTCGACTCTAGTATAGAGGAAGACCTCAGAGGTCGACTCTAGTATAGAGGAAGACCTCAGAGGTCGACTCTAGTATAGAGGAAGACCTCAGAGGTCGACTCTAGTATAGAGGAAACCCTCAGAGGTCGACTCTAGTATAGAGGAAGACCTCAGAGGTCGACTCTAGTATAAAGGAAGACCTCAGAGGTCGACTCTAGTATTGAGGAAGACCTCAGAGGTCGACTGTAGTATTGAGGAAGACCTCAGAGGTCGACTGTAGTATAGAGGAAAACCTCAGAGGTCGACTCTAGTATGGAGGAAGACTTTAGAGGACGACTCTAGTAAAGTGGAAGACCTCAGAGGGCGACTCGGAGGTCGACTCTGGTATAGAGGAAGGCTTCAGAGGTCGACTTTAATATCGAGGAATACCTCAGAGGTCGACTCTTATATAGAAGAAGACCTCAGAGGTCGACCCTACTGTAGAGGAAGACGTCAGAGGTCGACGCTAGTATAGAGGAAGACTTCAGAGGTCGACGCCAGTATAGACGAAGACCTCTGACGTCCACTCTGGTATAGAGGAAGACCTCAGAGGTTGACTCTAGTATAGAGGAAGACCTCAGAGGTCGACTCAAGTATAGATGATGACCTCAGAGGTCGACGCTAGTATAGAGGAAGACCTCAGAGGTTGACTCTAGTATAGAGGAAGACCTCAGAGGTCGACTCTAGTATAGAGGAAGACCTCAGAGGTCGACTCTAGTATAGAGGAAGACCTCAGAGGTCGACTCTAGTATATAGGACGACCTTAGAGGTCGACTCTAGTATAGAGGATGACCTCAGAGGTCGACTTTAGTATAGAGGATGACCTCAGAGGTCGACTCAAGTATAGAGGATGACCTCAGAGGTCGACGCTAGTATAGAGGAAGACCTAAGAGGTCGACTCTAGTGTAGAGGATGACCTCAGAGATCGACTCTAGTATGGAGGATGACCGATTCGAGTATAGAGAAAGACCTCAGAGGTCGACTCTAGTATATAGGACGACCTCAGAGGTCGACTCTAGTATATAGGACGACCTCAGAGGTCGACTCTAGTATATAGGACGACCTCAGAGGTCGACTCGAGTATAGAGGAAGACCTAAGTATAAGTATAGTTTAGAGGGAGACTCTAGTATAGAGGAAACCCTCAGAGGTCGACTCTAGTATAGAGGAAGACCTCAGAGGTCGACTCTAGTATAAAGGAAGACCTCAGAGGTCGACTCTAGTATTGAGGAAGACCTCAGAGGTCGACTGTAGTATTGAGGAAGACCTCAGAGGTCGACTGTAGTATAGAGGAAAACCTCAGAGGTCGACTCTAGTATGGAGGAAGACTTTAGAGGACGACTCTAGTAAAGTGGAAGACCTCAGAGGGCGACTCGGAGGTCGACTCTGGTATAGAGGAAGGCTTCAGAGGTCGACTTTAATATCGAGGAATACCTCAGAGGTCGACTCTTATATAGAAGAAGACCTCAGAGGTCGACCCTACTGTAGAGGAAGACGTCAGAGGTCGACGCTAGTATAGAGGAAGACTTCAGAGGTCGACGCCAGTATAGAGGAAGACCTCTGACGTCCACTCTGGTATAGAGGAAGACCTCAAAGGTCGACTCTTGTATAGAAGAAGACCTCAGAGGTCGACTCTAGTATAGATGAAGACCTCAGAGGTTGACTCTAGTATAGAGGAAGACCTCAGAGGTCGACTCTAGTATAGAGGAAGACCTCAGAGGTCGACTCTAGTATAGAGGAAGACCTCAGAGGTCGACTCTAGTATAGAGGAAGACCTCAGAGGTCGACTCTAGTATAGAGGATGACCTTAGAGGTCGACTCTAGTATAGAGGATGACCTCAGAGGTCGACTTTAGTATAGAGGATGACCTCAGAGGTCGACTCAAGTATAGAGGATGACCTCAGAGGTCGACGCTAGTATAGAGGAAGAGCTCAGAGGTCGACGCTAGTATAGAGGAAGAGCTCAGCGTTTGACTCTAGTATAGAGGAAGACCTCAGATAGACTCTAGCATAGAAGAAGATGTCATAAGTCGACTCTAGTATAGAGGAAGACCTCAAAGGTCGAGTCTAGTATAGAAGAAGTTGTCGTTAGTCGACTCTAGTATATAGGAAGATGTCATGAGTCGACTTTAGTGTAATGGAATACCACAGAGGTCGACTATAGTGTAGAGGAAGACCTCAGAGGTCAACTCTAGTATAGAGGAAGACCTCTGAGTTTCGACTTTCGTATAGATAATTAATATCAGAAGTATTTAATTAGTCTTAATTTCGATTTGAAACAATTATACTACTTTTGTCATTGGAAAATGTTTTTTTTTCTTTTGATAGATAGCACTAAAAAAATAATTATTTGTTAGACCTGCAGCCTAACATCAAATCACTCACATAAATTGTCACAAATTGATGACTGTAATTAGTTTTTTTTACTAAAAGAATTATTCATTGTTTTCCCCTCACAACTCCCTCCTCTAAAACGATTTTCACAATTTTAGAATTCTGATTACACTATGCAACAAATGAACACTTTTTGAAAAATACACGAACCTGACTGTATAGCTTCGATTCTACTACCAAATGGTAGTATAACCCTATACTTAGTTTCGCGAGATTGGTGACCAATTTTTTTTTATGGGCCTCGAAAGATTCCGAAAATCAGTGGACCCCTTGAAAAAAGGTGTCATCGGTTTTTGAGCAACAGCTACTTCAGACTTGGTGATATATTTGGGAATAATGTAGCTAAGAACACGTTGAACAAAGTCTGTTAACATTTCATGCCAAAAAAATTTAGTTTTCGTGCTCTTTTTTTCGAAAAACATGAGATTAAATTTATTTTTTTCACTTTTTTCGGCATAACTTTAAGGGATCGCTGATTTTTTACTAACAATATTTGGCAATATTGTAGCCACGGTAAATCTGAACAACTTTTATGAACATATCAATACAATCTGAAAGTGTCTAGGCACCTTAAATAGCTCAAAAATCTACATTGTACCCCAAAAATGTAAGTATTTCGCTGTTATGTAACAAAAATACATTTTTCTGGTTTAGGGTATGTTCAGCAATTTTATAGAAAATATTAAGTCCAATATTTTTGTGGAACATTTTAACCCTCTAGCTCCCCCACATAACTGTAATTTTTGGCCCCATTTTAACAAATCGTAAAGGGGGAGGGCGGGTATGAAATGTTCTACAAAAATGTTCGCCATAAAATTTTACTATATGTGTCAAAACACACCAGAGCTCAAAACATAACACAAACACCAAAAAAGGTCATATTCCTGATCGTGCATCAATGTTAGTCGTACGATCTAGTGGTTGAAGCAATGAAGATATCAGTAAATAACGTTGTTGACTGGAATTTGACCGTTTTTTTGGGTTTTTGTGTTAAGATTTGGGTTTTGGTGTGTTCTGACACATATAGTAAAATTTTATGACGAACATTTTTGTAGAACATTTCATTTCCGCCCTCCCCTTTTAAGGGGTGTTTTTTACGATTTGTTAAAAAGGGGCCAAAAATTACAGTTATGTGGGGGAGCTAGAGGGTTAACATTTTCCACAAAAATATTGGCCTTAATATTTTCTATAAAATTGCTGAACATACCTCATACCAGAAAAATATATTTTTGTTACATAACAGTGAAATACTTACATTTTTGGGGTACAATGTGGATTTTTGAGCTATTTAAGGTGCCTAGACACGTTCAGATTGTATTGATATGTTCATAAAAGTTGTTCAGATTTACCGTGGCTACAATATTGCCAAATATTGTTAGTAAAAAATCAGCGATCCCTTTAAGTTATGCCAAAAAAAGTGAAAAAAAATAAATTTAATCCCATGTTTTTCGAAAAAAAGTGCAGGAAAACAAAAATTTTTTGGCATGAAATGTTAACAGACTTTGTTCAACGTGTTCTTAGCTACATTATTGCCAAATATAGTTAAGCGCTATCACCAAGTCTGAAGTAGCTGTTGCTCAAAAACCGATGACACCTTTTTCAAGGGGTCCACTGATTTTCCGAAACTTTCGAGGCCCATAAAAAGAAAGTGGTCACCAATCTCGCCAAACTGAGTATAGGGTTATACTACCATTTGGCAGTAGAATCGAACCTATACCGTCAGATCCGTGTGTTTTTTTCACTGTTGCACAGTGTTATTGATCAAACATAGTACTATAATAAAGAGTACTATGGTAACACAAACAATTTATTCATTGTATAATAATACTCAAATGGAAATATGTATGTATGTAAAAACTATTATAATATTTATGACAATTTTCATGTCATATGAAAATTAGCTTCGCTTTTCCATCATCGATAGAGACTATTGCAACTACGACCGACATCTCGCCTCCCCCGCCGCACCACAACTACCTGTATAGGTTCAGGTCACAGGATGTACCTGCCACCCACATGCAAACACGCAAAGACTACAGTGGGAGTCAAAAGTGAGTTAATGCCAAGGAATGTTTTCTATTTCTTATTCGTCTGGTAAATGAAACTTGAAGTTGGAAAATTATTTCTTAAGGCTTCAAAATAATATTCTTTATGAGCGCCCCGGTTGATGAGTTGGTAGTGCGCTCGCATATTAGTGTGGAGGTTGTAGGTTCGATTCCCAATAAATGCATTGGTCTGTCGCTGCCACAACTAGCCATATGACCTGGCTTATCCCTGTATCCTACAAATATAATATAAATTAACTTTGAATTGTACTGAATATAATTAATTAGTATTCTTCATGTGATATACTTGTTCAGCTAGTGATACACTATTGACTCGCACTGTAAAATTGTATATGTATACGTATGTAAATGGGAGTTACCTACTCCTTCATAAATGTCCTGTCTTCATGTGAATATAATTTATTTATTCCATGTACACATACATACATATGTATGCATGTATATAAGTATGGATGAATATATAACGATATTATAAATTTCCTGCCGAAGGACGAAGTAACGATTCGTTATTAAATTGTCTTCTGGAATATTCATGCGACAACAAAAATAACAAACAAAATAGATAACATAACAGTAATTCTAGGTATGAATGTGGAACATCAAATATTGAAGAAAGCCTATTTTCCTAGGAAATTATATAATAACATAGCTCCAATGTGAACAGTAGTTGTTAATGGTTTAAATTCAATTGTTGCTCAGAATTGTGTAGGTTATATTCAATAATAAATAAATATACAAAGATTTTGTTATCAAATATACATATTATGATTCAAATTTCTTTGGAATTAATTTTATGAACATTTTATAGACTCATGGAATTTTGATTAAAAAATTGCTAAAAATTATTAGGAAATTTAGGAAATTGTGTGGGCATCGTCCTCATCGTATAAAGGCCAGTTAAGTGTTTTTTTCACTGATGAGTACTGCCATTAACGAATAAATATTACTAATGGACTATTTTTTCCTAACCTTAATAAGTTCTTGCTTAGCCCTCGCTCATGTGTAAGGCAAAGTAAGGTAAGCAATAAAATGTTTCTTAGCTATTTAGGTCTTAACAAATTCATCAGCACTTCATCTTATATTTTATTGACTAAACATTTGCATTGAAATTACTTTTAATGACATGCAATAGTTTTTTATTTCAGTTTGTTCATACATATACACGTAAATCCTCAAATCACACATAAAAAGTTATGAACTCCATTATTTGAATTTCGGTTTCTTAGCGATTTCCTGCAAAATATTATGCGCAGAATACGGAGAACACAAAATAGTTTATATTACAAAATCACGTCAACAAATTTGACATGAAAATGGAAATAACTTACCCAGGCACAACAGAAGAAAAATATTGGGAAAAACTACACAAGTGATTTGCATACTTACATATATACTATACTACAAGTACACTTGCACCCATACATACATACATATTTAATGAATATAAATTATCGAAAAAATATGTTTAAATATATACGTATGTACATGTGAGTATGTGTCTGTATGGAATAGAGGCTAGAACTAACAACCTTGTACCGTTTTTTCTCCATTCTATAGAACTTAAACGAAACGAAACAGGAGAGAGAAAACAACACACTACATTCATATAAACGCAATACTATAATAGTACCGAGAGGAAAAAAATATTAAAATAATTGTTATTTGTCATGATAAAACAACCCACAGACGGACGGACAAGAGGACGGACAGACAGAGAAACGACTGACATACAAATATAGTACTTACTTACATATGTACAATGAACATAGGTAAATATAGGTATGATTGTGACCATATATCATGTATATACTCGTACATACCTATGTATGTATATAAGTATACACATGTATGTAAATCTGAGTGTGTGAGCACAAAATTTATATCTAAAAAACATGAAATATTTATCATTATGAATAAAACAACTGAACAATAATAACAAATACATTTTTTTGTAGTTCATAGTTCACAACAACGAACATTATAACGAAGGACGGGCTTTGTTCTTTGCCAAGAGCCAAAGTGTTTTGCAAATGTCATATATAGAATTTTTTTAATACATCATATTATTAAAAGTCGGATTTTATTTTATGAACTTGGTACTCCCAGAAATATATTTAAATTTGAGAACCAGATCACGTTCTGAAATTCTTTTTTACCAGAAAAGTCGATGGGAAATCAAAAATAGATTGTCACTTCAGCGATGAACTTGAAGCGGAGATCTTACACGCAGAAAAAAAATCGCTTCTGTAATATATTATCCCATACATATTTGGCTAGAAAAATATATGTGTTTAGGTTACACTCTAACTTTTTTACCAGAAAAGTCGATGGGAAATCAAAAATAGATTGTCACTTCAGCGATGAACTTGAAGCGGAGATCTTACACGCTGAAAAAAAATCGCTTCTGTAGTATATTATCCCATACATATTTGGCTAGAAAAATATATGTGTTTAGGTTACATTCTTAATATATAATTTTTGGTATGCACAAATATTATATATTTGGGAAAGAGCGGCCCAGTAGGTGAGTAGGTAGCCTGCTCGCCTACATATGATTTTGGGGGTCGTGGGTTCGATTCCCACCAGAGGCTCTGGTCTGTCTTTGCAAAAATCTAGCCACATGGTCTTTGTAAGCCGGGTTTTATCTGGTCCGTAATAGAATATAGATTTACTTTGTATTGTAATTCATATAAATAAAATAAATAAATATATTTGGGAAGATGTTGGTCTAAACAAATCTTTGTTTCCATCCTAACATATTTTTATTCGGCAATATTATTTTCGAAACAAATTAAGTAACATTTAGCAGAAAATATATCGACATCTTTTTGTGTTAAAGTTTTTCAGCAAATCCAAGTTAATTTTTTAGAAATTTTTAATGTTTCTAAAAATATTTTATAATTGACTCAAAGGATTTACAACAAATAATGACTTGGAATATTTAGAAATTTAAAATAAGTGCTTAAAAACTGCTGTTAATACAGCATATGTAATTTTTAATTGGAAGGTATTTTTCGATATCAATGAAAAATTAATATAGAAGGGCGAAAAGTCAGTAAAGTTTGGAAAATCTTTTTTTAATAAAATATATTTGTTAAATTCCTAAACAATAATTTTATTTGTATTTAAACACATATTTTATTTGAGAACATTAGTTTGCAAATATATTTTTTTGTAATATATAAATAACGGGTTTTCCAATAAATCGTATATGTTTGTAATATATAAATAACGGGTTTTCCAATAGGATATGATATGATTTTGAAGTGACGTTTCGGCCATTTGTAATATGTCATGATCTGTCATTTGTTTTTCATTGTATTCAGTACACGCTGAAAAAAAATCGCTTCTGTAATATATTGTTACAAACATATTCTGCTGGAAACATACATATGTTTAGGGTACATTCCAAATATATAATATTTGACACTGACAAATATTATATGTTTGTGAGGATGTTGTTCTAAACAAAATTATGTTTTCATCCTAATATTTTTTATTTGTAAATAATATTTCCAAAACAATGTTTAACTTGTATTTAAGTATTTTGGCAATTTTAGAAATTTAAGGTTTAATTTTTTAGAAATCGTATATGTTTGAAAAATTTAAATCGTATAATTTTGGGTAAAGACAAATAGGATTGATGGATTGACAATTGGACTATTTATAAATTAAAAATTAGTGCTGTAAAACAAAAGAAAATGCTGCTTACGACAATTTTTACCTATAAAGTATTACACAAAATCTAGGAAAAAATAAAATTAAAAATTGCCAAAGTCAACAAAGTTTTAAAAATTTTTTAAATCTAATGTATTTGGATAAATCATTGTTTGTTTGTAAACACATATTTTACATATTATATATTTTATTTGACAGTAAGTTCGCAAATATTTTATTTATTTATTTATTTATATGAATTACAATACAAAGTAAATTTATATTCTAATTATAAGGTCCAGGGAAAGGCCGGGTTACAAAGACCATATGGCTAAATGTTTGCAGCGACAGACCAGAGCCTCTGGTGGGAATCGAACACACAACCCCCAAACTCATAGGCGAGTACGCTACCAACTCACCTACTGGGGCGCTCTGTTCGCAAATATATTTTTAATATATGCGTTCCAAATAAAATTGATTTTCAAATAAAATATATTTGTTCAAAAATATATAATATTTAAAAATTTTGGTTCCGAGTATATTTTCTTTGAATTCAAACATATCCAAAATGGCGATTTTCCTCCGTGTAGTGTTTACAATTTCATCATGGAGAGATATAGACAAGAACAACGTTTATAAATTATTAAGTCAATAAACTTTCCGTTCACATTTGAAAATTATGCTAAGTCCATTTTTTTAAATTCCAAAAAAAAAAAAACGCTTTCCAGTCGACCTACGACCATGACACCAATGAGCAATATTTAAGCTCTCGTTAAGAGCTATAGTTTTGTCATTGACCGATTGTGGATACGTGCCACACAGCAAATGAAACAATTGAATTGTTGCGAGGAAAGTTTGGAGATTCGATTATTCCATGAAGTTGTGATTTAACACCATTAGACTATTTATTGTGGGGTTATTTGAAGTCTTTCGAAATAATCCAGACTCTCTTCAAGCTTTACAAGTCAATGCTGAACGTGTCATTCATGACATATGAGTTGAAAATTGATTTCATCGAATTCGTTCCTGTAGAAGAAGTCGTGGAGGCCATTTGAATGAATTGCGGATCTTTATGTACAACATAAAATTTTCGTACATTGGCGGAAAGAATCATATAATTTTATTTTATTCAGAATGTACGCCACAACTAATTGCGCTAGATTTGTTATTTGATTTCGCCTTAATAGTCTGCAATCCCTTTATTTGGTCAAAAGCTTAAAATTACTTTACTTTTTTTTGCGTGGGTTACTTTATTTTGGATTTCAGGTGACGATTTTATGAGAATTATTTCATTGGGAATTATTTCATTGGGGTTTATTTCACAGAGCCCAGGAACCAGGGCTGTGGGGTCGGAGTCGGAGCCGGAGTCTTGGAGTCGGAAATTTGCCCGGAGTCGGAGTCTGGAGTCGAAAAATTATGGTCGACTCCGACTCCGAGGTGCAAAATGTACCATTTATGTGACAGAACTTTTGCACTCAAAAATGCTTGGGAAAACAATTTTGATACAAAAGAAGGATAAAATATTCGAACCTTTTTTGTATGTCACAAATATTTATAAAGTTAACCAAACTATCGAGTTTTTTATGTAAAACAGTTTTAGAAAAGCTCTGATTATATTTAGATAACAAAATAAGTATTTTTGCAAGACTATACGATACCGTACATACTATATGATAACGTACAACACCTTGTTAGAGCAGAATAAGCTCAGATATTGTAAATATAAATATGAGATAATTACCTTATAAATCTGAATCTAAACAGAATTTTCTATGGAAACATTTATAAATGATCTAAACCGATTTTGACCAATTCCAATAGGTTTAATCCCTGGTGTGAAAGAGTCCTTATTGTCAAATTATTTCAGGATCGTAGTGAAATTTCGACCTGTACTTAACGAACAACTTAAGATGGACAAACGGACAGCTAGTGATTCTGAGTAGAACGGTATATTTTAGGGTGGGTCTAGCTGCAGTATTTTTTAGAAATCGGCCAAAAAACAAATTTAAAACCCCCTGTAACATAGTGTGGTGTAGGGTATAATAACTAACGAATGAACTGGTTGCTTGAAGCGAAAATAATTTCAAATTGATAAAAATTTTATCATGATTTCATGTTGAAAGAATTGTCATATTAGTTGCAGCTTACAAGTAAAGCATCAATAAATATATAATACAATTTTATTTAACTACTGGTATTGAATAACAGTTTTTCTGTTTTTTTAACAAAGCTATATCTTATTTTCAAAACATGAACTCACGTCTAAGTAGAAATATAATTTCAGAAATTTATGTTACTTAATTGCCGGAGTCGGAGTCGAATGATTTCAAAATTCGACTCCGGGAGTCGGAGTCGAGTAGTTTTGGCTCGACTCCGCAGCCCTGCCAGGAACGCTGCCAAATTTTGGTGAAATCGTTTCAGACTTAGATGTAGCCCTATATATATGTTTCTGCCGATTTGGTATCAAAGCGCTGTAGAAGTTCTTCTTTACTTCCGATCATTACAAAATTTGGCAGAAAGAAGTTTCTTTGTTTAGGAACGAATAACGGATTATTGGTCCAGATGTAGACATAGCAACATATATGTGTATGTTCCTGCCTATCTAGTACTTAAGCGCTATTGAAACTGTATTTTATATCCAATATTTATATAATTGGCCGAAGTAGTCTTAGGTCCACTCCTCCTTGGAATAAGTCTTGATGATCAGGTGGAATTAAGTACTTTGTTAACTGAAACGAAACCAATAATTCCCAATTATTATCGCAATACCCCTTTTCGCATTGTATTATGGATGTGTAGGGTATTATGTAGTCGGCCCCGCCCGACTTGCTGTCTTTCCTTACTGGTGTTAGACTACACATGTTGAAAAATAACAGATACAGTAGTTTAGTAACATTTGTTAAAACAATTAGAAAAAAATTAAAAAACCGTTTTTTGCGAGCACGAAAAAAAAAACATAAAAAATAAAAAAGAATTAAAAAGTAGTTTGTTCCAATTGTTGAATGCTAGCATCATAATAAAGAGGACAATGCATATTATATCAAGTAAGAAAATTTCAGTCGCATAAACCGACTGAGGTATACCCTAATGTAGTATGGACTAATATACGAGTTTATCTGTCAATTTGTTTGAGAGTACCAAAAAACAAATACACCTATTTTTTATATTTTTTTTTTATAAAGGAATTTATGAAATTTTACCCATTTTCAAAACAAAACCAGTAAGGAAAGGCTAAATTCGGGCGGGGCCGACTATATAATACCCTACACCACTCTCGTAATATTGAATAACTCTGAAATATACATTTTGTAGTTCATGTTTAAATTGTTTATTCTAAATTTCAAAACGATTGGATGTAAAATACAGCTTCTATAGAACTAAAGGGCCAAATCGGACGAAACATATATATGGGAGCTAGAGCTAAATCTTAACCGATTTTCTTCAAATTCGGCAATGTTGGTTCATGGATCAAGAAACTCTACCATTTTAAATTTCAAAACGATTGGATGTAAAATACAGCTTCTATAGGACTAAAGGGCCAAATCGGACGAAAGATATATATGGGAGCTATATCTAAATCTGAACCGATTTCAACCAAATTCAATAGCGATCTTAACAGCTGCGAAATACTCTAAACTAATAGGACTAAAGGGCCAAATCGGACGAAACATATATATGGGAGCTATAGCTAAATCTTAACCGATTTTCTTCACATTCGGTAGTGTTGGTTCATGGATCAAGAAACTCTACCATTCTAAATTTCAAAATGATTGGATGTAAAATACAGCTTCTTCAGGACTAAAGAGCAAAATCGGACGAAACATATATATGGGAGCTATAGCTAAATCTTAACGGATTTTCTTCAAATTCGGCAATGTTGGTTCATCGATCAAGAAACTCTACCATTCTAAATTTCAAAACGATTGGATGTAAAATACAACTTTTATAGGACTAAAGGGCCAAATCGGACGAAACATATATATGGGAGCTATAGCTAAATCTTAACCGATTTTCTTCACATTCGGTAGTGTTGGTTCATGGATCAAGAAACTCTACCATTCTAAATTTCAAAATGGTTGGATGTAAAATACAGCTTCTACAGGACTAAAGAGCAAAATCGAACAAAACATATATATGGGAGTTATAGCTAAATCTTAACCGATTTTCTTCAAATTCGGTAGTGTTGGTTCATTGATCAAGAAACTCTACCATTCTAAATTTCAAAATGATTGGATGTAAAACACAGCTTCTACAGGACTAAAGAGCAAAATCGGACGAAACATATATATGGGAGTTATAGCTAAATCTTAACCGATTTTCTTCAAATTCGGCAATGTTGGTTCATGGATCAAGAAACTCTACCATTTTAAATTTCAAAACGATTGGATGTAAAATACAGCTTCTATAGGACTAAAGGGCCAAATCGGACGAAAGATATATATGGGAGCTATATCTAAATCTGAACCGATTTCAACCAAAACGATTGGATGTAAAATACAGCTTCTATAGAACTAAAGGGCCAAATCGGACGAAAGATATATATGGGAGCTATATCTAAATCTGAACCGATTTCAACCAAATTCAATAGCGATCTTAACAGCTGCGAAATACTCTAAACTGCAAAATTTCAGAACGATCGGAGTGAAATTGCGACCTGTAGTCGACGAACAACTTTACATGGACAGACGGACGAATGGACGGACGGTTGGACATGCTTAAATCGACTCAGCTAGTGATTCTGAGTCGATCGGCATACTTTAAGGTAGGTCTAGCTGTGTTATTTTCAGGTGTTACAAACATCTGCCGTGAAACAAACTTATAATACCCTGTACCACAGTGTGGTGTAGGGTATAAATATTCATCGTAAATCCATTGCATAATAGCTTTAACTTATTAATTTTTCCATGCATTTGCGCTTAAGGTATGCTATTTAATTTGATTACTTAGTTTCACATATTGCAGGACTAAGTCCAGCTCTAGAAAATTTCGACAAAATCAGATTTGATTGAAAATTACTAGAAATTGCAATTTTATTGATTTTTTTTGAAATTTCAATTTTATTCAAAATTTTAATAGAAAGTGTCATTTTATCGAAAATTTCGACAAAATCAGATTTTATTAAAAAAGACTAGAAATTACAATTTTATTGATTTTTTTTTTTGAAATTTAAATTTTATTCAAAATTTTAATAGAAAGTGTCATTTTATTGAAAAATTCATAGAAATTGCAGTTTCATAATTGCCTTTAAATAAATTATAATTTTCTTGCAAAATTGGTGTTTAGAAAAAAATCAGCAAAATTAAATTTTTCTAAAAAAAATCGTTCGAATTTTTTTCGAAAAATTTTCTAGAAAATTTCGTCAGAAGCACTTTTTTTAAAAATTTTATCGAAATATATTTTTATATAAAATGTTGGTTTTTTGTGAAATTGAAAAATTGTATTTCTATAAAAATTTAATATAAATCAAATTTGTATAGAAAAAAAGTACTTTTCAAAAATGTCATCAAAATTTAATTTTTCAAAAAAAAAATATCTATAAAAATTTCTTCAAAAATTCATTTTTTTGGGAAATGTTATCTAAAATATATTTTTATTGAAAATTTCACTTTTTCTAGAAAATTATGTCAAAATTGGTTTTTTTCTAGAAAAATTCGCAGAAATTTCATATTTCTACAAAATTTTGTTGGAATTGCATATATCTAGAAAATTTCTTCGAAATCTAATATTTCTAGAAAATTTTCGCATTTTCCTTTAAAATTTCTCCGAAATTTATTTTATTCAAAAGTATTCCTTAATTTTTTCGTAGAAATTGAAAATTTTATGAAAATTTCGTTGCAATTAATTGCATATTTTTAGAATTTTTTTTTTCAAAATTTAATTTTTGTAGAAAATTTTCACATTTCCTTTAAAATTTCTTCGAAATTTATTTTATTAAGAAATTTTGCTTAATCAGCCTTTAATTAAATCAACGACTTTAATCTGGGGTCATCGATCGCAACTCAACGATCGTTAATCCCTTCTGTAGCCCTAAATACGCTCATCGATCTCTGAAATTTTTGAAAATATGCTGGAATAAATTTAATCTCAAGAAATTTTTTAGAGGAATTTAATTTTAACAACATTTTGTAGAAAAATAAAATTTCAAATAAATTTTGCAGAAAACTTCACTTTCAACGAAATTTTTTAGAAAAATTTATTTCAAATACCTTTTTTTAAGAAAAAAATATAAAATTTGAATAAATTTTGTAAAAAATGCAATTTCAAGAATTTTTGTAGACGAATGTTTTATAAAGCAATTTTCTATAAAACTAAAATTTTTATTAAATTTTCTAGAAAAATTTAATTCCAACGTAATTATTCAGAGAAATTTTATGTCAATGAAAACGTGTGATTTCTGGAAAATGTGATCACAATTGACCGCCGAGATCTTGTATTTTAACGCTTTTAGGCTTTTTTTGTTTGGGACTACGTAAAAGATAAGTTATATGCAAACGGCCCACAATCGATTCACGACGTTAAAGATGAGCAGCCGCAAATGTGCGAATTGGTGATGGAAATCTTCATGAAAAGACAATGTTCCAGTCATTTGACTGATATGGTTTTCCGTTATTAATGGCATACCATCTTCTTAACAAAAAAAAAAAAAAAACATTCGACATTTCTTTAAAAAATACACATTATTTTAAAATATCGTAATTAAAATCGAAAGTGATCTTTGTATGGAGGATGTACCAAAACGTTGCGCAATAGGACGTATTTTCGAAAAAATCCAATCCAATAAAAAAGGCATAAAATGTATGAAACATGTTTCACAAAACACATACTAATGAAAAATAGTCATATCAGTTATGAACACTTTCTTAGAATCGGGGAAATACAGTTGCGGTCAAAATAATAGCACCACATCCACCTCCAGCCATGTAGATACGAAAATTTCAAATATAAAGCAATTTTACTCAATATTGTTATATTGAATCATTATTTTAAATCCCTTCTCCTCAAAGATATCTACATTGTGTAAAAGAAAGTAATAGATTGTGTCTTTTGAGAGGTTCTTTGAAGTAACCTCTGAATCACGCCAGTCAAAAAAATAGCACTAAAGACAAAAAGTTGATGTTGAGTTTTACAAATTTTGTAATTCTGAACATCCATAAATGCCTAATAAATGTAATATATTGCTAAATATTTTATTCTTGAAAAAATAATATGCAGTTTTTGAAATATTTTTTAATAATATTAGAGCTTTATACCGCTGGACATTTAAATTTTATAATTTTTTTTCGCAAAATATGATCAGCATGAAAAAACAGTTTTTCACAAAAACTGATCAAAACTACTGTAAAGTTTTCTTCTGAATGTTGATAATGTAGAATCCAGTCTCAAAAATACTTTTAAGTTTTCTTCGGAAACTGGAAAATGTAGAATCCAGTCTATCTTGCCACATTTATTGGTTAAAGGTTTAGTCAGGACGAGCAATGTGAAGCTTTGTATGATGAATAAAGGAGCCGCAAAGATTTTTATGTCTGAAGTAAGGCTTGAAATAGTTCGCAAACATATAGGGGAACACAAATTAATTGCTTCCATCCCAGAAAAATTGTCTCGGTTAAAGATTTTCATGTTGGTAGTTGTGTACAATTTTATATAACCTATTGCAATTTGCCAAGACAAAAATAACGCAACTTTTGATGAGTCGGAATATATATTATTTTGAGGTAGGTAATTTTGGTCCTATAAAAGTAAACCAACTAATGCAAAATGCGGGCAGAAATTTACAGCCAAAGGAAGAAAACTTCACTATGCTTTGATTAATGTTTTCCTATTATAGAAAAGGAATTTTACATTATATAAAAAATATAACTGATTCATCCGTATATGAAATAATTCTTAATACGATATTGTAGTTTAATGCATATGAAGAAATATTGCTTGTCCGCAGTTTCCATCAAGATAACGATTCAAAATTCGAGCAAATTAATGACATAATGCTTTCGTAATAACCAAATAAGCTCGTTAGAATGGCACGCATAGCCCCGAACTGTCCATATTACAAAAAAATATGGATTTTTAATGATTAAGGAAGATCGTATAAGAATAAAAGAAAACTCGCAAACGCTTTGGGAAAAACGGGAGAGTCATTTGAATACTCGATTTAGCAGATATGGGTCAGAATCTGGAAAATTATTTTGGAAGACGTTGTAGGGCATTGTTGCTCTCAACGTAATATGACTGAATAAATATTTTGTTACTAATATAACGTTAAAACAACCGCAACTAATATTTAACAGCTATAATTAAATTTTCCTCTTGTCGAGTTATATAATATTTAGTACATATGCTAGAGGTGCTATTATTTTGACTAGAGATTTTTTGCACTTTTTAGAAAAAAATTCTGTTTTCAATTAATAATTCAAAATACCGAAATATCTGCATTACTTATTATTTCTGTATAGTATAGTGTTTATTTTAACCAAAGAAACCAATGTCAGTAATGCAATAGTTTTTGAAGTATATCCGTTTTAATATGTTTCATTATCGTGGTGCTATTATTTTGACCGCAGCTGTACTTGTTTTGATAAATTTTAATCGTACATTTAATGGAGCTTTGCATTATCCATATGAAAATGCTCTTAATTTCCATGAAAATGTTTCATAAGTCTGCAAATGAATTGATTTAAATATACAAGTTTGTCAACCTATTTATATTTGAGATACAAATGCTTGCATTGTTTAAAAGTTCTGCTTGAAATTTGGCACATAGGATATCTACATGCAGTATCTATAAATAATAAAAAAATCAATAAGATAATTTTTTCCAGGCCAAATAACCATTATTGTCCATCTATCAGTCTTTACTCAACATTTTACCTGGAGCTATTGGTTATGATGTCATAATAATAGCCAATAAATCAGTTTTAAATTAACTGATAAAACCGACCAAAAAAATAGAAAAAAAAACTAACCCCCCAAACTCTTAACTGAGTTCATTTACGATAATCGAAGAGTATATACACTCACCACCCGAAGAAGTCCTTTAATGCTCTTTAAACGACATATACAACATTCTCTCCACTTAATGCCAGTCGCTCTTAACTGGTCCCAAACTGTTTCAGCATGAGTTATTGTAGCAGGTGCTACGCATTTTAAGCGCAGTCCCCTCCGATTTCCAAAACAAACGACTGGCCATTCGACACGCGTCAGGTGTTTTCGTGTTGAAACTATGTGAGTGTCCGTCCGTCTGTTTGGTTGTGTCTCTGTCTAGTCTGGCTTGGCTCTAAGCCTTCAACGAATGCGGCCTGCTGTGAAGGCTTAGAAATATACTTGGCCAACCGTTGGTTGCTTGACCAACATTAACAGAGGGGTTGAATGCGAATCAACTGCAGGAATTATAAGAATGTTATAATACCACTTTTTATCGACATTCAGTTTTTTGTCAACCATTTGTGTTGTTTTTGGTTCATTTAAATTGAACTGAATTTCGGCAAAAGGTTCATTGAACCTGTATTTTTGGGGGTAACTGCCTTTGTGTATTGGAAATTGGAAACTTATATATCAAATCATTGACAGGTTTCCGTTACGCTGTTAAGTGGTAGTTTAGGGGAATAACACTGAAGCACTGAGGAAGGGTTCCACGGTCCGTTTGTTTGTCATTTTATTGTGGTTACAGAATTTGAGACAGTCTGTCACCACGGAAGTTCCTTTGAGTGAGAAGGTTTTATTATAATTTCAGAGGTTTCTTGCCCTTTCCAATCAATGGGATTGGTATGTACTATAGGTGAATTTAAAAAAAAAAAATAGAATACTATTTTTTATCAAAATTACAATGCTAATGAAAATTTCATTTTTTTTATTTATTTTCAGATTTGAAAAAATTTGCGCCACTCTACGACTCACAAAAGGTAAGCATACAAGATTTAGTACACTAAAAAATATTTAATTTTAACGATATAGCTCCAAAGTCACCATAATCCGTACAACACGAATATTTCATATAAATTTAAACAAGCTGTACCAGAGGCGCCCCGCTGTTACCAAATATCATTTAAGTGATATTATGGGTTTTTTTGGAGTTGAAGAACTTTTTAATTAAGATAAATTAAAGACAAATGTTTTTAATATATTAAATTGACTTTATTGGTTATATCATACTATTCCATTAAATTTAAATACGATTTGGCCCATTTTTCGCATTATTTACGACCGTATATCGCCAATAATTCGTCGAATGTTGATTTCCAGTCTCTGGTTTATCGGTGTAGATTGACTTTCCCTAAAATAATCAATGGGTTTAAATCACACGACAAACATCATAATGACTAGTTTTGACGACGATGATGAAATAAGCAAACATTTTGGAGTTGAATGGTAAAAATTTGTTAAAACAAACAAGTTTTTATTTTTTGTTTGCTCAAACGAAATCTAAGGCCATTTTCTTTACGAGCATTGTGGTCCATGCTTATCTATAAAAATAAAGATATACTCATAATGTATAGAGGTTGATATACTCATAAAGTAGTAGAGGTTATCGAGAATAAATTATCGCAATTGGTTCAGAACTTTAAAGAATCCGCCTTCATCTTCTAATACAGGGTTTTCCAACAAGAGGTGTTATTTTGAATTACCCGGTATTTCGATAGCTGTCACTCTTGAAGCTTTTATTCTTTCACATTTGACAAGTAGAAACTACGCCATTACTACAGTGGTTTTCAACAGGGACGCTACAAAAGTGGACCGACAGATTTACGAGCCAACAACGAGTCGAAATTATTAAAATTTACTGCCGAAATTCGGAGTCAGTGGGCTGAGCAACAGCTTGAAAATGATTCGGATTTTCATCGAAAAATCATCTTCAGCGATGAGGCTCATTTCTGGCTGAATGGCTTCGTCAACAAGCAAAATATGCGTTATTGGTCAGACAGCAATCCACACGTACTCCATGAGTCAAAAATTACGGTTTTGGGCCGGCGGCGTCATTGGGCCGTTCAATGATAACCAAATATTTTTGGCCCCAATTGCTATGGACTTGGAGGACATGTAGTTCCAACGGGACGGCGCCACAAGCCACACAGCGAATGCCACAATCAATTTATTGGAAACCAAGTTGGGAGAAAGTGTTATCTCTCGAAATGGTCCAGTCGATTGGCCGCCTCGGTCGTGCGATTTGACGCTGTTAGACTATTTCCTGTGGGGCTACGTCAAGTCTATGGTCTATGCCAACAAGCCAGCGACGATTGATGAACTTCGTACGAATATCGAACTTGAAATTGCAGCAGTATCGGCCGATTTATGCTTGAAAACCGTCGAAAATTGCGTTCAGCGTCTGGACTTCTGCAAGCGTGCCCGTGGTGGCCATGCAAAAGAAATCGAGATCCATACATAATGGCATCGAACGTACTTTCACAGGAATAAAGAATTTCATTGATATCCAAACCCGTTTTTGTTTTATTTAAAAAAACTTTTGTAGCGTGTGTTTTGAATCACCCTTTAAAAATGGAACGATAAAATTCGAAAAATCATTTTGACTGATGAGGCCCATTTCCACCTCGGTGGCTACGTCAACAGGCAAAATTGTCGCATCTGGGGCTCGGAAAACCCAAGAGTTATTGTTGAGAAGCCTCTCCATCCTCAACGTGTGACTGCTTGGTACGGTTTATGGTCCGGCGGGGTCATTGGACCTTACTTTTTCGAAAATGAGGTTGGATCAACACTTACGGTGAATGGATTACGCTATCGAGAGATGATTAATGATTTTTTATGATCGGAGTATGGTATAGATCTGGACAACGTTTACTTTCAACAAGACGGAGCTACGTGCCACACAAGCAATGAAACCATTGCTCTGTTACGGGAAATGTTTCCGAACCGTGTTATCTCTCGAAGAGGTGATCACAATTGGCCACCGAGCTCTTGTGATTTAACACCTTGCGACTTCTTCCTTTGGGGCCACGTGAAAGATAAGGTCTACGCCAACAGCCCAGCGTCGATAAAATTCGTGAGGCTATCGAGGACATACGGCAGCCACTTTGCGATTTGGTTATGGAAAATGTCATGAAAAGGATATGGTCCTGTAAGCGTGGTCGTGGTGGCCATTTTGCTGATGTTGTTTTTCATTATTAACGACATACCTTCCTTTTTATTATGAAATAAACATCCAATCATTAATCTCAAAAAATTACACTTTTCTTTGATTACCAAAATAACACCTCTTGTTGGAAAACCCTTTATAATTTGTTCATTCCATTAGCGGATTCAAAGATTTTTATTTGGCTACAAACATTATTTTTAGAGTGTCCCCTTCGCTAAATATTTGTTTTTAAGAGAGATTTTCTATTTTCAATGAGAAATACAATCCACATTCTATCAGATGTTTTATCCAATTGGATTTAAAATGTATCTCATGAATCGGGCTTAGTGAGTGGAACGGTATGAGTAAAAGTAATCTATGTCATTACAATGAAATATGCAGAGAGCAGGATACAGCGTTGCCACATTTTGATCAACAGCACAAAAAGTCAATACATATAGTCCCTTTCAGCAGGGGAAGTCTATTAATTGCTATTTATAAGGGGTACACATTTATTTCATATTATCTAATTTTCAGACAATTAAAATAAAATACACACGGGGCAAAATCGCCTTTTTTGATATGTTTGAATCGAAAGAAAATATATTTCGAACACAAATTTTTAAATAATATATATTTCGTAGCAAATAAATTTTATTTGAAAATCAATAAAATATATTTGGAACGCATATATTAATATATTACAACAAATTATATTTGCAAACTAAATTTCTCAAATAAAATATGTGTTTTAATACAAATAAAATTATTATTTAGGAATTTTTCCAAATATATTTTATTTAAAAAAGATTTCCAAAACTTTTGCTGAGTTTTTCAAATTTCAGTTTCAATTTTTCTTGGGTTTCGAATTGTACCTACCAGTTATGATACCATATGCAGCATTACCTTCTGTTTTAAATCAATCATTTCAAATTTCTGAGTATTCCAAGCCATCATTAGTTGTCAATCCTCTAAGTACTTTATATTGATCCAAGATTATATTATTTTAATAATTATTTTTTTTACGAACATTAAAAATTTCAAAAAAATTAACTTTGAATTACTGAAAAATTTGACACAATTTATGTATTTTATGAATACTTAAATGCAAATAAATATTTGTTTCACAGTTAGCAGTCACATTGGGATGTAAACAAATATTTGTTTAGAACAACATCTTCCCAAATACACAATTTTTGTATGTACCAAATATTACATGCTTAGAGTCTACCCTAAACATATATATGTTTCAAGCCGAATATGTTTGGGACAATATACTACAGAAGCGATTTTTTTTCAGCGTGCATAGTTGACAAAAATTTTGTCGAAGAGCTGTGCATAAGAGTGGCCTCATTTGTGAGGATGAAAAAAATTTTCGCGTTGTTCAAAGCTTACATGAAAATTTGGTTTGTTTTAAGTATATTCGCAAAATATATCGTTTCTGCGATCGCGAAGTTAGGGGCTATTTGCGGTTTAAATAACCTCTAAAAATCCTTAATAAAATTGTCAATTTTTATTACTTTTAGGAATAGACCACTTGACATTAAAGTCCTGACCTTTATTTATAGAGCGACTTGACTCCCTTTAAAAAATTTGCAATATAATGTCACTGTTTTCTCAATTGTAGTGCATTTTGTACAAAATCGGAAATAACTTTTACAATTTAGGTCCAATTTTCTCTTTCTATGGCTCGTTATATAACTGCTGATCTCTAGATTTAATTTTTTTAAGGTGGTAAACTTTTTATGTGGTTGTTGGCCCCAATGATAATTTATTGAAATATTCATTCTTTAATAATTTCTATACTACTTATAGCAATCTACCGAAATTACGCACATATTATTAGTTTATTATTATTTATACAGTCCCGTGAAAATGGGTGTTATTGCCACGTGCTGTTTGGTACCTCTCACGCAAAATGACCAAAATAAAAAAAAATATGAAACATGATTTTTTTATTTCCCTTACTTTTACAACATATTTCATAACTTATAAATATATTCAATGATTTTTATTTTCAAATATGCGTTGTTTTCTTCGTTAGCATGCTAGATTTTTAGAAGGGGAAAAACATTTTTGTTTTTTTTCCTTTTACTTTTCGGTTTTTATTGTGTCAGTAAAAATAATGTTTTGGAAAATCAACATTACATCATTTATTAACGACTGTTGCTAAACCACAATTTCTACTTGAAACGAATATTTCTAACATTTGTAGCCCTCATAGTTTCCTTAAAGTTAACGAGGCGATTCCGGCTTTAGTGGGCTTATACTTCAAAAATTAAGATCCTAATACTAAAAATTAATTCCATGTAAACTGGAGTTAAAAAAATTACCATAAATAAATTTTTGGTTTAAATTTTATTGAATAGTATGCCTCAATCTACACGAAAAACAAATTTTTAGTTCTATACCAGAGCTCTGGCACAATTTTTTTGCATAGTGTGATTTGAAAATAGGATATAGCTTTGTTAAAAAAAAACACAAAAAAGTAGGTAATCAATACCAGTAATTAAAAATTTTTTATTATTTATTAATCGACGCTTGACTTGCAAGTTGCAACTAATATGACAATTCTTTCAACATGGAATCATGATAAAATGTTCATCAATCACTGCCTGTGATTTAACATACATCAGTTTTTGGAAATTATGTTCGCTTCAGGCAACCAGTTTATGCGTTAGTTATTATACCCTTCACCCCACTACTGTACCAGTAGGTTATAAAGGGTTTTCCAAGAAGAGGTGTTATTTTGGTATTCAAACAAAAATGCCATTTTTTGAGATAAATGATCGAATGTTTATTTCATAATAAAGAGGAAGTTATGCCGTTAATAATGAAAAACAACATCAGGACCATATCCTTTTCATGAAATTTTCCATAACCAAATCTCTAAAATGTCCTCGATAGCCTCACGAATTCTATCTTTGAGGTCTTGAATCGACGCTGGGCTGTTGGCGTAGACCTTATCTTTCACGTGGCCCCAACGGAAGAAGTCGCAAACAGTCACACGTTAAGGATGGAGAGGCTTCTCAACAATAACTTTTGGGGTTTCCGAGCCCCAGATGTGACAATTTTGCTTGTTTTAATAATTTCGATGCGTTGTTGAATCGTGTATCGTTCCATTTTTAGTAATGGCGTTGTTGTCAAATGTCAAAGAATAAAAGCTTCAAAAGTGACAGCTACCGAAATACCGGGTGATTCAAAATAACACCTCTTGTTGGAAAACCCTGTACATTTATTTTTTGGCAGATTTGTAAAAAATACTTCAGCTAGACACACCTTAAAACTTCCTGTTGTACTCAGAATCACTAGCAGTCCGTCTGTCCATCTTAAGTTGTTCATTAAGTATAGGTAGACATTTCACTACGAACCTGCTAAAATTTGGCTATAAGAGCTCTTTCACCCTAGGGAGAAAATCGATTGAAATTGGTGAAAATAGGTTCAGGTCGATATTGCCCCCAGATATAAATGTGTCTTTAGATTTGCCCTTGCAACGCTATGGAACCTGTAGTTCACCCACATTCAGTCATTTTTTCATTTAGAAGGGAAGAATTTATTTATCCAATAACGAATATTGTCGAATTTTAACAATTCTGTTTAGATTTAGATTTATTATAATAATAATAATATAATTTGTAATAATCTCATATTTGTAGTTACTATATCTGAGCTTATTCTGCTCCAACAAGGTGTTGTATTGTAACATATAGTTGGCTTCGCTCGGCATAGTGTATAGTCCTGCAAAAATGCATATTTTTTAGCTAAATATAAACATAATTTTTTAGCTTAATGGTTAAAAGCTTCGAATATTTTATCCTTTTTTTTACCAAAATTGTTTCCCTAAATTTTTTAATGCAAAAGTTTTTTCATATAATTGGAATATTATGCACAATACATGTCGGAGTCGACCATAATTTTTCGACGACAAACTTCTTGGTTCTTTGACTTATATTATATTTATTTCCTTTTATTTTTGAGGAAAATTAGCCTTAGCTTTAAATTTGTATTTTTTATTTATTTCTTATTAGGTAGAATCATACATATAATAATATAATTATAATTTTTCTTAAATACAGTATATTAATGAAGAATACTTGTTTTCCTGTATATATATGCAGAGTTTGAATTCCTTATAACTTTGTTAATATATTTTTATATATTAGGTAGAATCATACATATAATAATATAAGTATAATTATACCCTCACTTTAGTGTGACGAGGGTATATATCATTTGCTACGAAAAAAAGTGTAACACATCGAAGGAGTGATCTAAGACCCTAAGTATGTTCGGCGGATATTCGTTTTGGGTAATTTTAAGACGAATGAGCAATGTCCGTCCGTCTGTCTGTCTGTCTGCTGGCTGGTGCGCACGATAACTCTCGAAAGGAGTAACCGATTGACTTCAAATTTGGTACGTGGTAATATTTTTTTCTATCTCCGGCTAAGTTCGAAGATGGGCCATATTGGTCCACTCCTTCTAGTACCTCCCCCACAAAGGGTTAAAATGTTGTGAAATATTGATTCTTTAATAACTGCTATACTACTTATTCGAATCTTTTGAAATTCCACACATAGTATTAGCTTATTAGTCGTTATCAACTCGAGAAAAATGGGCGAAGTCGCCACGTCCTTTTGGTACCTCCCACACAAATGTACCATTTTGCACCAAAAGTTAACAGCTTATAACATTAATAAGAGTGTATAAAAATACTTGAAATTTTGTACAGTATTATGCTTTTATATTGCCTACAGTCCAGGGAAAAATGGGTGTTGTTGTCACGCCCCTTTTGGTACCTCCCACACAAAGGTACCTTTTTGCACCAAAAGTTAACAGCTTATAACATTAAAAACAGTGTATAAAAATACTTGAAATTTTATACAGTGTAATGTTTTTATAGTGTCTATAGCCCTGTGAAAAAATGGGCGTTATTGCCACGCCCCTTTTTGTACCTCCCACACAAAATGCCCAAATCATATCACAATTTAATGTCTCATAACGTTTATACCAGTGCACATAAATGCTTATAAGTCGGTACAGTGCAATGATTTTAAATTATCTAATGTTCAGCAAACAAAAAGGTGTATTTGATAAACCCCTTCTGGTACCTCCCACACAAATTGACAGAATAATTCGAGTAATATTCAATATTACATTACTCACAAAGTGAGGGTATACCTTAGTCGGTTTACCCGACTGAAACTTTCTTACTTGTTTTTCTTAAATACAGTATATTAATGAAGAATACTTGTTTTCCTGTATATATATGCAGAGTTTGAATTCCTTATAACTTTGTTAATATATTTTTGATTTCTTTTCAGTTTTCTCTTTGAAAAAAGACTTGGGGAATTTAAAATGGAACAGTACTCAATTAAACAACGTGCCCAAATGAAAAAAATATTCTACATTAATCATTAAATAAAAAGTTATAATGCACTCACACCCCTTCGGTCGTTTTGGGCCACCCTGTATATACTAAAATCTCACCTACTTTATTTTTTTACTGCGAGCATCAGTGTCTACATACGGGAGCTTTTACTATAAAGGACTTCGGACGAAATAGAAATCCCCCAGACTTCAATATATGCGTTGATCTGGCAACTCTCCCCAGTGGGCATTGTACTCTTTGAAAAGAGTGAATTACCAAAGCAAAACTCTCAGAGTTGTTGAGAGAATTTTGCATGGGTATTTATTGTAAATGCGAGGAAATGTGTATGTGTTTGTGTGTGTGAAAAAATAAAAACTTTATGATAAAGAGCCCTCCTTTTGTTTGGTTAACGAAATGCATAACCAAAACAAATGTGATGAAAATCGTATACAGGCTGAATGAAGTGTGTGGAGTGGTTTTCTGCTTTTGTTGGTGTTTCGTGTGCAGTTTCTTCCCCGACTGCCATGGAAAAAACGCAACAACAACAACAAAACATGGGTAAATAACTCTTCTCCACATCAGAACGAGACAATTAGTAATAAAGAAGAAGTGAAGTCTACATTTACCCGAAATAATACAGTGAACGTTGATATGAGCAGGGGGCGGGTGGAAGGACGTAAGGTAGAACATGAAAATTATGAAATGAATTACAATTTTCCATGAGAAATATTTACATATTTTTGATTAAAGACATGCCAGTTATTTACCTATACAAGCAATGACTGAAATAGATAGAGAGAGTGAGTGGTTAAGAAAAATAATGACCGTGGTCTTCTCGAAAGAAGGGAAGTTGGGAGCGCATCTTGATTGCCAACCACCAAAAATAATAAAACAAATCGACAAATTGTCTCCGTTCTGTCTCGTACAAGGATACTTTGTGCATGTGTTTCTGTGTGTGTGTGTGTGCGAACGTGTTTCATGCCTAGTCAGAGACACAATTTATACGGGCACATTTTTCTCTTCACCATCATATGCCACTCATTTTTCTTGGTTTTGTTGTTAAAACCATGAGAAATGTTAGTTAACTGTGGGCCGAACGGGGGCTCGTTAGAGGTTTTCTCATCAGAGAGCCACACGACGACGACGAAAGATAAACGAATAATGCGCCTCAAACAACAACAGAGCGGAGCGCAAATCCGACATGCTTGGTAAACGATACAAACACAATTACATTTGTATCTCATGATAGACACAACACACGACGAAGAAGAGTTCTCTTGCAACGAAAATATTGTCATTCAGAAGAAAAAACACACCACCCCACAACACAATGAGCCAATTTGCTGGGAGAAATCTGTGTTGCCATATTTATGTAGGTTTCTTTGGGATAAGAAAAATATTTGCAACAATAACTTTCAAAATTAGAAGAAGAAGAATGTATTGGCTGGCAGAAAAATGGAGATCACTTATTTAATGTATATGTGGCTCCTATATACGAAAAATAATAAAAAATACTTTTTAAAATAATTTTCATTTGGTATTAATCTCTCACTATTCTGACAATATTTGCAGACAAAGAAACATGAACTTTTGATATCTTTATGTGACTCAAACTCATTTTTTAATGGAAAAACATACAGTGAATTCACGGTATAACGAATGTTGTAATATCAGAACCATTAGTGGAATCGAAAAATACATCATAGAGGTCAGAATTAAAAAAAAAAACAAATATACCCTTCTTCGACTTTTTTACAAAATCATAACGAATATGCACCAGATTCTCCCAGTAGGAGAAAAATATCAAAAATTGCCAGACTGCCTTTGTGTTTTGCCAATAAATTTTACAAATATTGCGTCCCCAAAAATCCAATTACTGTTACGGATTTGTGAGAGTCTGATGCATAAAAAAATTTGGAAAAAATTGATAAAATTTTTTACAAAAAATGGCCTGTTATGTTTTCTTTCACACGATGTAAACTTTTGTAAAAATCGCTTCAGCCGTTCAAGAATACTTAAGAATTTTGTAAAACCAAAAAATGCATTTTTAACCCTTTGACGACCACTGGAACATATATGTCGCATTCGAATTGTTATACAATTTTTACCATACTTTTTCTAAAATGTCCCAATTTGCTTTAAATTTTTATGTAGTCAGAAGAAAGCCTACGTAATTTTTAGATTCCACTAAAATTATTCGACCATGTTTTTAATTTTTCGAGGAGTAGCTCAGAGAAGTAAAAAAAGTCGTTATTTTCCACTCCCCAAAGTTTGGAACAAATAATATATGATAGCGAGATCTTATTTTACCATATAGATTCTTCTTCGAAACTTTTTAGGCCAAAATAAACAAATAGGTTTATATTAAAAATTCTGACTCTAAAGTTTTTTTGTAAAACCAAAATATTCATTTTTAATTTAGAATCCTCATACAATTTTGCAACAAACAATAAATGATAGCGAGATCTCATTTTATCATTTAGCAACATTTTAGAAACTCTTTAGCCAAAAAAAAATTTATAGGTTAATATTAAAAATTATGAATTTAAAGATCTTCCTACGTTGCGGACGGCAGGAATTTCATTAGTTTTTTCCCCATAACTTCCTTGATATTGATCTTGGGAATATTATTGTTATTAGCTAATTTGTAAAGTCTATAAAGCTTAATAACACTGAATTAATAGAATTTTGAAAACTTTTTTTGTTTGCATACAAATGACAAATGGACGACGCGAAAAAAATCACGATTCTTGAGGTATATTGAGTGATTTAAAAATTTCAACCAAACTTCTTATATAAATAATACCTTACTTTGTGCTTACATATACTAGAATCTTCTTCTCAAGTATGTATTTACTATTTACTCTAAAAATTCAGAATATTTGAGATATTTAGATTTTTGTTGAATTCCGTATGGCATGTTCCGGACAGCAGGAAATTCATATGGAAAAGGGGTTATTAAAATATGTTTTTAATGTCAATATTTTACAATATTTATCCAATTTTTTTACGTTGAAAGATCGTGACAAAATTCTTAAATTTTTTTATTTACATAATGCGTAAATTTGGTGCAGAAACTTTGAGTACATTGCTACAAATAAATACTCAAGAAAGAGTTGCAAAATTGTAAGGCATTTTTTTGAGTTGCCCAGGGAAATGCCCATATACATTTTTAAAACAAATTAAACCAAAAATTTAATTTTATGTTCTTTTTCAAACGACGTAAACTTTGTAAAAATCGTTTCAATAGTTTAGAAGCAATTATACATTCGTAAAATGCAAAAATGATTCTTTTTATTATTTTAAAATTTCAAATCCTCATAAAATTTTGGAAAAACATTTTATTTAAAAAGTAAATTATAGCGAGCTCTTAGTTAACCATTTAGCAACTAGTAAGTCAAAAATAAAATTCAAATATGTTTATACCCTACACCACTCTGTTGTCCAGGGTATTATCAGTTTGTGCATTTGTTTGTAACACCCAGAAGGAGAAGAGATACAACCATTGTTTATTATACCGATCGACTTGGAATCACTTCCTGAGTCGATTTAATTTAGCACAGTGCTCTTTTTTGGCCCAAGGACGATGTCTATTGAAATTGGTTGAAATCGGTTCAGATTTAGATATAGCCTCCGTATATATGCTACACCCGATTTGACATGTGAGCGCTGTAGAAACCGTATTTTATATCCGATCAGTACAAAATTCGGGAGAGAGAGTTTTCATATTACATCAATGAACACTACCAAATTCGGGGATTATCCTTTCAGATTTAAACATAGTCCCAATATATATGTTACACCCGATTTGACATGAAGCGCTGTAGAAACCTTATTTTATATCCGATAAGTACGAAATTCGGCAGAGAGAGTTTTCATATTACATGAATGAAAACTACCAAATTCCGGGTGATTCAGTTCAAATTTAGATATAGCCCTCATATATTTGTTTCACCCGATTTGACACGTAAGCGCTGTAGACACCGAGTTTTAATATTCGATCAGTACGGAATTCGACAGAGAAATCTTTTTATTAAATCTGTGAACACTGCCAAATACGGGCGAAATCGGTTTAGATTTAGATATGGTTCCCATATATATGTTACACCCGATTTGACATGTAAGCGCCGTAGAAACTGTATTTGTATCCTATCAGTACGATATTCTGCAGAATTAATACTGCCATATTCGATGATAATTGGTTCAGATTTAGATAAAGCCCCCATATGTGTACCCCCCGATTTGGTATCAAAGCGCTATAGAAGTTGTACTTTACTGTCGATATTGAAACATTTGGAAGAAAGAAGTTTCTTAATTTAGGAACTAATACTACTTAAATTGGGGATAATCGGTTCAGATTTAGATAAATTCACATATAAAGGGTTTCCAATAAAAGTGATATGATTTCTCTGAAAAAACACACTTATTGTTAAGGAAATTCAAAAGTTTTTTATTTAATGTGAAGTACAATCGATACAATTAAGTTCTAAATAAAACGTCAATCAAATGGCCTCCACGACTTCTTCCGCAGGAACTAATTCGATGAACCCAATTTACGAGCAGTTTTTCCACTAAATCAAGTCATATGTCATGAATGGCACGTTCCATATTGACTGGTAAAGCTTGATCTGGTTTATTTCGAAAGACCAATGACTTCAAATAACCCCACAAGAAATAGTCTAAAGGTGTTAAATCACAACTTCTTGGAGGCCATTCAATAACACAATTTCTTGAAATAATCAAACCTCCAAACTTTTCTCGCAACACTTCAATTGTTTCATTTGCAGTGTGGCACGTAGCCACAATCGGTCAATGGCAAAAATATAGCTCTTGACGAGTGCTAAAATATTGCTCATGGGTGTCAAGGTCGTAGGTCGACTGGAAAGTGTTTTTTTTTATTTAAAAAAAAATGGACTTAGCATAATTTTCAAATGTGAATTGATAGTTTATTTTTGCTCTAGCTCCTTAACGGTACGTCGAATCGAGAATCGGTCAATGGCAAAAAGATAGCCTTTAACGAGAACTAATATTGCTATTTAAAAAAATATTTTTTATTTAAAAAAAGGACTTAGCACACGAAAAGTTGCAATTGGAGAACGATTATTTTGATAATAAAACTGAATAATATGTAAACGTTGTTCGTGCGTATATCTCTCCATTATGAAATTGTAAACACTACTGAATACAATGAAAAACAAATGACAGATCATGACATATTACAAATGGCCGAAACGTCACTTCAAAATCAAATCATTCCTATTGGAAAACCCTTTAAATAACTGAAATTTTGTATATACACTTCTTATAGCAGGTAACAGGGGATTGAAAATGGGCAATATCGGTCCATTTTTTGATATAGCGTCCATAATTATAATGCATCTCCCCGATTTGATTTCTTAACGTCATAGACACCGCAAATGTCAACTGATGGGGCTGAAAATTGCTAACTGGGGTTTATTTATACCCGGAATTTTCACGCGAACAATAGTAATCATAGGTCCATATTTTGATATAGCCCCCATACAAAGGTCCCATTTGATTTGACTTCGTAAAATTTCACATTAATTTACGAATATTTTTTGGGACTCAAGGTGAGGGGATTCATAAGTCGGTTTACCCGGTTGAACTTTGTTACTTGTTTTTACCATATTTCGGTAATAGTTTTTAGACTATTTTTACATTTTTATCCCAAATTTTGTATTGGACGACATTTAATTATTTGTTTGGGCATTTCTTATTTTGAGCGCAAGATTAAAGAGCGCGTATACTCAATAGAAATCAAAAATAGTTGACTTATTTAAGAATATGTCGATTTTTCATTGTTCGGTTTGACAAATCGTCGGCTTAATGCTATTTTGTTCCATACGCCATTTTTGTGTTTTTTGAGTTAGGAGTTGATAATATGGGTTCCAAGCATGAATCTGCAATCATTTTTTTCCTATCTCGCCTAGTATTCGAGATATTGGTAGGGTAAATTTGTTTTACTCTGAATAACGGGAAATAATTTCGATATTTTTGTTCTATGTCTCGTCCTATCGCCCTATATTTTTCACTCAGTATTTTACGTTCTTTCGATCACAATATGTAAATTAATGTCCTTCCATACCGACCCTTTTTGTGGTCCATGTAATACAAATACGAAAAAATAGTAAAATAAAAGTGGATATGGACCAAAATGCCAAGTAGAAAAATTATTATAACTTGCTTATTTTTGGATGTAATGGCATAGCAATGCATGAGAATCATACAAACACTGTTGGGAACCCTATGAAATAAAAAGTGTGTAACTCTTCAGTCCCGTTTTTACTCAAACAATAAATTGCGTTTTTCTCCGATCATACAAAATGGCATATGGAACAAAATAGCATTGAGCCGACGAAATGTCCTTAAATTATATTCCCTGACAAATCTTATATGAATCCCTACTCTTTTATTTCTCCCAATAAATGTACCATTTTGTGGAAACAGTGGCAACGCCAAGTGCAACGCACACTTCGTGTCTTCTCTCTCTGCATAAATGAGCTGACGCGTATATTGTTGTTGTTGCTGCTGCTGCTCTCGTCGCTCGACACGAGAGTTAACGAAAGAAACAACAAAACAGAAAGGAAGATAAAATAAAAACCCGGTAGAAACAATGATTGGAATGATTCGTCGATTGTTGAAACCACAAGATATTTAGAAAATAATAAAAAAAAATCATATGGAAGTTTGGAATAATGAAATATTTTTAGAATGAAACAAAAAATTACAAAATAAAACAAACATTAGTAATATGTTAAAACAAAGTAGTTTTAGCATTTAAACGCCGGCGTTTGAATTCGATGTTGTTTTGGTTTCTTGCTCTCTTGCTCACTCTCTTTCGCATGCTTGTGGATTCCAATTAGAATATATTAAATCTCTCTCGGCGCAAGAAATCTGCCGAGAAAGAGTGTGTGTGTGAGAGAGAGAGACACATTACGCGAACCGACCAACCGTTGTCGCTTGTCAAACATTCAAACATGTTCATGTTGTGAGTGTGGCAGTTGGACAGTTGGAGTTGTTAAGTTGTAGTTGGAAATTATAAAAATTATTATAAAAAAGTCTTTTCAGAGAGACGGTTCGTCTGTGTCTGTGATCCAATGTTCTTCTGTTAAAACTGCGAAATTAAGAAATTCAAACACAAAAAAAAATCTTCTATAACAAATAAATAAATAAAAAATAAATCGCAGAGAAACGGTTCACAGCAGTTCTTCGACGTAAATCATTTAGAAAACTCGGTTAAACGGCAATGAAACACAGTGGGTGCAAATTGTTGTTGTGATTGCGAAAACAAAGTTAAAGTCAGTCAGTCAGTCAAACAACTTCAGTTGGAAATAACCGCAAAGTGCGGCAAATGTTTAACAAAAATTGTGAACAACAAAAACACAACAAAATCTTACACATGCACCTTCAAAAAGCTTTTTACCATTTTCACCACCACATTAAACAAATTAATAATTCCGAATTATTAATACAAACCCAGAAGTAATGTAAAGCAAAACATATATGAAAATTTGGAAAAATCTAAATTGGATTACAATTCCCCCAAACAAAAATTCCAATCAGAAGAAAAAATGAAAAAGAAATAGTAAAATCCAATGTGCAATATTTATTCCAAGCAGAATTTTTTGAATCTAAAACGAAAATGTTTAAAACCAGGAATTAAGAATATTTCATTAAAACAAAAAAATAAGACAAGAATTCCAAAACCTCTACCCTCTCAAATAAGTTTAATAAAGCTTATAAAAATTTAAAAAAAAAAGTTGTTCAAATATTAGTATTCCTGAAAATAGAAAAGAAAACAAATAATATCTAAGTAATAAACAGCAACACCACAAACACAAAACAAGTGAAGTTAAAGTCAGTGAAAAATAGAAAACAAATTAAAAATTTAAAAAAAATTCAAGTCGTATAAAATTTTTTTTAAAACGTGAAATCATTGCGGTTTCATTGTACGTCAAACTAAAGCGAAAAAATAATTATAAAATTACCCCCCAGCAACAACAACAACAACAGTAGCAGCGTAACAGTCGTCTAGCAATTCCAGCAAAAACATTACCAACAAAGCTCCAAAGGTATTAAATACAACAATAAGCAACATTTTCTAGATATTTTTTTTTTAAGTTTGATAAAATAAAATAATAACAGTGGAATTATTTCATGTCAATTCCCGGAAAATCCCATCGGCTTTTGGTGAAACTATGATATGAATTGTATGTGAATACTATTATATAATAGAAATTTGAAATTGAAAAGGGACTGAAGATATTCTAGAACATTTTTAAATGATTCTGTAATGTTTAGTCCGAAGAAAAGTTGTATAAATATACTTGTCAAACATTTTTTGCGGTAAAGGGTTTCGCAGCCGATTTGGATAGTCTCGTATGATGCAATACAATTCTTAGCCTTAAAGGTAGTTACTTTCAATTAGCTCTAGTTCTCGCGATAATTCGCGGTTTGCAAAAATATAGAGAGGTTGATAGATATATTACACCATAACTCGAGAACCATTTATACATTAGTCATTTATTCGAATTAGTTCAGGAATGTTTTAAAGATTAAAAAATTTCGTACACGGGGCAAAATCGTTTTTTTTGATATGTTTAAATCGAAAGAAAATATATTTGGAACCAAAAATTTTAAATATTATATGTTTCTGAGTAAATAAATTTTATTTGAAAATCAATAAAATATATTTGGAACGCATATATTAATATATTACAACGAAATATATTTACAAACAAAATTTCTCAAATAAAATATGTATTTAAATACAAATAAAATTATTGTTAGGAATTTCTCCAAATATATTTTTTTTAAAAAAATTTCCAAAATGTTGCTGACTTTTTTAATTTCAGTTTTAATTTTTCTTCGGTTTCGAATTGTATCTTCCAGTTATGATACCATATCATTTAAAATTTCTGTGTATGCCAAGCCATCATTAGTTGTCAATATTCCAAGTATATTATTATATTCAAGATTTCAATTATTATTATTTTTACGATTTACATTAAAAATTTCAAAAAAATTTACTTTGAATTACTGAAAAATTTAACACAATTTAAGTATTTTTTGAATGCTTAAATGCAAATAAATATTTCTTTCGGAAATAATAGTTCCAAATAAAAACGTATAGGGATGTAAACAAAGATTTGTTGAGAACAACATCTCCCAAATATATAATTTTTGTGTGTACCAAATATTATATGTTTGGAGTGTATCCTAAGCATATCTATGTTTCAAGCCGAATATGTTTGGGACAATATACTACATACACGATTATTTTTCAGCGTGTAGCCTTCAACTTCTTCTAATATTATTTTTTCATCCATTCAGTTACGATATCTTAAAAGATAGAGCTAAAAAATCCTATATTTTGAGTAAATTTTAATAATTTTTAAATTATTAAAAAACATCGAAGTATGCTTATTTATTGATGTATTTATTATTTTACCATAAAGTCTGATCGGTTGTGAATAAAATGAGACAATTCCGAAAAAATCGATTGGTAACTTCAATAGTTATAGCTAAATAAGAAAGAAAATAGAAGCGATTTTAAGGCATTTTCTGGTAATTTTTATATCGAGACAGTGTTTTCGATACCAGTTAAGGTGAAATACTTTCGGGGTAGATGTGATCAATTCGCAAAAAAATTTAAGTCCTTCGGAATGGTCTAATTTTATTCATGACCGATCCGAATTTATGAGAAAATAATAAAAATTTATTAATTGAGCATATTTCGATGCTTTATATTATAACTTTTTGCATTTGTTTGTAACGCCTAAAAGAAGAAGAGATAGACCCATTGTTTATATTACCGATTGACATAGAATCTGTTTTTGAGTCGATTTAGCCACGTCCGTCTGTACATGTATTCTTGTGATCAAAGTGCAGATCGTATTTATGGTCCGATTGTGATGAAATTTAGCACAGTGCTTGTTTGGCCCAAGGACGATCCCTATTGAAATTGGTCAAAATCGGTTCAGATTACGATATAGCCCTCAAATATATCTTACCCCCGATTTGACATGTAAGCGCTGTAGAAACTGTATGTTATATCAGATCAGTACGAAATTTAGCAGAGAGAGTTATCTTATTACATGAATGAACGCTGCCAAATTCGGGGAAAATCGATTCAGATTAAGATATTGTCCCCATATATATGTTACACCCGATTTGACATGTAAGCGCTGTAGAAACCGCATTTTATATCCGATCGGTACGAAATTCGGCAGAGAGAAATTTCTGATTACATGAATGAACACTACCAAATTCGGGGAAAGTGTGGGGAGGTGTGAGTACAATTCGAAAACAAGTTAAAATTAAAACTGAAATTCGATAAAGTCAGCAAAAGTTTTGAAAATCATTTTTAAATAAAGAAGATTTTCAGTTATTATAATATAACTGCTGAACCAAAGTCGTGCCCACTTCAAAATGTACACCATCGGTAGAGTACATATGGACCATTTTTTATAAAAAATTTAAGGAAAAAAAATAAGATTGATTCTGAGATAAGTCAGTCGACTTAGCACGTTTAGGGAGATTACATTTTTATACCCTCACTTTAGTGTGACGAGGGTATATATGATTTGCTACGGAAAAAAGTGTAACACATCGAAGGAGTGACCTAAGACCCCAAGTATGTTCGGAGAAAACCCGTTTTGGGTCATTTTAAGTCGAATGAGCAATGTCCGTCCGTTTGTCTGTCTGTCTGTCTGTTGGCTGGTGCGCACGATAACTCTCGAAAGGAGTAACCGATTGACTTCAAATTGACTTCAAATTTGGTATGTTGTAAAATTTATTTCTATCTCCGGCTAAGTTCGAAGATGGGCCATATTGGTCCACTCCTTCTAGTACCTCCCCCACAAAGGGTTAAAATGTTGTGAAAAATTTATTCTTTAATAAATGCTATCCTGCTTATTCGAATCTTCTGAAATTCCACACATAGTATTAGCTTATTAGTCGCTATCAACTCGAGAAAAATGGGCGAAGTTGCCACGTCCCTTTTGGTACCTCCCACACAAATGCACCGTTTTGCACCAAAATTTAACAGCTTATAACATTAATAACAGTGTATAAAAAACTTTGAAATTTTGTACAGTATTATGCTTTTATATTGCCTACAGTCAAGGGAAAAATTTTCGTTGTTGCCACGCCCTTTTTGGTACCTCCCAAACAAAGGTACCTTTTTGCACCAAAAGTTAACAGCTTATAACATTAAAACCATTGTATAAAAATACTTCAAATTTTGTACAGTGTAATGGTTTTATAGTGTCTATAGCCCTGTGAAAAATGGGCGTTATCGCCACGCTCCTTTTTGTACCTCCCACACAAAATGTCCAAATCATACCACAATTTAATATCTCATAACGTTTTTACCAGTGCACATAAATGCTTATAATTCGGCACAGTGCAATGAATTTAAAGTATCTAATGTTCAGCGAAAAATAGGTGTATTTGATAAACCCCTTCTGGTACCTCCCAAACAAATTGACAGAATAATGCGAGTAATATTCAATATTACATTACTCACAAAGTGAGGGTATACCTTAGTCGGTTTACCCGACTGAAACTTTCTTACTTGTTAACGTATAAATATTCCAAATTATATTCGGTTAAAATTTGGTGTTTATCCGTCAACCCAATCAAAAGATGTTCACAAAACAATACCGGTCATTCGATTTGCTTTATAAAGGAATTCCACAAAAATTACAAAAAAAATCATCTAAGTTTGATCGCCTCTCCTGAAAATCTACCGTTTTGCTCTTAGCATAGTTTAGAATGGAGGTATCGATATGGGAAGTTCTTTCTCAAGTGTCACAGGTCAAAAATTAGATCTTTCTCAAATTCTCAGAAAATGTTGCCCTAGTGTGTGGGAGTAATAACCCACAATATTAAAAAAATTAAACGAAAATTAGAGGCAGGGGCGAGGTTAATGTTCAGAAAAAATGATTTTTTCCCCTCTGTAATGGATTTTTGAAGTTAATTTTAAAGCTACAAAGCATAAGAAATTTAAAATATTGTTTCTTAAAGGATTTTCCGAGCACTTTTCATAAAAATATTAATTTTATCTTAAAGAATTTATATCGGTCACTTTTCGCGGAAATAAAAATATAAATAATAATTTTTGACCTGTGACACTTGAGAAAGAACTTTCCATATCGAAACCTTCATTCTAAACTATGCTAAGAGCAAAACGGTAGTTTTTCAAGAGAGGCGATCAAACTTAGATGATTTTTTTTAATTTGTGTGGAATTTCTTTATAATGCAAATCGAATGACCTGTATTGTTTTGTAAACATCTTTTGATTGGGTTGATGGATAAACACCAAATTTTAACCGAATATAATTTGGAATATTTATAAATTAAAAATGCAATCTCCCTAAAAACATGCATATTGGCGGTGTTGTATTGGCGGTACTAAAACGGGTGTGGTGATAACTCACATTTTAATCAATATTTCATAAAATGTTATCCCTTTGTGGAGACGTACTTGATGGAGTGGACCAATATGGCCCGTCTTCGAACCTAGCCGGAGATAGAAAAAAATGTTAACACATACCAAATTTGAAGTCAATCGGTTACACGTTTCGAGAGTTATCTTGCGCATCAGCCAGACAGACAAAAACACAGACAGACGGACGGACATTGTTCAAATTACTTAAAATGGCCCAAATCGAATTTCCACCAAAAATACATAAGGCCTTAGGTCACTTCTTCGATGTGTTATACTTTTGGTTCGTAGCAAATTATATATACCCTCCTCCCTGTAAGGTGAGGGTATAAATTCTGTATATAGAAGATTCTGGAAATATATATTTTTTTTAAGTGTAAATAAAAATGTTGCCATATTATTGAGGGCAGACATCGAGGAAAATAAGTCATTGGCTATTTTAAGTATTTCATTGTTCTAAATATTTATTGTATTGTATTTATTTTATTGGGTTGCTGACTCAGTAGAAAAATTTCCCAAAAATGATTCAATACGAATTTATTTCGACAGATGTGCAGTTTAACTTAAGTTGACGGGAAATTTAGCTTTTTGTACGACTAAAGTCACCTATAAATCTACTAAATATTTATTGCTTTCTGACACACCAAAAATATATTTTCCAAAGAAAAAATGACTGTTTAACGATTATATTTGAATAAAAAAACTTGATGATCGCATACGAGTTACAATATTTAAGCGAATAAAATTGGTTTCCGTCTCAAAAGAAAATATATTGTGGAATAACTAAATTGTAAGCTAGTTTACTTTATCTTTGTTCTACAAAATATCACAAAATTTGATATTTTAAGCAGATTTTATTCTGCTGAGAAAACTGTATAAATTAATTTATTTTTGTTCTACAAAATATCAACAATTTCTGATGTCCTGCCTTGAAATATTCTTGTAAGAATTTGTCTTTGTAAAATTCTAAGACGATTTAGCCATGCCCGTCTGTTGTAATCACGATACAATCTATAATACTTGAGCAATGTGACTGAAGTTTGGTACATATACTTCTTATAAGTGCAGGTATGTTGGGGTTGAAAATGGGCAATATCGCTCCATATTTGGATATAGCCCTCATATACAGTATCTCCCCGAATTGACTTCTTAACGTCATAGAGACCAGAAATGTTAACCGATCGGGCTGAAAATTGGTAACTAGGTTTATTTATACCCGGTATCTTTCACACGAACAACGGTAGTCATAAGTCCATGTTTTGATATAGCCCCTATACAAACGTCCCTCTATTGGTATAATGAGTTTATTAGTACCCGTAACCATTCACATGTCATCCATGGTGGAGGGTATATAAAATTCGCCGTGGCCGAACTTAATCCGTCTTTACTTGTTATACGCTCTACCATAGGATGGGGGGTATATTCATTTTGTCACTCCGTTCGTAACGCCTCTAGATATTGATCTGAGACTGAAAGTATATATATTCTTAATCGTCGTAAAATTCTAAGACGATTTAGCATCTCCGTCCGTCCGTCCGTCCGTCTGAGCCATAGGTATCACATTTTTAAAGCAATTTAGCAGAAACATTGAAGTTTGTATATAGAATTCATCATTGCAAAAATTTTACAAATCGGTTCATATTTTTTTATAGTCACCCAATAGAGGTCGCTCCAAAATATACGTATTTAAGCCATAACTACCATATTTTCTAAGCATTTTAACTGAATCTTTGCAGTTTGTATTTAATCAAGACAAGAATTCATCGCAGTACAAATTTTTTTAAATCTGTTCATATTTTGTTATAATCCACCTGTAGATGTCGCTCCCGAAAATGCTCATTTAAACCATAAACACCACATTTTCTAAGAAATTCAGCGGCAACTTAAATATGCTAAGCCACATTTTGCAGGTGAAGAATTTTCAGGCTAAAGAATTTGCGGCCTAAAATTGTTTCTAAATATTGCGGCGTTCCTTTTTTTTAATAATTTACTTAAACAAAAACATGATTTCCTCCATATCCAAAGATTTTTCCAGTAATAAATATTCAATGCAATCCATGGTGGAGAGTATATAAGATTCGGCATGACCTAAATTAACGCTTTTACTTTCCTTTATTATCATTTTGGGCCACCTTGTACCTACATTCAGCTCTAAATGAAAGTTCAGCCTCTAACATACTCTATTTCTTACAGTTTCAGCAGTACGGACATTATTACCTCCTCAGTAGTGCTGATACTTCTGAGTTTTTTCTTTTCAAAAAGCTTGACAAATTAATTTATTTTTGTTCTACAAAAAATCTCAACATTTTTAGATTTAAAGCAGATTTTACTTTGCTAAGATTTTTTGTTGGAAATAAATCTATTTTTGTCAACAATTTGTGATGTCATTCCTTGAGCCATTTTTATAAGAACTTGTTTTATTTTTCAAATATATCCTATAAAATATTGTGGAGACGACTATATTAGGAAAATAAAACCTTAAAAGACTTCCTAAAACTCAATTTTATTTTATTTTTTTCGCATAATTGCTTTGTCGGGCTTTGTTTTATTGAACTATTAAAGTTATCTCCAAATTCTGGGTTTCCCACATACAAAATACACAACTTCCTTTTTAGGAACAAAAAGAAACGTAATAAGAAAAAATAAACACATTATTTTATAGCTGTCTCTAACAAAAATTAAGTCATAAAATATTTCATACTCCAAAGAAATTTGTATTCCTTCCCCCCCCGAGAAAATTTTGTCATAAAAAACCAGATTTAATGCAGGTTTTTGTTGAGTGACATTTGTGGGAAATAAAATCGCCTTAAGAATATGAAAGTAATGTCATAAAATAAAACTTCCCAATTTCAAAGAATTTTATAAGGCGTAATTCATACAAAATATACGAATAAAGTCTTCAGAGATTTATATCAATTGCTATGACCGGAATAAAATACATATGAATGAATGAAGACAACCTTTCGGAGGTCCTATTGAGGAACTATCATCACCTGAAGGTACATTTTTATAGTCTTACTTTAGTAAAGGAGGGTATATACAAATTATTTGATAAGGCCCAAAAGTATAACACATCGAAAGAATGACATCGGACCCTAAGTATGTTTCACAGAAATCCGTTTTAGAACGTTTTATATCAATTTATGTCCGTCTGTCTGTCTAGTTACTGCTCACAATAACTCTAGAAAGGAATAACCGATTGACTTAAAATTTGCTATAGATGTGCCACTCCCACAAAGTTTTAAAATTTTGCGAAATATTGAAACTCTAACTTCTGTATTTCTTATCCAAATCTTCTGTAATTCTACATAACGATACCTCAATTTTTTGGGAGGTTGCATTTTTAATTTCTAAATATTCCATATTATATTCAGCCAACATTTTTTGTTTATCCGTCAACCCAATCAAACGTAATTATAAAGGAATTCCACACAAATTTAAACAAGTCAAGACGGATTAAGTTCGGTCATGCCGAATCGTATATAACCTCCACCATGGACCGCATGTGAATGTTTTCGGATACAAATAAACTCGTTAAACCAAATTTCAGCCCAATTCGTATAAAAGTTAGGTTTTTGTGGCGTTACGAAGTCAAATCTAGAGGGACCTTTGTCTTTGGGCTATATCATAACATGAACCTATGACTACGATTGTTTGTTTGAAGGATTCCGGATATATATAAACCCCAGTTACCAATTTCCAGCCCGATAAGTTGACATTTGTGGACCCTATGACGTTAGGAAGTCGAATCTGGGAGATGCTATATATGGGGGCTATGTCCAAAAATGGACTGATATTGCCAATTTTCAATCTCAACATACCTGCAGATATAAGAAGTATATGTACCAAATTTCAGCCACCTAGCTCAAGTATTATAGATTGGAGCGTGATTACAACAGACGGACGGACATGGCTACATCGTCTTAGAATATTACGACGATTAATAATATATGTATATACTTTACGGGGTCTCAGATCAATATTTAGTGGTGTTACAAACAGAGTGACAAAATGAGTATACCCACCATCCAATGGTGAAGGGTATAAAAATGCATAAAACTTTGATTTGATCCTTTCCTGTACTTAGTATTGTTTAGAATAGAGGTGTCGCTATCGTCTTGAGAAAAATGGGAGAAGTTGTCACGCCCCTTTGGGAACCTTCCACACAAAGAGACAATTTTTTCCCAAAAAGTTAATAGCTTTCCCATAATCCTTCCTTCCTTGAAGTAAAACTTTAATATAATCAAATATAGAACTAATAGATTTAGTTGTTAAATAATTCAAACATCGAAAATTCTTACCTTAGAATTTGTAGAAACTTCACCTGGGACAGAATGAGATTCATCATCATTTCATTACATTTATCTGAAAAGAAAACTCCAAAGTTTTGATATTTATCAGTCTCCCCTTAACTCCCCTCTCTCTGTGATTAAGATAGAAATGTTGTATAAAATATGTATGTATGTCTCCATCAAGAAATGCTGAAAAAAAACAAAAACCATACAAGTATTGTGGTTTTTATTTTGTTATTCTTCCTCTTTTGCTTTGTCGGTTCTCCTCCTCTGTTCACATTTTAACTCACAAACGAAAGAAACTCAAACTCAGAAATGAACGAAACAATGATTGTTGGATAAGTAAATAATGACATGACAAGTTACCGACCGACGAACGGACTGAGCTGAGCTGAGCTATAGACGGTTTCATTGACTTTTCCCATATAAAAATTGGAAGAAGATTGTGACTGGTTTTGAAATCTCTTAATAAGTTGTGATGTATATTTTGGGATACTTCCAATTAATAACTGTCAAGTCATGTCATCGTCTTTAGAGAGTCTTAGTTCTTAGTTGTCTATGATCAATTCATGAATGAATTCCAAATATAATTTCTCATCATTGTGAGAATCATGTTATGCTTATGGGGGGAAATTTATATCTGAACAAGTTAAAGCGTTAAGTTCGGCTATGCCTAATCTAATATACCCTCCACCATGGATTGCATTCAATTTTATTACTGCAAAAATCTTTGGATATGGAGCAAATCATGAAACGATCCTTTTTTTTAAGTTAATTATTAAATAAACAAACGCAGAAATTTTTAGGCCGCAGATTCTTAAGCCAAACTCTTCACCTGGATATGTGGTAATTATGGCTTAGAATAGCATTTTTGAGAGCAACATCTACATGGGACTACAACAAAATAAAATTTGATTTGTATACATTTTATTCGATGAGTTCTTTGCAATATAGAACAAAAACTGCAAAGTTTCAGCTAAATTTATTGGAAAATGTTGTGTTTATGGCTTAAATAAGCCTTTTTTGCAGCGACATCTATAGGTGGACTATAACAAAATATGAACTGATTTCAAAAATTTTTAAGGCGATGAATTCTTCTCTTAATTAAATACAAACTGCAAAGATTCAGTTAAAATGCTTAGAAAATATGGTATTTATAGCTTAAATACAAATATGTTGAAGCGACCTCTATAGGCTGACCATAAAAAATAAGAACCGATTTGAAAAACTTTTGCTGAAATGAATTCTTGTCAAAATAGTTCGGAATTTATATAAAGATATTCTTAGAATAAATGTTTTTATACCCTCCACCGTAGGATGGGGATATATTCATTTTGTCACTCCATTTGTAACTCCTCTAAATATTGATCTGAGACCCCATATAGTATATATATCTTCATAATCGTCGTAAAATTCTAAGACGATTTAGCCATGTCCCTCTGTCCGTCCGTCCGTCTATCACGCTACTGTTCTAATCACGCTACAGTCCGTAATAATACATCTAGGTTGATCAAATTTGGTAGAAATACTTCTTATAGTTGCAGATTGTTTTGGGATTGCAAATGGGTCATATCGGTCAATGTTTTGATATAGCTCCTCTACAGAGGTCGCTCCAAAATCGCTTCAGTTTTTGAGCCATAGATACCACATTTTTAAAGCAATTTAGCAAACATTTTGCAGTTTCTATTCTATTTTGACAAGAATTCATCACATAAAACATTTTACAAATCGCTTCATATTTTGTTATAGTCACCCTATAGAGGTCGCTCCAAAATATACGCACTTAAGCCATAAATACCACATTTCTATGTATTTTAACTGAATCTTTGCAGTTTGTATTTTATTTAGATAAGAATTCATCCCAATAAAATTTTTTTATATCAGTTCATATTTTTTTATTGTCCACCCATAGATGTCGCTCCCAAAAAGGCTTACTTAAACCATAAACACCACATTTTCTAAGAAATTTAGCTGAAACTTTGCAGTTTGTATTCTTCTTGGCAAGAATTCATCTCAATAAAATTTATACAAATCAAATTTTATTTTGCTGTAGTCCCCTTGTAGATGTAGCTCTCAAATATGCTATTTGAAGCCATAAATAGCACATTTTTTAGGTTAAGAGTTTGACTAAAGAATCTGGGGCCTAAAATTTGGCAAAAAATTGCAGCGTTCGCTTAGTGGTCAGTGTAGCAGTGACCAAAGCTATTTTTCTGTACTTTAAAAGTCCCTTAAGAGCTATGATCCTCTTAATGTATGTGTATACACTAATCTCCAACGGATGCGATTTTACAGCAATCTACTTTTGACCGCTGCGGCTCCTAGAAGAGGTAGAAAGATACAAATTTTGCATATGTCTAGACCTTTTTTGGCCTGTGGTCAGTTCTAGAGCTATCAAAATATATGTTTGGTCTTCAGAAGCATTTTAAATGATACAAAGATAAAATGTAGTACTAAAGCGTGATCCATTTCGAGGTCCCCTACTTTTTCAAAGAAAAAAACACAGAAAATTCAATTTGAATGGGGAATGTTTATTATCATTTGAAAGAACATTCTTTGGCATTTATTTTTTGAAGATTATGTCTATCAAATGTTGGCCGCGGCTACGTCTCAGATGGTCCATCCGTTGAGTCCAATTTCCGATGACTCGTTCGAGCATTTCGACTTGTAACTGGCGAATGACACGCGTGATTTTTTTGCTCCAAGGCCTGAATACATATCCCCACAGGAAAAATCACACGATCTTGGTGGCCAATCGACCGGCCCAAAATGTGAAATTGTCTGCTCACCGAAGTGTTCTCTCAATAAATCCATTGATTGATGCGATGTGTTGGAAGAGGCGCCGTCTTGTTGTAACCAAATGTCGCCGAGATCACGAGCTTCAATTTCAGGCATCAAATAGTCGGTTATCATGGCACGATAACGTTCGCCATTGACGGTTACGTTCTCACCGATGGTGTTGCGAATAATACGCTCAGTAGGCCGATTATGTTGACCATAAGTTGAGCGAAGTGCACGAAACACATTCCTCACAGAACGTGTATTTTCGTAATAAAGTTGAACGATTTGTAAACGTTGTTCAGGCGTAAGTCATTCCATTATGAAATGCCAAACAATACTTAACAAAAATAACATGACAGCATGACACGACTCACGGGTGATCTATCAAAAAAAGGCTATTGAAAAAGATATCTCTACTTGGATCACCCGTTATATACGGTTTAGCAGGGACCAAAGGGGCAGGGTTTAGCAGGGTGTCCCAAGAAGAACGCAATTTTTAAATCTCGCAACATTCGAAGTGTCATTGTTTGACATTTGAATAATTGTTATTGTTTGTTAGTAGAAGGTATGAGGTTAGTAAAAATGGAGAAGGACAGCGAAGGGAGTTCGTTAATTGGGTATTGGAGAGACAACATGAAAATGCTGATTTTGCCGATAAAATCATCTTCAGTGACGAGGCCCATTTTCATCTTGATGGCTTCGTCAATAGGCAGAATTGTCGCATTTGGGGTGCGGAAAATCCTCGAGTGATTCACGAGAAGCAAATGCATCCTCAACGTGTCACTGTGTGGTGTGGTTTTTGGGCTGGAGGAATCATTGGACCTTTGAGGCAGGTCAAGCGCAAACAGTCAATATTTATATACGAAGGCGTTCCCAAAATAAGCCGACCTAACAAAGAAAACACAATAAATTTGGGAAAATTTTTCTTTGTTTCTCAACATAATCTCTCCAGCGATTCAAAGGCAAACATATAGATGCATTACTTGCGGAGGTTTGGGGAAAATGGTAAACAACTTGACATTTTTGCGATTTTTAATGTTCTGGATGCACTTTTCCGGGCAGGTTTGTTCTGCCTTTTTTTCTCCTATTCAATATCTACAATTTTGCTTCAGACATAAAAGAGATATTCCGTACGATATACAGAGATATAACCGTGTTAAAATATAGAAAATGTGCCAAAAATCCATTTTGAGCAAAAAATATCGTATGGCCATTAAATTATTAATTGAGCCAACTTGACTTAACGAATGATGCAGAAGTTCTTTTTTTTTTTGGGCTACTTTCACGTCCAATTCTCAGAATTGAGTCCCAAATCAATGACCTGAAAAATGCTGTACTGTGTAGTCTCCTTTTAGCTCGATACACTTTCTTCACCTCTTCATTGAGGGCCATTTTTTCGCCTAGCAATTTGTTCATGTTTGGAAAAAAAATTATTCGAGGTAGTTAAATCTGGCGTTTAAGGTGCGTGCTGAAGCAATTCGAACTTTAATCCACAAATTTTGGCCATCGTAATAGTGGATGTGTAAACTGGTGCATTGTCTTGATTGTGAGCAAACGCGGCACCCATCTTGCGCACAGCTTTTTCATCATACAATTTTCCGTCAATATGCGATATATAGACTTCAGCTAGCTCATGAACCTTCAACCGACGGATATCCAATACAATTTTGTGGATTTTTTAACCACTTCTGGCGTGGACACCATAATTGGTCGAACACTGGTGTTCGTCTTGATGGCTCGTACGGTCCCGTTTAAGCCCTGCCACTCAATATTTTATAGTTGTAAACGAAAGAGCAGATTCCCCCAAAGTAGAATCCCGCTCGGTTTTAATAATTTAATTTATTTAATGGACTGAGACCAACCAACCATATCGGTGACCAATTTTTTCCAAGTTTACAGATTCACTGAGATCGTTTACTTTTGAGTGGTAAAAAAACTGAACAACGTGGTGCCTTGAAACTTAAAACATATCTTTTCGAAACTTGTCACTTTTCATAAAAGTAATTTCTGTAAACTACTACCGCCATCGATATGTCGGGTCGACTTATTTTGGGACCGCCTTATATACCTATATCCCGATTATTACATCTTCCTAATTTTTGTAGAGAAGATCAAAATTTAAAAAAATAATATTGCAATTTTTCTAAGTTAGTGTAAATATTAAACTTGGCTTTTTTCAGAAGCTTGACGATTTCGCTTGATTTACAATATTTTTTGAGCCCCAAAATCAAGGTGTTATCTTCACACCAAATGCTACAATTTTACCCAATTAGTACCCATGGCTCTATACCTCAAATGGGAAGTTTGAGGTATAAGGCCATTATTTTGATAAAATTTTCAACAATTTGCAAGCGTTGCTCTCGTGTAAATCTATCCATGGTGAAATAGCAAACCAAACTAAACAAAAAGCAACTATCAGCTGTTAAAGCAGAGTTACCAACTCAAAGTTTGGAATCCATAAAAACACCCTGTAATTATACTTCAGTCGATTTACTTCACTGAGATATTTCTTAGGTTGAATTCATTCCCAAAAAATATTGCTAAGGAAGAATGTTACCTTTTCTAACAAAGAGTTGCCATGAATGAATATTTGAATATTCGTTTCAAACTTTCTAAACGACCAAGCAGACCTGTCAATCTAATATCAATTCTAAGCAGACGAAAAAAAGTTGCAAAATTTTGAGTTCACTTAGAAAAAAAAATCGCAACAACATTAACGTTAACGTGAACTATTTCATTTCCGCCGTTCACTCAAACCCAAACTTAAATAAGAGCAAAAAAAAACAGATCGTAATGCTTAACTTTTTATTATGCTTAGAATTGGTTTTGTGGCTGTCGGTGGTGTTTGCAGTTGCTTTCAGTTTTAGCTGAAGTTAATATATGATTCTGGGAGCAAGTAGTACACGGGGGAAAATCGCCTTTTTTTATATGCTTGAATCGAAAGAAAATATATTTGGAACACAAATTTTTAAATATTATATATTTCTGAGCAAATAAATTTTATTTGAAAATTAATAAAATATATTTGGAACGCAGATATTAATATATTACAACAAAATATATTTGCAAACTAAATTTCTCAAATAAAGTATGTGTTTACGTACAAATAAAATTATTGTTTAGGAATTTCTCCAAATATATTTTATTTAAAAAAGGTTTTCAAATCTTTTGCTGACTTTTTCGAATTTCATTTTTATTTTTTCGTATGCAGCATTGATTTCTTTTTCAAATGAATCATTTCAATTTTCTGAGTATTCCAAGCCATCATTAGTTGTCAATCCACCATAAAATTTATTTTGATCCAAGATTATAGGATTTCAATTATTATTTCTTATTTTTACGAACATTAAAAATTTCTAAAAAATACTTTGAATTACTGAACAATATAACACAATTTAGGTATTTTCGGAATAATTGAATGCAAATTTTTTGGTTGCTTCGGAAATAATAGTCCCAAATAAAAACAAATTAGGAGTAAACAAAGATTTGTTTAGAACAACATCTTCCCAAATATATTACCTTTGTGTGTACCAAATATTATATATTTAGAATGTACCCTAAACATATATATGTTTCAAGCCGAATATGTTTGGAACAATATACTACAGAAGCTATTTTTTTTCAGCGTGTACAAGTAATTCTAGTACCTTCCACTATCACAACTGCTCTAGCTGATGGCATTGTTCTTGTTCTTGTGTGTGTTTTTTCTTCTTTCAGCTTCAAACAGCTGAAATCATTTGGAAATTCCCTTCGCGCCCTCCTGCCTTTCACGAACCCTTCCAGGGTTCGGGAGAGGGGTTCGGCAAACAAAGTATTAGTACTCAGTCAGTCAGTCAGCCACTACATGTGCGCTAAACCTTAATATAGACCACGTTTAAGCCAACTTTAGTTTTATGACCCACAGAGACTAAGACAACGTCTCAGACACAGACTTTTGGTTATGAATCTTTTGCGGAGGAAAGAGAAGGGGTTGGGTGAGTAGATGGAATGGTGGGGAGGGACTTAAGGAGTTCCGGGTGCGACTTGCTGTGTAATTTATAATATTAAAGTAAAGTTCTTTGGCGAGTTCATTTTTTCCCAACAGCCGGCATGATTTTTTTTCGCCTCTTCTTCTTTTTTGTTGCCTTTGCTGCTTTAGCAACTTTTGCCACTTTTCCAAGCGTTGTGTGTTTTTGTTTCTGCCACTTTTTCTTCTGCTGTTCCCAGTGATTGGTGCTTTTGTTTTTGGCCCCCTTTTTAGCCGTGTTATTTCTTTGAGTTTTCAAAAGAAGAAAAACTAGAGAAAAAACGCTGGAGAGTTTCTCGTAACGCTGGATGGAAAGATGGATGGTTGTTAGGTTGGTTAGTTGGTCGGTTCGTTGGTTGGTTGGGGAACAAAACAAAGTCAAAGTATTTGTTGGGTTTAAAGTTCACGCTTTTGTTAGGTTGTTTTTTATTGTTTTTGTTTTTTTGCTGCTCCGCTCTGTATTTTTACAATTTCCGCTTTAGCGTAAAGTTTTAGTTTTAAATTTCATTTGGTGTTAACGTTTGGTTTTGCTGTTCTTACACTCTGATGCCCATAATGATGCCTGTCTGTCCGTCGGTCTTTTGGCGTCTGACATGTACATACATCTGTCTGTCGACTTTTCTCTGTTTTTTTTTTTGTTTGGTTGGTTCAGCTGTTTGGTCCGGTAATATCTGTAATGTAATGTTGTGTAAATTATTTACCCTACATTAAAACTCCAAAAACAAAAATACTATAGAACATTAAACATGACATCAACAAAAAGAAAGGCGGTGGTTAATGGGAGCAGATTGGAGGGGAGAGAGAGACAACTTTGGCTTGACGAAATTTATAACATATTACCCAGCAAAACATCGTATACCTATTGCGGCAAATCATACTAGTGTTGGATGCAGTATGATTTGCTTTTTGAAGTACAAATAAGTCCGATATCGACATAGAAAAAGGGGCATGCCAACTTCGCCCATTTTTCTCAGGGTGAAGACACTAATGCTATGTGTGGGATTGTGAAAGATCGTAATTAGTAGTATATAAGTTATTAAAGAATCAATATTTTACAAAATGTTGGCCCTTTAGTACTTCCCACTCGAAGGAGTGGACCAACATGGTCTATCTTTGACCTTAGCCTGTGAGAGAAAACAGCCAGAGACAGATAGACGGACGGGCGTTGCCCAGCTGACTTCAAATGGTCCAAAACTGATTACCCAAATATTCTTGGGGTATCTTAGGTCACTCCTACGATGTGTAACACTTTTAGCCCGCAGCAACTGATTGTACCCTTGTTCACAATAGTGGGGGTATACAATGATAATTTTGTTCAAGTTCTAAAAAAAAGGCCACAATTTCTTAAATTTACCCGTGGATTTTTTCAAATAGACATTGTTTTCTTTTAGAAAGTGAACTAGCGCTTCGCTGCCCTCAAAGTGGTTTTCAGTGAAATAGAACCATATGATATGTTGCCGCTCTTGATATTACGGCAGTGTTTTCGGGTCATCCATATTGCACTTAAATGCACAAAGTTCGTGTAGTTCAATACCCGCCAAATCACCTTTGGAGGCTACGTCGCTCATTCTCTGTTGGGGCACATAGATTGCTTTGAAATACAGTCATACCAATTAGTGCAATAATTCTATCAGTATTTATTTTTTATATATGGATGCCCTTTAATGCGATATCTTCCAATTTTGTTGAGTCACGTGCTAACTTTTAAGGCACTTGAATACTAAACACACTTGGTCAAGCGTCAATCTAGATATAATGGTCTCCAGTTATTTCGATTTCAGCAAGCGTGTCGTATGCACAGATACTTCCACTGATCAGCTTTTTAATCAGATTCCGTAGAGTGATATCAACAGCATTCACTATAAACTTCAAGACGATGAGCACAACGCCTCTCTATATTTCGTTTTGAGTACTTTGTCCATCGACACTATTTTCATGCAAATTTTCAAAACTGTCTTGCAATGATATTGGACATTTTTCAAATTCACATCTCGGGGTGTATGGGCGGCGCCACGCCCTTTTCACTCTCTTTTGCAAAGATATCGCCGCAATACTATTTCAAATATTGCGTTCTACATTTTTTATTTAGATGGGGGTGTCATGTCAATTGTTTCCATCGTTCCTGTTTGTAGCTCCATCACCCCTACTGGTACCAATGTTAGACAGCCAAACTTCGAAACCATGGCTGAAATAGTGATCGAAATATTGAATTTTTAAATTTCAGGTTGTGTAGGAGTACCCACTGTTAATACGTTTTTGGTTCAATCATTGGTTGTGGTTCGAAGGTTACACACCAATTTTTACAGGCTAGCTGCAATAGTGCTGGAAATATTATATATTCAGATGTCATGTTTCACATTTAAGGTTATGTGGGCGATACCACGTCCTCTGTCACTATCACGCCAGTTTCTGGCTCCAGCACTCAATTTGGTTCCACATACCAAATTTCGAGAATTTCGCTCCAATAGCAATCAAAATATTGCACTTCTGAATTTCTGGTAGTGTGGATGGTACCACGCCTACTGTCACAATCACACCTGTTTTTGGCTCCAACACGCGTACTGCTACCAAGGCACAAATACTAAATATCGCCGATCTTACTGCAATAGTACTCAAAATATACATAGTATTTGTAAATTTCAGGTTGTGTGGGCGGTGCCACACCCATTATAACTGTCACACCCATTTATCGTTCCATCACGCATACTGGTACCAATGTCACATATACCAAATTTTGAGACTCTTACCGCATATTTTAATACTAAGGCACAAATACTAAATTTCGAGGATTTTACTTCAATAGTACTCGAAATATTTCATATTTGAATTTTAGGTTGTGTGGGCGGTGCCACGCCCACTGTCGCTATCACCCCAGTTTTCAGCTACATGACGCCTAATGGCACCAAGGTCACACATACCCAATTTCGAGAATTTTGCTCCAATAGTATTCGAAATATTTCATATTTGAATTTTAGGTTGTATGGGCGGCGCCACGCCCACTCGCGTCCATCGCGTACCAACGAACACCATTTCATTTTTATATACGAGCATATAGATAAAACAAACAAATTGTTTGCAATTTTTTAAGGTTTTTTCGTATTTTTGATTTTTTTTGTGGAAAAAATCAAATAATTTCTAATTGTTTCAACTACAGTTACTAAACTTCTGTTTCCACGTCAAATTATCGCACTTATACTTGGAAAAATTTATTGAATTTAAAAGAAAAATATTTAAAAAAATTACTATAAAATTTTTATATTTTTATATTTTTTCGTGTTTCGTTTTACACAACAAAATTTGTTGCATATAGTTAAATAAAACAAAAAGTTTTTAGAGAATTATCCCAATATTTTTTAATTGTTTTTGTTTTTGAGATATGCGCTTGAGCTGATCGTCTGAAGTAATCGTGGCAGACCTCTATCCGATAGTCCATATTTTTAATGACTCTGAGATATATGTAAATGAGGTTCAAAGTCGTTAATGTATCGAATTATCTCAAGTTCTTGAATTGTTCTTGGCTTATTGATGTACACTTTTTCTTTTAAACATCCCCAAATAAAGAAGTCCAACAGTGTCAAATCACTTGATCGTGGCGGCCTATTAACATCGCCACGACGTAAGATAAGACGGCCATTGAATTTCTCGCGCAAAAGAGCTACCGTTTCGTTGGCTGTGTGGCAAGTGGCACCATCCTGTTGGAACCACATCTCGTCCAGTTCCACACCCTCAATTTCTGTCCACAATATGTCCTTTATCATCTCGCGATATCGAACACCAATCACAGTTACTGCTTGGCCGACCTCATTTTCGAAGAAGTACGGCCCGATGACTCCGTCAATCACAGTCACTCTTTGTGGATGCTTCACACAGTGTCGTGATTTCTCTGTACGGTTGGCCAAAAATGGAAGGAGTAGATCTAGGTCATCGAAATTTTGCATAAGTAGTTTTTATAAGCAAAATAAGGTAAAAACAAATCTGGGCCAAATCCGTCAAAGTACACGCCCACCTCCCAGATATCCCGAAATACAAAAATACATCATTTTCTAAAACTGTCCACGGAATTCAATCAAATTTTGCTCAATATACTTCTAATTTGCTTTACATTAATGCATGTAATCGCTGAAATTGCAGCAAGGATTTAATTATCCTTAAAATATCCCTTTTGAGTAGTTCCTAGTAAAATGTGAAAGTAGTGCAAAAATGACTTCAAATGTAATATGCGGCATATTTTATTTCATAAATATAATTTCTTTCGATTTTCATTCAATTCGAAATCAAAATTTTTCTAAATTTTGATTTTAAAAATATATTGTTCAGATCTAACCAAAGTTTCTCGAAAAAATAACAAATTAAAATATTTATTGTAGCCAAATTCTCAAATATTCGCAGAAAGAATTTATTTACTTTAAAACTACTACATTATAGCTAAAAATCAAAAAAATATAGTTGGTGAACTATCTTTATAAATTGTTTTTCGGTCCACTCAAGAAGGGTCCACTTAAAAAACACGCGTGTTTTTCTGTACATACAAATTATCCCGACGGTACTCTCTATATGAGTTATATTTGGACCAAAAAATAATTTTGTCGTATTTCAGAAACATTTTTGTACAACAACTAGTTACAGGTCTTTCATTTATTTATGGATAAATATTAATTTTAACCCTTAAAAGATCATACAAATTTTAAATTATTTGATGTGATAAATATACGTAGGTATACAATTTCAACTTTGAAGCCCCATATCTCTGAAACGGCTCAATGCATCTAAAAAATATTTTATGTGATTTCTAATCTAACTGTTTTTCATCGATTCGTGCAAAAAAATTTAAAAATTCCAACATCGACTGTCGGTATTTTTGGCCACACTCACGACACTGCGCATCGGTTTTAAACAATCACTTGTGGATTCTCATTTTTCCAAATGCGGCAATTCTGCTTCTTAACGAATCCACCATAGGATGGAGGGTATATTCATTTTGTCACTCCGTTTGTAATACCTCTAAATATTGATCTGAGACCCCATTAAGTATATATGTATTCCTAATCTTCGTAAAATTTCAAGACGATTTAGCCATGTCCGTAATCACACTACAATCTACAACAATTGAGCTAGACGAATGAAATTTGGTATAGATACTTCTTATAGCCGCAGTAAGAAGTATTTGGTATTGTGAAAGAGTATGAATATAGCTTTCTTTCGAGTACATATGTACACAATAAATTATCTCTATTGTTTTTCTATTGGATTAAGTACCGGTCGCGAACGTACGATTTTGCAATATGTTTTCACCATTCAATTAACCGTTAATCGAACTTTTTTTTCATTTCCTTGGATTCTTATCTTCTTAATTGATTGTAATAGAGACATTTTGTAGAAAGAGTACAAACATAACATAAATTAAATAATTAAATATAAAAATTTTCTCAAAAGAAAATATAAAAGGTTTCAGTTTTTAGGCAAATTTCCTCATGAAAACAACTGAGACATGCTATGAAACTATTGTATTTTAAAAATGTACACATTTTTTACTAACTTTTTTATAGTTATTCGCAATAAAAGACGATCATTATCAACATTTTATTTTTCGGTCCTGGTTGACCATTCGGCGGAATTGCCCATATATGGGAATTATTACAAAATCTGAACCGATTTTTATCAAATTCGGCAATATTGGTCTATGGATAAAGAAACTCTACCATGCAAAGTTTCGAAGCAAATGGATGTAAAATACAGCTTTTATAGGTTTAAAGGGCCAAATCAGACAAAATATCTATATGGGTGCTATATCTAAATCTGAACCGATTTTCTTCAAATTCGGCAATGTTGATCCATACACGCTGAAAAAAAATCGCTTCTGTAGTATATTGTCCCAAACATATTCGGCTTGAAGTATACACATGTTTAGGGTACACTCCAAATATATAATATTTGACACCCACAAATATTATATGTTTGGGAGGATATCGTTTTAAACCAAAATATGTTCACATTCTAATATTTTTTTATTTGGATCTAGTTTTTCTGAAACAAAGATTAATTTGTCTCTAAATATTTTGGCAATGTATCCAATCCCTTATATAAACCCAAGTTTTTTTTTTATATGTTCAAAGAGCAATTTTTTTATATTTTTGTAAAACTTAATTGAAACTTAAATCGTATAATCTTTCGTCAATATAAATTGCATTGATGGATTGACAAAAAGTGATGAATTGGAATATTTATAAATTAAAAGACATTTTTAGCTATAAAGTTTAACACGAAAAGTAGGAAAAACTAACTATAATTCGAATAAGTCAGCAAAGTTTTAAAAATCGTTTTTAAATAAAATATATTTGGAAAACTTCTTGAACAATAACTTTGTTTGTGTGTAAACACATATTTATTTATGAAAATCAGTTTGCAAATAAATTATGTTCCAATATATTAATATATGCGTTCTAAACAAAATTTCTTGATTTTGAAATAAAAGTTATTTGTTAACAAATATATAATATTTAAAAAATAGTTTCCAAGTATATTTTCTTTCAATTCAAACATATCAAAAATGACGATTTTCCCCCGTGTAGATCAAAAAACTCCACCATGCTAAATTTCAAAATAATTGGATGTAAAATACAGGTTCTATAGGGATGAAGTGCCGAATAGGACCAAACATATATATATGAGAGCTATATCTAAATCTGAGCCGATTCCAACCAATTTCAATAGGGTTCTTTCCACACGCGAAGGAATCCCATCTGCACAATTTCTGCACGATCGGTATGAAATTGCGTCCTGTAAACAACGGACGTACGGACAGACATGGTTCAATCGACTCAGCTAGTGATTCTTAGTCAAACGGTATACTTTAAGGTGGAGGTTCCATACATTTGGACTCGATTGGAGCACTCTAAATGGGTCAAAGTGGGATTTTTTCCGGGACATCAGAATTCGTTTTAGAGGTATGGTTCCTTCGGCAAAGTTTCTTATTTTGATCCCTAGAATACGATTTTCACTGAGCACTTCACTGAGTGGGGGTCGGTCATACATTTGGACTCGATTGGAGCACTCTAAATGGGTCAAAGTGGGATTTTTTCCGGGACATCAGAATTCGTTTTAGAGGTATGGTTCCTTCGGCAAAGTTTCTTATTTTGATCCCTAGAATACGATTTTCACTGAGCAATGGGCGATTTTTAAATCGACCCGCCCTAATGTATACTCAATCAAAACAATTAAATTCTAAACGTTTTTATGTGTTGCTTTTGTCAAAAACTATAAAATGTTATACTCCTACAATATTGAAAGTTGAGACAAATTGACAAGGCTTACCCAGCAAAATCTTGGTAAGTACCTGTCATTATTCCCAGCATTACCAAATAATGACATCTCATTATTCGCTGCATTACTTTCGGCTTATTAATAATGACTTACCAATAATAACAGAAATAAGTGATTTTTTGTTATCAAAACCATTTTGGCAAATTTTAATATAATGCAATTTTGGCTGTATGTGGGTTATTGTGGGTTTTTTGTACAAGATTTAGTTATATTTCAAAATGTTTTCAAACAATACGGGCAGATTTGAATGAAAATACAAAAAATTCGAATCTGGCATGAGGAAATTGTTTGTTTCGAGAAATATGCGCGACAATATGCATAAAATCATTTTAAATGGCCATTTATACATATCTACTACTTATTTTATAACTTATTGGTAATGCATTATTCAAGTACATAAAATCGAGCTACAAATAAGTGCTTATTATGCTACTTTATTGTATGCTTTTGGGAAGTACTTTCCTCCAATGACATCCCCATGTTAAAATAATGAGAAAAGTGGCTAAATAATAAGTACTTACCATTATCGAACTTTGCTTACTAGTCGGATTATTTGGTAATGAGAAATTTTGCTGGGTATATGGCATGGCTCTTTAAAGCAGGCCTTTTTAACCGTATTAGCTCTGCGGCACTCTCGAAGCCCTATGAACTATTTATTCAAAAATTTTCAAAAAGAAATGTAACAAAATGTAATTCGCTGTATTATACAAATTTTCATTCTTCAAGCTCCGGCAGTTCCCCGCGGATTAGCGAACGTACCCCCCTAGGGTACCACAACTCCCCATTTGAGAATCCCTGCTTCAAAGTTTTGGAAGTTCCTCTGTATGTCGTCTTGCAACTTCACGACTTTTTGATTGGGTAAATAAATGGCCTACGGATGTGTATTGTGTACTTTTTTCCATCCATTTCGTCTTCTTTGATGTTTAGTTAAGGTTTTTGGTATCTCGGTAACCAATCCCACATCCGGTATCTGAGACACCTTCAAAACGGAAGTTTAAGGTATTGTAACCATAAAAACGGCAGACAAATATGAAACTATGGCCTATAAAGAAGAATAGATGAGAAAAAAAGGCTTGAGAAAAAAAGAGCGAACAACAAACAATTCACATTACACTTTCAGTCGTATGCGAATAGTTTCACAAGTACATCAATTGTTTGCTCCTCCATTGTCCATTGTTTTTTATGTTTTCCCATCTAACTGGCTGACTGAGGGGAGGAGGGGGGTCAGTCATTTCTGGCCTTTTTTTTGTCATTTTCGATGAAGTTGTTCTCGTCCGTACATTTCTTCGTATTTGTGCGCCCAGTTGTTTTGGGGTCCGGCAATTTGAATTTTTGGTTGTTCTTTTTCTTCATTTTTCTTGGATTTGTGCTGTTTTGTTATTTTTTGTTGGCCTGAAGTTGTTACATTTTGGCAGTTACATGCCATGTTGGTCGTCTGTTGTCTTTTTTGTTTTTCGGTTCGTTGGTTGGTTGATTGGGATATGAGTTTTGTGCTGGTTTGAGATACGTCCATTCAAGCCGTCATCCCGTCTGTTTGCGTCAAACACCATTCAAACACTTGGGAAACAACACAGTGCTCGTGCTAGGCTCTTGTTGTAGCTGGACACAAATACATAAAACATGGAACAGTGGGTGAAGTTATAAAGCAAATTGGAAAGGAATAGAAAAAAGTTGAGTTGGATTTACCAAATTCCTTAAATTCACAGGGTATTTCAAGCGGGAGACATTTTTACTAGGTTGAGAGACTTAGTTTGAAAAAAGATGCGGATTAAAAGCTAATAAAGTGATTTCGTCCTTTACTTTGTAGTTTTGCCCCCACATATATGTATATTTGTTCACTCACTTAAGAATATATCCCTTTGAGCTGTCTCGTCATTCCTATTATAGGTCCTAGTAAGAGAAACATATTCATAACTTCCTTCATTCTGTGCATACCTATCTTATGGCATTTATCTATTTGTCCATCCACTTAAGCCACTTTAAGCTGCCTCTTAATCCCAATTGCAAGTCAATTTTGTAGGTCCTGTTAAAAAATATATATATTCATAATTTCCCCCCATTCTCCCCCACTGTACAACTCATCGATTGTTTTTTTTTTGTCCATAACTTGTAACAAACATCTTTTTTTTTGTGAAGAACTTTTCTATCCTTGTGTACCAAACACGTTGCAACACCATCGCCTCTGATAGCTCTACTGTCATTGTTGGTGGTACCTTATTTACTTAAAGGTGGTCACGAACACGGCAGGCCGAGTCGAGGGACGATAAAAAATCGTGTATAGCGCTGAAAAAGCAGCGGCAGCAGCTGATACTTTTTAATTGACTTTTAGGTATTAAACAAAAATAACAACAATAACCACTGTAACAGGCGGCAAAACTGCTAAAAACGACGTCAATAGGCTTCGCAAAAAAAACCTTCAGTCACAAAAGCCAACAGAAAAAAAACCAATATGAAATGCAGTTAACCGGGTGTTACAAACTCAAAACTCTGCACAGAGGAACTGCTAAATTGAACTTGATAACTAGCGCGAACATCGAACAACATAGCACATGTTCTTGTTGGATTGCAAAAGGAAACTGACACAAATACGAGACATACTTGGAGGGGGAGAGGTGTCTCTGAAGCTCAGTGAAGTTAAAAAACAGCTGTCGTGGAAACTAAATTGAAATAGACATACTTACAGGGACGGCAATGGTTAGACCTGCAGAACTACTTATACATAATAGGGAAATGAGGACAAACAATGTACTCCAGGTATCATTTTTATAGTCCACTATAAAACTGAAGGTATATTGGGTTTGTCATTCCGTGTGGGTTATACTATGAGATAGCAAAAGTCTCTAACACATTTACTGTTCCATTAGTTGCATTAGTTAATAGTCATCGTGATTTTACATTTTCTTCGACACATTTTGCATGTATTTTCTGCTTATACTTGTATGTATATCTAGTGTAGATAATATTCGTATTTCGAATTCTATTTAACACTGTCCATGGTGAATAATACTCGTATATACAGGATGACTTAACGAACTGTATCTTGTAAATAGCTTAGTAAAATAATAACAAAAATAATGACAGCGCATCAGCTGATTACTGTCAATGCTCCAAACGTCTGAAATATCCAGTAAATCTTATACAATATTGATGAAAATAATGGCTTTTGATCAACAAGCTTTGGGATCTTTATCCATCAGCTGATTGATAAATGATCACCATTTTATAGAAGAAGAAAATACGTCCTTAACATTTCATTTAGGATGACTGAGGATGACGCGAGGCGGATGAAACCAAACGCCCACTGATGCCATGCCATCCATTATGATTCCTCTAGTTCTTCTTATGCAAATGTTTAAGTGGATTCAAGCCTTTGAGTTCGTCTAAATCCTAAAAAAAGAAACACAATGTATGATTTGTCTTCTACATGATAATATTGGTCATTGACAAATGAAATTAAAGGTATCTTCCTCCGAGTCAGTCTCATGACTCTTGCACAATCAATCGTAAATACGATGTATTTGTGCTTAGCGGTGCCACCGTATTCCGTATATACCTTTCGTCCCAAAGAGCTTTCAGCTGCTCACATCCATCTTCTGAATTCCATCGCTGATTGCAGAGGTGTATGTGCTTAGATTTTATGCCATAGTAGATTAACGAAATTGGTGGGTGGACATCTATCTCAACGTTGCTCTAGGGTATAGCTCCAGCTTTAGCGAGTTTTTCAGCTACTTAATTACCGATTACATATTTGTGACCTTTGGGATGCTCACATCCATCTACTTAATTTCATCGCTGATTGCAGAAGTTTTTGTGCTTCGATTTTATGCCATAGTAGATTAACGAAAGGGGTGGTTAGACATCTATCTCAACGCTGATCGATGAAATAGTTCCAGCTTTAGGGAGATTATCAGCTACTTCATTACCGATTACATCTTTGTGACCTGGAACCCAGCGCATCCTGTTCTTCTAGAACTTTAAACTCTCTGCGACAGAGACTGATTATCTTCTATTTAATATTCACAGTTTAATTAGTTAATTGATTAATCAACTGATTGAAGAAGTTACTAAAACAGAATCATCCTGTGCAATATTTGTTTATACAAAATGTCCCTAATCGATGGAGTTATACCAGAATGGTATTCATACCCATCGAGGGAAAGATATCACATACAAGCCCAAAAGACTTCAGGTCAATTAGTTTATCATCGTTCCTGGTCCGGAAAGACTCTTATATTCATTCATTAGAGAATACCAGAATACAAAACTCTTGTTGGGAAAGTAACATGCATATAACCATGGCAAATCTACTGGACCTGCCCTGCATGAAGTGGTGGACACTATTTAATTGTCCCTAAGCTATATCTTCATTAGACAAATTCAGTAATTGCTCAATAGAAGACAACTAGTTTCGGGGTGACAATTTTAACGAGGTTTGTACAGAGAGGACATAGAGGAGTACTGTCTCCACTAATACTGAATCTAGTAGCAAATGGAAGAAGTTCGATTTAGAACTATGTGGCTGCAAAGTCATGACATATGCGGCCGACGCTGTAACTGACCAAAACTCCATCCTCCTCATAAACATTCTGCAGGTAAGCCTGGATAAAGTGGCTGGCTGGGGTTTGTCCGCATGAACTTTAGACTTTACATATCCCCACAGGAAAAAGTCTAACGGTGTGATATCACACGATCTTGGTGGCCAATCGACCGGCCCAAAACGTGAAGTTATCTGCTTACCGAAGTGTTCTCTCAATAAATCCATTGATTGATGATGATAGTCGGTTATCATTGACGGCATCTCACCGGCATCATTTTTGAAGAAATTTGGCCGATGATTCCGGTACGTCGGATGGGGAATAGGTCAATGGCAAAAAGATAGCTCTTAACTAGAGCTAAAATATTGTTTCAAGGTCGTGGGTCGACTGGAAAGTGTTTTTTTTTTTGGATTTAAAAAAATGTACTTAGCGCAATTGGCGAACGATTATTTTGATAATAAAACTGAATAATTTGTAAACGTTGTTCAGGCGTAAGCCTTTCCATGATGAAATGCCAAACAATACTTAACAAAAATAACATGACACAACTCACACGTGATCTGTCAAAAAAAAGGCTATTGAAGAAAGTATCTCTACTTAGATCACCCTATATCTTTGTGGTCTGGTACCCAGCTATGAGGTATGTTATGACAGACAACATGAATTGTACATTGTGTTACCAAATGGAGGTAAGGGAAGACATAAGTCATCCCTAGTCCCTCCAGCTGAACCAATTTGATTAGATAGCGGGGCATATACCCCGAAGTATTCTATTGTTTTCTCCTCCTCTTCGTATCCACATCTTCTGCAAAAGTCATGGCGCAAGACCTTCAATCACTCTGCGTGCCGTTCAATAAGGCAGCGGCCTGTCATGATAGACACGATAAGTGAGATGTCCGGTCTCAATAACGATAGAAGTGTATTGGTGCGTTTGGAGTTTAGACAGCGTAACATCAGCCTGGAATGTATGCAGTTCCTGTCTAGTGACCACCTGTCATTTGTTGCCGTAAAGACACTATCTCTCAAAAAGAGCTTGCAGGTCGCCAGAGTCATGTCTACATATTTCAGTTCCTCTGTAGCGTGTAAGGTAGTTCCTAGTCTTGCAAGTTCATCTGCTTTGGTATGTCCCTGTGAATGGCTCTGCACAGAGCCATTCACCAGACCACAATGTCATACAGCATTATCGGTCGGACTATTGCCGTACACAACCAATAAACTATACGCGGGTTCTGACCCTAGCGCTATTTTAATTGTAGACTATTTTGGAGAGAATTTTACGATACAACAGTTGGTACCTTTTACCTCCAGCAGAAGAGAACAAGATTCACGCAAGACCAATATCGAAGTCACATCATCTGCATATGAAATAACCTTAGCACGCGTCTTCTCCAGAGAAAGCAGAATAATGTTCATAGACTTATACCATAACTGTTGGGAGGGAAATCCCCCTTGTGTCGTTCCCCTGCTAACAAATCTATGGTTAATTGGTTGGTTACACCTAAATTGGAGTGATCAAACTTAATATAACCTAATCAATCTGCTTTTGGTTTGATTACACTCATTTTTGGTTTGATTAAACTTGTTTTAGTTTGATCAAACTTCTCTATTTGTTAAAATGAATTTTGAGCTACTATACAAGATTTCAGTTCAAACTAAAATGGAATGGTCACCTGGAGAGCAAAATTATAATCAAAAATTTCGTCTTTTCCTCAGTGAAAAGCTTGCTACATGAATTGTGACACCAAATCTTCTAACTCATATTAGTTTGATCAAACTGTCTTGGGTTTCAACCAGTACATTCTGGTTTGATAAATCGGTCTGCTCCTTGAGAACATTCTTTGGCATTTATTTTTTGAAGAATATGTCTACCAAATGTTGGCCGCGGCTACATTTGATAGACATAATCTCAAATGGTCCATCCGTTGAGTCCAATTTTCGATGACTCGTTCCAGCATTTCGACTGGTAACTGGCGTGATGTTTTGCTCCAAGGCCTGAATCGAAGCGGGTTTGTCCGCATAAACTTTAGACTTTACATATCCCCACAGGAAAAAGTCTAACGGTGGTGGCCAATCGACCGGCCCATAACGTGAAAATATCTGCTCACCGAAGTGTTCTCTCAATAAATCCATTGATTGATGCGATGTGTGGGAAGTGGCGCCGTCTTGTTGAAACCAAATTTCGCCGAGATCACGAGCTTCAATTTCAGGCATCAAATAGTCGTTTGTAATGGCACGATAACGGTCGCCATTGACGGTTACGATTTTACCGGCATCATTTTTGAAGAAATATGGACCGATGATTCCACCGGCCCACAAACCACACCAAACCGTTGTTTTTTCTGGATGAAGGGGCAGCTCTTGAATCTCTTCAGGTTGCTCTTCGTCCCAAATGCGGCAATTTTGCTTATTTACATACCCATTGAGTCAGAAATGGGCCTCATCACTGAAAAAAATTTGGCTCGAAAACGTCGGATCTTCTTGGGAAGGTCGGGCGGCTTCAGGTCTTGCACAAGCTCTATTTTGTATGCTTTCAATTTAAGATCTCGACGTAAAATGCGCCAAGTCGTTCCATACGTCAGTCCGAGTTGCTGCGAACGGCGCCGAATCGACTCTCCACGGTCTTCGTGTACACTCTGAGCTACGGCCGCTACATTTTCTTCACTGCGTGCTGGACGTGGTCTATTCAGTCGAATATTATCCAATAATGAATGCTGGGTCTCAAGATGGGTGATGGTGTTGCGAATAGTACGCTCAGTAGGCCCATTATGTTAACCACAACCACAGAACGTGAATTTTCGTAAAAAAGTTGAACGATTTGTAAACGTTGTTCAGTCTTTCCATGATGAAATGCCAAACAATACTTAACAAAAATAACATGACAGCATGACACGACTCACCCGTGATCTGTCAAAAAGAGTCTATTGAAAAAAGTATCTCTACTTGCATCACCCGTTATAATACATATCAAAATATCCAAGTGATAATTAGAACATAAAATCCCACAAATGGATTTAACTGATAACAGTATAAATCTTTTTATGCCCTCCACCATAGGATGGGGATATACTTATATAATTTAATTGTGTCCGTCTGTCCGTTTGACTGTTGTAATCACGCTACAATCTACAAAACTTGAGCTAGATGACTCAAATGTGTTACCGATAATTCTTACAACTGCTGGTAACATGGGCAATATCGGTCCATTTTTTAATTCACTTCTTAACGTCATAGAAACAGAAAATTTTAACTTAAATCGAAACTAAGGAAAATTAAAATTAAATTAAAAAGTTTAAAAGGATATGTTTTTTACAGATAAGCTATGAAAATGTGGCTGAAAATTATAATTTTTTACATCTAGAGGGCGTTGATTTCCCGACTAATGTTGAACTCAACAGATTTTCTAACAATTTTAGCCTGGCCTATTACTTAGCCTCAATACTCAAGCACCTTTTGCTTTCCACAATCTCCTTTGGGTTTGATCAAACTTATTTTGGTTTTCGTTCGGCTGCAAATTATGGATGTTGAAATCTAGATGGCGTTAATTTCTCAATTGATATTGAGCAGATTTTTTTAACAATTTTAGTATTGACTATTAATTAGCAGGTTTTCTAACAATTTTTGCATCGACTTGGGCTGATTGCTCAAACAACATATCAATCTCCTTTTAGTCTGATCAAACCTAAGTTGGGTTTGATTGCATTTATGTTAGTTTCATCTACACTGAACCAAATTGTTTTTGGTTTGTTTAAATGTAATGCGATAAATTAGGCAAGCTGAAAACTATGGAACTTATAAAAGCCATAAATAACGTTCCAACATGAATACATTATATTTCACAATGAATCTTATAATACAGCAGTACATGCGATACAAAGCACTTTCTATATGATTATGCATATGCCTTTATTATAAAACAATTTTTTTGCAAAATCCAATTAGTCTCGAAATTTGATTTTCATGAAACTGTAGTCAATATTATAACAATTTTCAGCGATATTTTTTTATTTAACATAATGTTGGATTTCATATTTAGTCTCCTCTTTAGTTGCTTGCCTTACTCACCGCTCTTTTTTTTAATAATTTGATATTGCACAATTTTAAAATAAACACAATTCCCCATACATAAAAACAACGTAAAAAGTAGACCACAAAAATGTTGTGGTACACTTTAAACTGGGATTAATTGCAAATTATCACACAACCAATAATAGCCCTCAAATCGAGTGGATGGATTCTTTCAAACAACACCAATCAAAAATCAGAGAAAATATTTCAAAACGAAAAACTGAACTTTGAACAAAAAAAAATTCCTAAAAATAAAAATAATACTTGAAATAATAGTTCATAACCAAGCACTGCCAACAACAAATTGTAGCAAAAAAGCTGAAAAAATGTGAAGCGTGAATTGTTTTCATATCAAAAGCATTGTTGTAGAGCGCAAAGAAAAAACAAAAAAAAATAATAAATATCCCCCACCTTAAACAACAATAACATCAACAATTATTGAGGAATTTTGCGGAATGAAAATATGAAACATGCGGATTTTTGCGCGCTACAGAGCCCTCCATAGCTGGAGTCTCTCTCTCTCGATAGAGCATATACTGTTGTTGTTGTTGCTGTAATGCAATCGATTGAATGTATAAAATATTTAAACGTAATCTAAAACCATTGTTTACAAACACAACAGCAAAAAACCCCCGCATTTATTAATAAAACTAAGCAAAAAAATGCAATGCAAAACATCGTCAACTGCACTAAAAAAAAAGCGTACTGAAAATCAATGAATTTTTCGTAAAGTTTAAGATTTCGGCAATGATTTCGAGCCAAAGACAATCGCTATAAAAATAAGAAGGTTTTATAGTTAATTTAAAGACGTCAATAGTATTTGTTTTGAGGATGCATTTCATAGAATTAAGAATTTTGGGTAATAAAACTAATTAAGTTTGGTCTTAAAATAAGCACATTTTTGGGTAAATTTAAGTATGGCGCGTGCTTATTTTTAGTAAAATATCATATAATTTAAAACATTATCGTAATAAAATTTAAAATGTTTGTCCTTGATTTAAGAATATACTGGTAATTAATTTAAGGAATACATGAATTTAAATACAGTTTTTTAAATATGTATGGAAAATTCGTTACATTATATTGATTATAATGTTACTCTTTTAAATGAATCATTTTCTTTGAAATAATTTACTATTCATAGAAAATTCAATAACACAACACTTTATCTTTCTAAATAAATATTTTATTTCTTATATTTTATATTGGAAAATACAAAAAAATATAATACATATTACGGATAACCTTGAACATTTTATAATTTAAAACAATATGTAATTGAAGAAAGTTGTAGTTTGCACTTTCTGTAATGAGAAAAACCTAGACTTGGAGAGAGAGAAGGCACGTAGTTTCGTGAAAACTACTACACGAGCGAACACGTAATGTTGAAGTGATTGCCTTAACTATGCGGGGTAAAAAATAAGAGACCAAGTAAAGTTTTATATTAGTATTTATTAAACCTGTCCTTTTGAGAAGAGATGTGGTTCCCTCGGCTGCCGTGAATAAAAGAGGCAGATTCAAGGTTTTGTTTATTTGAGAAACCTCGGTTTTAAAGTTAAATGGCGGAGCACAAAAGGGATTTAAGGATAACAATAGTGCCAAATATACAATATTATTTACAGAGTTGTACTCGTAATACATAATTTTTAGAACATAAAAAATCTATTACAAAATTTAATTGTTCAACAAGCTTGAACAGTAATCGTATAAAGACAAATCGGCCAACACACTATGAAGTTTGACTTTTATTCGAATATTGTACTGTTATGTATCGATTCTATAGCGGGATTCGTTTCTCTATTTGTTGTCCATTAAACATTTTTATCGGAACCGACCTTAATGATTTTTAACCCAGAATTTGGCTGGAATTTAAATATAAATTATATAAAACAAATATTATATTATTATATCATATACATAGTTTGTATGCTCACTCATTTCCGCAATTTGTAAATTTTTAATTCCCCACTGCATTTTTCATATATCCAAATAAAGTTCAATTGCGCGAACTGAAATAAAAATAATTTGAATAGAAATCAAACAGAATGATTTATATACGATAAAGTATTAAAATAAATTGTATCATATAACTGTCACAAAATGTTGAAAAATAAGAGATATATTAAAATCTTTGGAATATACTTACTTACACTGAAATATTTAGTCACTCTTCTACGACACAAATTCTCATAATAGATCCATACAAAATTTGCTGTACTAAAAGTTAAAAAAAAAATATTTATGTAAGATATTATTAATAATAGAAACTGATTGTTTTGAAAGTGGCGAAAGTGACATTTTTCATATAAATTGAGTTATCAAAAATAATTTTCTCAAAAAAATCAATCGTGACTTAGATTTTAAAATCTTAAGTTTTGTTAGCAAACAAAACTACAAAAACTTATTAAAAATTACTTCTGTAAAACAAAAGCTAATGCTGCCTATGTCATTCTTAACCCTGGTGTTAGATGAGCAAATCTGTACGAATCCTAGATTAAGAGCCCATTTGGTCAACATTAAATTTTTCATATAAAATGAATATGGAAGACAATATTTTATATTTATTTTTATTCAATACTTCGTGAAAAGAAAGCAGCTTATTTACAATTATTTTTTAGCAAAAACGCTTATTATTTTGATTTTAGTAAAACAAAAATATCCCTTGGACCAAATTATAAGGCAATATTTATGCATACATATATTACCGTTTATAAAGGAAACGATACAAAAATTAGACAAAACGGGCCTAATCTAACAGCAGGTTTAATTATGAAGTACTTATGAAGCAATTATGAACACGAAATCAAGGAAAAATTTAAACTAAAATCCAAAAAAGGAAAACATCTTTTAAAATAAATTATATTTGGAAAACTTTTTAACAATAACTTTGTTTGTGTGAAAACACGTATTTTATATGTGAACGTCAGTTCGCAAATATATTTTGTTCTAATACATTAATATATGCGTTCAAAATTAAATTTCTTGATTTTCAAATAAAATATATTTGTTAAGAAATACATAATACTTACAAATATTGTTTCCAAATCTCACTTATTTGTTGTAATTTATAAATGGCATTCAGCACTGCATTTTTCATATATCCATCACATTTATCTTCAAATATTGCGTGATCTAAAATTCAAATAATTAAATTTTTTCTGAAAATAAATCAAATAAAATTATCTATAAACAAAAAAATGCAAATAAATTTTATCATATCACAATTGGAAAACGCTGAAAACTAAGAGAAATATTTCAGCCGTTCGTATATAATACTTACGTTGAAATATTTTGTAAAATTTGGCACTCTTCTCACAATAGACCCACTCTAAAATTATTTTACTAAAAAAATTAAAAAAGATAGTTATATGTATAACATATTATTAATAATAAATTTCTATATTGCCACAAATAATTTTACATTTCTGCTTTATGCGCTGGTATTTTTAATAAATAAATACTTTCAATTAAAATGTGTTTTGTTAATTTTGTAATTACCAATAAGATGTTTATTTCAGGATAATAATATTACAAAATCTATTACTCACATTTTTGTCATCTATTTGGCACAAATCTCTTCACAGGACTTACAAACAAGATCTCCTTCAAAAACGCATGTACATCGCCATAAATAACATACAGCAAAAATAACTATGACACACGCACTCCCTTATCACAGAGATCGATGGTGACGCCGACGGCATAACCACATGCATACAGACATGTACACAACGGTTTCATTTGTTGTTGTTGCTATGCTTTAGCAAAAATAACTGTTAACAGCCCATATTAAAATTATTTTCTTATTATTTTATTTGTATGTATGCACGTATACTTACATATTCACAGCAACCAAATTTTTTCACAATCCGCGTCCCGAAAACAGACAACCGCTTCCTTCCATCGCTTGTAAATAACTGACGATTTAAAAGAAAACGAACAACAGGACTGTTCTCTATTTTCTCTTCTAACATTCCATAACAATTATTGATTCACACATTACCAAACAAAACTGATTCTCCGAGCGAGAGAGGGAGGGAGAGATTGTATAATTCTCTCGTATGTCTTCTTAAAAATAATGACAATAGTCATAAAATTTATTACCAAGACAGCCTTTGCTTTAAGGGGAGCATAGCCTTAAATTTATTACTCAAATATCTCATACTGTTAATTAAGTCCGATTCGGCATTAAAACTATGACATGTCTACGTCATAGTGTTAATGTAGAAAATCCTTAAAAGTATTGAAATATTACTTAAAATAATTCGGATTGGCACAAAAATAATGATTTTTTTCTTTAATTTAAATGCGTACATTTAAAGAAGCGCGTATACAAAACTAATGATTAGATAGTCATTAATTCAAATTCAAAAAACTTTATATTAAGGAAAATTTCGTAAAAAACGTGTAAATTTTCATTATTTTAATGAAAATTGTCATTGAATTGATGCCGAGGTAGCATACTTAATATAAGAATGTGTCATCATTAGTTTTATTACTATATTTTTTTTCAGTGTGGAGTGTAATGCCACATAAGCCAAAGAGTGGATTATTATTGGGGGGAGAGGGGATGAAAGAATCTCAAAATCCATTCAATTGGAAAAAGAGGATTATTTTAAGGGATCGTTTAGGAATTTTAAACTGCAAGAAATCTGTAACAACAAATATTTAATTTTATATGTGGGGAAAAAATATTGGTATTAAAACATAGAATTTTTAAAATCATTTCAATAAATAAGCCATCTAGAATTCAGATTTAAATATTGCATTTTAAT